>CM077511.1:14470018-14915018 GCA_039654745.1 Houttuynia cordata | reverse complement strand
AGAAAAATCAGATTTTTCCTTTTCAGAATTACCAAAGAGATAATTTACTCGTCTGAAGGAGAAATGACCGATCAAGATCCAACAGCATATCTCACAAAATTAGATTATGCGTCTATGAAGGAAGAAACATCATATCACGATCCGACGGTTGATCGGATGGAGGATAGGGAAGCGGGATTACCAATGATCTTTTTTGGCAAACATTCGACGAATGGAGGATCAACTCTAATGCGCGCACCGAGGTTGAATCTTGTACCTCTTTATCAATTTATGATATATTGTTATTTTAATCTTTATTCGCCGAAAGAGGACGTCCCTGTTGCTAGTTTGGACAATGGGCCGGTGTAAGACCCAGACCAGACCCGGTCAATAGCCCATTAAAAAACTAAACATTGTTCATTACAATGATCTAGACATGAACAATGGTCCGTACAGTAAACAGTAATATGTTATTTTGGAATATTGAATAAATAATTTCAAGACCAAATTGGTGTAGTAATTTCATGAGATTTATGTCACTGTATTTTGGGCTTTTGCCCCAGTTTATATGTTGTATTGACTGATAGCTAAGGTCCTTGAAAATAAGATAAACCTGACTAATAAACCTAGTCGATTTAGAGACAATCATTTTATGAAACATAATAAAATGATGACTTGATGGTTGGAAAGAACATAATCAAGATAAAGATTAAAATACCCCTAAAATTGGGAGAGAGTTCATTAGTGAGAGTGACTTCTGATCAGATGACCTATTTGCCGATTGAGCAGAGGTCACTTCAGGAGGAGTTCATAGTAGTAGTACAGTGGTACCTGCTAAGGACCACATGACATTAGTTGGGGTTAGACTATTTTGCATTTCCTATACGGAGGAAGCTCAGCACTAGTGGTACTTAATGAGGACCACCTTTTGTTTTAATGTTGACGTCGATTGCGTCATCATGGTAGTTGTGATCCCGAAGGAGTTATATAGCTTTGACATCGATTGTGTTATCGTGGTCCCCTCCAAAGCTTATCGACATAGTACAATGGCACCTAATGGGGGCCACTTTCCAACTGGTTGGACTTATGCCATTGTACCTTCCCCATAGGTTGTGGAAGCTTTGCTCCCACCTAAAAGCTATTTATGCTAGATGGCTTTATTGCACACATTGGAGGCGTTAACACCCTTGAAGGCTGTGTTCTCCCATCCACATCAAGTCCATGAGCTGATGTAGGCCAAACCCTTTCCAGAGGCTGATCTATACATGAAATATATATTTTATTATCTCCTAAACTTATATTTATGTTAGTATTTGATTAGATTTTTGCTACTTTAAATGTGTTTTTGATCTTTTGTCGAAAAATAAGTGATATATGCAAATATACACATTTTTATATGCCTTTCTACCTATTTGTTAGTCGTATTTTTAGTTAAAGTAAGGATAATTAATGTTTATCTGTGTTAAGTGAATAATTAGGAGTTTGGTAATTAAACGCGCTTAATTGAGTTATTTAGATGCATTAATTGGTTTGAATAGATTTATGTTTTATTATGCGTCTAATTACAATTTATTTTTATTTATGCAGGCTTTAGAGCCCCAAATCAGATCGCCGAATGTGAAACGCGTCAATCAGCTCGTGTGAAGAGATCGAAGATCCGACGGACGTGGTTAGTACGACGGGTTTTAACCAATAATAAAAAAAAAAGAAAGAAGAAAATCCGGAATTGAACCGGGTCATCGGTTCAGCATTTGGTTCGGCCTAAAATAATAAAAAAAAGAAAACAGCAACCCGAGCCCGATGGCTCGGGCGCCTGGAACAGAAAACAGAGCCTCGCTTGGAGGCTCTGTTCGAGCAGCGGTGGGTGAGGTGCAATCCGGCGGCCGTGGGCGATGGGTCAGGGCGGCCGATAGGCTGAGGCACGACGACGGCGAGCATTCGACAGCTACCCAACTGTGGAGACAAGAACTCGATCGCTAGGAGGCTATGGCGGCCGAATGAGAATTAGAACAGAGCACTTCAACGACAACAGGGCCATGGGTCGCCGGAGAAGGAGGAGATGACCGGAAATCTGGAGAAGGGTGATGGTCTTGGTTCGATTTGGAAGGACGGAAGGATGGCAAGCTCGTGATTTGGCCAATGTCTGAAAAATGGAAAAAATTCCTGTTTTGAAAAGCTTGAGGTTGCGCCCGGGAAGGAAGGTGCTGGGATTTCTTGGACTCGATTTTGCGACTATAAAAGAAGGAGCTTGCATAAGGATTGGCGTCTCTGGCTGGCGGTTCGAAAGTGGACGGCTTTTGGACGGTGGTGGCGGAGTCTCTGTTGAGAGGCAGAGGCGGTGAAGAGAAGTCTGTGGCGGCCGGAAGAGCGGCGCTGCTGTGCTGTGTTGGTCGGAGTAGGGCGGTCTGTCTGTGAAGGATTGGGTCGCCGGCCGTGGTGGATTGGAGGAGTTGTCTGTCGGGAAGGAGAGAGAGGGGACGGCTGTGGAGAAGAGGAGCAGGGGAGGCTCTGTTTGGTTCTGGATGGCCGGCTGGGCAGGAGGAGAAGTGGCTGTGCTGTCTGTGGTGGATCGAAGGCTGGCTGTGCTGTAGTGATTGGAGAGACTGTCCTGTTCGAGAGTGGAGACAGACTGATTTGGGCTGATAAAGGATACTGTTTTGGTGGGGGATTTGAGAATAATTACTACTGGGAGGAAAAAGGAAAGACTGATCTGAATTCGGGGCTGCTTTGCTTTGGCGAGAAGGGGACTGTCTGTTCTATTCGAGAGAAAGAGCAGATCAGTTGAGGCGTGCAATCGAGAGATTGTTGCAGAAGGTGGAGGAAAGAGGAAAGCAAAACGGGATTACAGACAGACTGAAAGCAGCAAATAGGATTTTTATTATTTTATCTTTTATTCATCCAATTTCTAAGTTTTAAGTTAGTTGAACATCTGATTGCTTAATTATAAAATAAAAATTAAAACTTTTCATTTCATTGTTGCTTGCTACATACTCTAGAATTAGGTTGAATATCTTACTAAGTCTCTGAGGGATCGACCTCGTAGCCACTATTCTGCATTAGATTCGTGCGCTTGCGAGTATTATATTAAAATTTACATCAATAAGACATACATTCCTTTTGGCTTAAGAAGAGAAAAGAAACGAATTATTTTGGCAAAGAGATCAAAGATCTAATGGTTGAGGACACGTTGACGGGTTTAAAGAGCTTCATTTATTTAAAAATATTGAGATCGTGTGCAGTGAAGATCTAAGCTACTGATTCACATCAAGAAGACGGGCACTAACTTACGTTGATAGCCACTTAGATGAGATCTAATGATTATATGTATTGAGACGGGTTTTACCCAAACTGAATTAAATCGAATTGGGTTGGTTCATTGGTTCCGGTTCGGTTTAGTAAAAAAAGAAAAGAAAAAAAAAGACCCGAGCCAAAGCTCGGTCCTTTCAGGCAGAACAGGGCGCTCAAGCAGCTCGAGCGCCGATGAAGTGATTGACCAGTGGCTAGGTGATCTACGCATGAAATATATATTTTATTATCTCCTAAACTTATGTTTATGTTAGTATTTGATTAGCTTTGTTGCTACTTTAAATGTGTTTTTGATCTTTTCTAGGAAAATAAGACATATATTCTTTTTGGCTTAACAAGAGAAAAGAAGCGAATTATTTTGGCAAAGAGACCAAAGATCTAATGGCCGAGGACACGTTGACGGGTTTCAAAGAGCCTCATTTGTTTAAAATAGTGAGATTGAGGGCAAAAGCGATCTACAGCCGCTGATTCACATCCATGAGAAGACAGTTTTATTTTAACAAAAGAACCGTCAAGATGAGATTGGACGTGCAATAGCAATACGACTGGTTTTTACTTAATAAAGAAAAAAAAAGAGAAGAAACGAAGCCGGTTCAGCTGGTCAGTGGTTTGGGTTTTGAAGAAAAAGAAAAAAAACTAAACCCGACTCGAACCGTCAGGTGTTCTAGCAGAGCCGAAGCTCGAGCTTCTGCTCGAGCTTTCATGGCAGTCAACAACAGAGGCTGAGTTCGAACGGCTGGCTCGGTGGCGAGGACTATGGCGGCGAAGTGACTCGACAGAGGCTGGGCTCGAGCTGCTTGACAGATTCACGGCAGAGCAGCCCACGACGAGAGTTTTGCTCAATCGGGAAAGTAACAAAACAGTCGGCCGGATTTGGAAAGTGCCAAATTTGAGCTCAATTCGACTTCAATTAGGACCTGAACTCTAAAGTGCTTATAAAAACTGAAGAGAATGGGAGATTTGTGGAGAGCTTGGAAAGAGAACTATCGGCCGAAAAGACAGAGGGAAAATAGAGCTCTCGGGATGATTCTTCGCCGGATTCTGGAGGGGCTTTAGCCTAAAGGAGAGAGGGAGAAGGAGGCCGGAGGAGAGGAGAAAAGTCGTGAGTTTGGGCTGAAATGTGACCTGCTAAAGAAGTGCTACAGGAACCGCGGCGGCTTGGAGAAGACGATGAACAGTAACTGCACGTGAACAGTGCTTTTGCTACAGCTGCTACAGTGATTTTGAGTAGTGACTCATTGTAGTACAATTGCCTTATGCACTTGTAAGGGTTCTTATATTGAAATTATCACTGGGCTCGAACGACAATGACTTCGGCGGGGCTGAGCAGGGATTGATCATGTGGAGAGCACGACGACAAAGATGGGCTCAAGCTTGTCGGCGACGACGGGCATTCGAGCTATGTTCGAGCAATCAACAGAGAAAGGTGGCGGCTTGGTGATCTACACATGAAATATACATTTTATTATCTCCTAAACTTATGTTTATGCTAGCGTTTAATTAGAATAACTACTACTTTAATATAGTTTTTGATTTTTGTAGGAAACAAGAGTAATACATAGAAATGAGGTGAAAAGTAACTCAAATGGTTAAATCATCATAACTTCGTGTACAAATATCGGATTGGACTAATTCAAGCTTCATGTTAAGAAGTCAGCTTTCCAATGCCACCAACCACGCACAATTCGGAGTTCGGGACAGAAAGTTATAGCCATTTGAAGTTTATGAACAGTAACTACGATTGATCGGCTATCAATGTGATCGATCGCCAGAGCCGCAAAAGCAGTGTATGAAAGGAAACGATCGATCGGACCTCAAAACGATCGATCGGTTATACTGGAATTTTTCAATCACGCAAGACAGTAACGACGATCGATCGGTATTATACGGCATCGATCGGCAAAGCGATCGATCGGAGGAAAATAACGAAGGAATTGCGATCGATCGGTAGACGAACGATCGATAATACGGAGGGATCGATCGCCGTATACGGAAAACCAAAAATAAGACCTATTTTGACTCGGATTTGGAAGGGGACTTCGTGGTTTCTCTTCACTATTATAAATAGGCCTTATGGGAGAACGTTTTGAGCATTAGAAAGTAGACCAGAGAACAAGTTTTTGAGCTTTATTGGAGGCTAGAGAGGAGTGATGTAAATTTTAATATGATACTCGCAAGCGCACGAATCTAATGCAGAATAGTGGCTACGAGGTCGATCCCTCAGATACTTAGTAAGATATTCAACCTAATTCTAGAGTATGTAGCAAGTAGTAATGAAATGTAAAGTTCTAATTTTTATTTTCTTTTTAAGCAATCAATTGTTCAACTAAACTAAAAACACAGAAATTAACTAAACAAAAGATAAAATAATAAAAAGCCTGTTTACTGTTTCCAGTCTGTCTGTAATCCCGTCCTGCTTTCCTCTTTCCTCCACCTTCTGCAACAGTCTCTCGACTGCACGCCTCAACCGTTCTGATCTTTCTCTCGAATAGAACAGAATAGTCCCCAATTCCAGCCAAAGTAAAGCAGCCCTTTTCCTCTCTCAAGCAAGCAGTTCAGTTCTTCTCTCCACGAGCAGCAATTCTACTTTTCTCAAAAGCAAATCAGCACAACCTTCCTCTCTC
Organism: Houttuynia cordata; assembly: GCA_039654745.1. Taxonomy (NCBI): domain Eukaryota; kingdom Viridiplantae; phylum Streptophyta; class Magnoliopsida; order Piperales; family Saururaceae; genus Houttuynia; species Houttuynia cordata. The sequence continues at coordinate 14,909,109 of CM077511.1, read as the reverse complement.
GAGTAAAGGCAACACTTTTCTTTTAGAAATCAGATCAGTCCTCTCTACAATCACACCAGTTCTCTATCTCCTCTCTCAAGCAAAACAGAGCACCTGTACTCCGCCAAAATAGTTTTCCTTCTCATCTGCTAAAAACAATTCTGCTCGATTCTGTTCTGATCAACTCTCCTCCCACGAGCAGTTCTTCTTCAAGTTGAAAATCAGCACCGCTTCTGCAACGAGTTTCGGCCAGCCTCTCTCTTGAGCAGAGCAGACCTCCTCTCCTATTCTCAATTCTTGCAATAGTTCTGCTTCCCTCTCTCGAGCAAAAGCAAATCTACTTCCTCTCCTATTCTCCACCAACAGCCACAGCACTAAGCCACCTTCTTTTTCAACAGCCAGAACAGTACCCAGCCGGCCGTCCTGAACAGAGCAGCCGCCACCAAAACCCTTTTTTTTTCTTATCAGCACAATGTCCTGTTTTTATAGAGACAGCTACCCAACAATTTTCCATATTCAAGACCATCCAAAGCAGGAGCTTTCCATCCTTCTGCCCTTCCAAATCAAGCCAGAATCGTAGCCCATTTGCCGCCGACGCCAAAGCCGAGACCCATTGTCTGCAATCTCCGCCATTCGCCTCCTTCTCCGGCGCTTGAGCAGAGCAGCGCCCCCTTTCTGTCACGGTCGAGATCTCGAGCCCACCGTTGCACTGGCGTTGTCGTCTGGAACACCCTCACCGCCGTATGTCACCGTGAAGCCTAGAACCACTGTCGATCGCCGTCTGACCCATGAGCTATTGCCATGTCGTCGATCATCCTCGTCAGCTGCCACATTGCAGTCGAGCTTCTCTACCGCCGTCATTCTCGTCACCAAGCTCAGCACCACCACCGTTGATGCTCTACAGGACCTTGCCGTCACCGTCACATCGTCGGAACCATGACCCACCGCCTATGCCGGCGGATTTCACCTCCGTGCCCACCCTCCGGTCGAACAGAGCCTCCTGTGCTCTGTTCGTCTGTTTCAGGAGCCCGAGCCATCGGGCTTGGGTTGCTTTCGATTTTTTTCTTTTTTATCTTAATTTTCTGAACCGAACCGGAACTGGTTCTTTTCTCTTTTCCTTTTTTTTTCTTTCTTGGGTTAAAACCCGTCGTACCAACCACGTCCGTCGGATCTTCGATCTCTTCACACGAGCTGATTGACGCGTATTTGTGAATCTGAAACATGGAGCTCTAAGACCTGTATGAATAAAATTAAAATGTAATTAGACGCATAATAAAACATGAATCTTATTAAAATCATTTAATGCATCTAAATAACTCAATTAAGCGCGTTTAATTACCAAACTCCTAATTATTCACTTAACACAGATAAACATTAATTATCCTTATTCTAACTAAAAATATGACTAACATATAGGTAGAAAGGCATATAAAAATGTGTATATTTTGCATATATCAAGGAGCAAGAGAAAGAATTTTTTGGAGCAAAGAAGAAGAAGGATTCATGACGATGGATCTACATAGACAGACTTTTCTTTTCTCTCTTTCTATGTGTAACTAAATTCCTTGTCAAGGCTTGATGAAGCCCTAGATGTGTATTGCTACTCTCGATAGTTTAATTTTATATGATTATGATTCATGCTTAATGCAATTTCATGAGTATTCTTTTGAGTGCTTGATCATAGACTTGATTGATTATGAATGGAATTAGATATTGTGATTGATTTTATGCCTGATCAAGGACAAGATTAATTGTATTATAATATAGTTGTGATTGATTCTATGCCCGATCAAGGATAGGATTGATTACATAATAGTGGATGAACTTTCGTGTCCGATCAAGAACATTAGTGAATTCATTAGTAATTCGTGTGTCCGATCAAGAACACGAATTACCATATCATGTCAATGTATGCTTAATAATAATTGAGAGTAGTAATTGCATGTCTAGTGGTGGATTCATTGCCTTGATAATTCTCTACATTGATTAAAACTCAGCTTAGTAGTTAAAGTTCATAGCTTTATTTAGATTAAACAAAAATTGCAACTTTCTTCTCTTGAATTTGGTAAAAGATTAATCCGTCCCTGAGGTTCGACAACCCTATTTATATTCACCGTAGTACAATTGCCTTGTGCACTTGCAAGGGTTTGATTTTAAACGATCACTTGGGGGCGAGGCTGCTGGTGAAGCTCGGTGACGATGGTGATGTTTGATGAGGCAGACAGAGGAGAAATAGTCGACGGCGAGGCGACCGGGAGGAGCAGCACACGGAAGGATCGTGTTCAATTTGGAAAGCTAGGAACATAAACTGAATGCTGGAAGAGACATTCCTACTCAAATTAGAAACTCAATTTTGTTTTCGATTAGGATGCAGTTTTGGATCTCTTGCAAAAGACTTTGGATTCTCTTTCGAATTACCTATAAAAAAGAACAATTGAGCCTTGGGGAGGACTATTTCTGGCCGGGAAAAACAGAGCTTTCGGAGGAGATTTCCGCCGCATTCTGGTGGGGTTTCGGCCGAAAGGAGAGAAGAGGAAGAAGAGATGGAAGAAGAAGGCCGAAGGAGAGGAGAAAAGGAGGATTTTGGGACTGATTTGGGTGTTTTTCATCACTGCTACAGTAAATTGCGATTTGGGGGAGATGATGCTACAGTCCATTTTCATCTCATTTCTATGTATTACTCTTGTTTCTTATAAAAATAAAAAAACTATATTAAAGTAGCAATAATTCTAATCAAACACTAACATAAATATAAGTTTAAGAGATAATAAAATAAATATTTCATGTATAGATCAACCATCGACTAGTCTTCTACAACAAGTCATTTGTGATTGATGAGTTTTCGTTGACTCTACATCACACTTATCATTCGCAAATCACTTCCAACGTTCTTTCATAGTCTAATTCCTTTTAGATTACATTCCTTGCTAGGTAAAGCATGTAGTCACATCTAACCAACCAATTCATACAAAACATACCATATATAATTCAATCAATTCATTCCAAACATTAATCTTCGTGTTAGAGACTAGTATACGCAAAATACTATTGATTTATGAGTTATCCTTCATGCCATAAGTAGTTCGTCATGTTCTCATGCTAATTTTCTCATTAAACAGTTGAGGTTAGTTATCCTACCTTGACTTTGGTGTTTATTTCTATTCTATTTCTCCTTCCAATGCCTTCCCACTCTTCCTTGGACTCCCCCATTGTTTTTTTTTGCATCCAGGGGCGCTCATTGAGTCCTTAGTTTTCTATTTATATCATTCACAACCCTTATTATCTATCTCAATTGGAATAGAATCTAGTTTCTTAATTTAGGCCGACTCTTCGTATTCTATTTCACTTGTCATATAGCACTTGTCACTGCCTTCCTTTTATGAATTTTTTGATTCCTTATTTTCCCAAATTGTTTACCCTTTAATCTTACTTCCAATTTAAGTTATTATAGTCCATAGTCTCTATCCCTTACTGGATCATTTTTCCCTCTCTCCCTTCTTTCACTCTTTATTCTCATGCTCCTCTCCCCCCACTGCCTCCGTGCCGACAAACACCCACCTTCCTGTCCGCAAGTACTATCCTCACCCTCATGTCCATCATCTACGAGAACACTCAAGATGCAAGCACAACACACAAAATCCAAAAACTTAATCAAACCGATATAAAAGGAAGAACCAACCAAAAAATTGGTAGGAGGTGAACTGTGAAGGGAGGAGACATAAAGAAAGTAGGCCTTTCCAACCCGGTCTGAATAACGTGTGATGTCTGGCTCAAATCGAGAAGGCTTGCCCATTTTTCTTTGTCGTCCTACTTACTTGATGTAAATTTTAATATAGAAAAAAAGGTTTTGGTGGCGGCTCTGTCGAGAGGCTTTAGGAGGTGCTGTGGCGGCCGTGCTGTGCAAGGAGAGTGGTTTTGGCTGTGTTGGGGGATTCTGGACAGTTGGCTGTGGAGCAAAAGATTGGCGGGGTGCTGTTCGGTGGGGAGAAAAATTCATTTTTCTAGCTGTTCGAGGCGGCCGGAATCAGGAGAAGAAGGCGGCCTGTGGCGCTCTGTTTGTGCTGTGGTTGAAGAAGGGAGGCGGCTTGGTTGGCTGTGCAGTGGCGGTTTGAAGGAGGGAGACGGCTGTGGAAAAGGGGCTCTGTTTTTGTTCGAAGGTTGTGCCGGTTTTGGAAGAGAAGGTTGTACTGCGGTGGTTTTTGCTGGGTTCGTTGTGCAGACGGGGTAGAGGAGAGAGGTGCTGCGGCGATCTGAAGGCGGGGTGCTGTACGGCTGAGGAGAAGAGGAGGTTCTGCTGTGTAAGAGAGGAGGACTGTGCTAGAGAAGGACTGCTGCTTTAGTCGAGAGATAGAGAAGCAGTCCTGGTTGGCTCACAAAATCAAAACAGTGCTTTGGCTCGAGAGAGCATAGCAGAATTATTTGCCACTTTTGCTCGAGAGAGAAGAGGTGCTGAGTCAACATGGGAAAGAAGCTTTGCTTTGGCTGGAATTGGGGACTGTCTACTCTGTTCGAGAGAAAGAGTAGAACGGTTGAGGCGTGCAGTTGAGAGACTGTTGCTGAAGGTGGAGGAGAGAGCAAAGCAGGACGGAGAAGCAAGACAGACTGAAAGCAGAACACAGGATTTTTCTTTATTATTTTATCTTTTGTTTAGTTAATTTCTGTGTTTTTAGTTTAGTTGAACAATTGATTGCTTAAAAAGAAAATAAAAATTAGAACTTTACATTTCATTACTACTTGCTACGTACTCTAGAATTAGGTTGAATATCTTACTAAGTCTCTGAGGGATCGACCTCGTAGCCACTATTCTGCATTAGATTCGTGCGCTTGCGAGTATCATATTAAAATTTACATCAAGTTTTTGGCGCCGTAGCCGGGGACGACAAAGAAAAATGGGATACAGAAAAACTTGATGTAAATTTTAATATAATACTCGCAAGCGCACGAATCTATAGCAGAATAGTGGCTACGAGGTCGATCCCTCAAAGACTTAGTAAGATATTCAACCTAATTCTAGAGTATGTAGCAAGCAGTAATGAAATGTAAAGTTCTAATTTTTTATTTTCTTTTTAAGAAATCAATTGTTCAACTAAACTAAAAACACAGAAATTACTAAACAAAAGATAAAATAATAAAGAAAAATCTTGTGTTCTGCTTTCAGTCTGTCTTGGTTTGCTGTCCTGCTTTGCTCTTTCCTCCACCTTCAGCAACAGTCTCTCAACTGCACGCCTCAACCGTTCTAATCTTTCTCTCGAACAGAGTAGACAGTCCCCAATTCCAGCCAAAGCAAAGCTTCTTTCCCAGAACAATCCTCCTCCTCTACCGATCAGCGAAAACAGTCCTTCTCAATCAACAACAATACCTCAACAGCCGGCTACAATCTGCTCTTTCCGATTCTCGCCGGCAGCCACCCTTCAGAAAAGACAGTAACCTCTACCCAACAAAGCCGTCCCCTTCACCTTCAGCACAGCCAGCAAAAACGAGTCTTCCTTCCTCTTCCGGTCTCTCCCTACTCTGCCTCTCGACAGAGCAGCCACCACCCACGGTTCTCTTCTCTGAACAGACAACACCCACAAGAAACAGAGCCGCTCTTCTCTAAAATCTCTCTGAAATCAGTCGGCCAAAAGTAGTTCTCTCCCTCAACCCAGCCGCCACCCAAAACAGACAGAACAACCTCCTTCTTCCTCCACAGCACAAACAGAGCGCCACAGGCCGCAACAGTTCTCCTCCTACCGTGTCTCTCCCGTCTGCACAACCCAGCCGCCGACCACTCTCCTCCGGCCCAACCGGCGATCCTCTTTCAAGCACAGCCGAACAGCCAAAAACCACCCCCACAGCACCGCCTGTCCAAACACAGAAATCCAGAAAAAATAGAGCCCTTTCCAACAGCCAGCCTCCTCTCCTTTATAGCATTCCGGCCAGTGATCTCCTTCCTAATTGAACACACCTTCCATCCGAAGGATACCCCAGATCTTCCCGATTCGATAGCTTCCAAATCGATACTTTCCAAATCACGATTCTTGTTCGTGCTGTTCACACCGGAATTCTCCCGTCGCCGGCTTCTTTTCCACCGCCGTCATCCGCCATGCTCGTCAGCCTCGCCGTCGTGATCGCCGGCGCATGACCCATCGCCTCTGGCCACTGGATTTCACTTCTTCTTCCAGCCTCCGGTCGAACAGGGCATGCTCTGTTCTTCTGTTCCGTTCCAGGCGCCCGAGCCATCGGGCTCGGGTTGGTTTCGATTCCCTTTTTTTTTTTTTTCTGAACCAGACCAGAACCGGTCGGTTCAATTCAATTCCTTTCTTTTTCTTTTTTTTTTCTTTTTTCTTATTCAAAACCCGCCGTATTAATCTCAGCCGCCGGATCTTCGAAACCCGTTTGACGTGCTCCACTTTTACGCGCTGAATCTGGACTTCTAAACCTGCATAAATAAAATCAAACATCATTTAGACACATTATAAAATATAAATCCAATAAATCTAATTAACGCATCTAAATTAATCAATTAAGCGCATTTATTCATTAAACTCCTAATTACTCACTTAACACAGATAAACATTAATTATCCTTATTTTAACTAAAAATACGACTAACAAATAGGTAGAAAGGCATATAAAAATGTGTATATTTTGCATATATCAAATACCCCCAAACCTACATTTTGCTAGTCCTCGAGCAAAACAAAACAAAACAAAACAAAGAAACCTAACTAATCCACTTTCGCTGGAAATCGCGATTGCATTTAGCGCATGCAACAAGCCTTTTAAACCCCCAGGTGTCCCTGGCTGGACGAGTGAAGTCTCGTGAGGGTTTGCAGACATGCTACCCACAAACATGTATTTATGAAATAAACCTATTTAATCTAAGTGTAAAAAGAAATAGAAAATCACTACAAAACAAACAATCCTAATATCCCTTCGAATGCAAACTGCAATGTTTAAGAAAATCAACCACATGTACTTGGATTTATAATCAACTGGAATATAGAAGCCCTCAAGTAAGTGGTTTTATTCTACACCTTCATCTTGGAAATTTCTGCTCAATAGGATATAGCATGATACTTTATATAGTAAGAGTGTAGAACATTGTAGCAATACATTCTAAATCTCTGTTTTACACAGATTCAGTGTGACCCATCAACCAAAGAACATCAGAATCAACACAGTCGTCGTAATCTTTAGGTTCATGATAGCACAGATCTGCGCGCCTCCTTCGGGTCCAACATTCTAGATTTGAGAGGATAATACACCATAGACTTTTTTTTTCTTTTTTCCGCTAGGACTGTGTAAGGCCTGACTTCAAGATGCTTAGGTTTAGCAATGACTCAGGCCAATGACTCCCAGCCAGTTGGCTTAGGGCATTAGGTTTTAAGTAGACCGCTTCGGGCCCGAGCATCAGCCTGAGTTAATCCTATAAAGTCAAGCAGCCCCCTTTTCTTTCATTCATTTTGTTTTCATTTTTCGCATTTTTATTTTCATCATTCATATTTTTCAGCACATCTTTATTTTGTCCAGGCTGTATTATACTCTCAACCTATTTCCGGTTCCAATCCCTTGCCATAGCCAAGTAAATAGTCTATCATGATCTTTTAAGCTCAACAGACAACCACATATCATCCAATGACTCTGACAAAAGATATCCCACTGTAGATTAGCATTTAACAAATCTCTAGATGGTATTACTTTATGTAACTAGTGTGTGTGAGTGAGTTTTATTAGCTCAAGCACTTTGTTCCAAGAGGACTGTAACAGAAAGATATTGCTCAGTTAAGTTCTCTATCCTCCAGTATACTTACTCACACTTCCAATGCAAATTAATCTCTTAAAAATTGAAGTATGCATTATGAAGGGATAAACTATCAAAACCTAAGAAAATACTAACAAACAACCTAAAACTAAGTAAATTTTTATGGCTTTTTTTTTTTGAAATAATAAAAACAAAAGGAATACTACTTTTCTTTTCTACACCCCCAAACCTAAACAAAACATTGCCCTCAATGTTTTACCAAAATAAATATCACAATGACGAGTTAAAAGAAAAGGAGTGTAAGGAAAGAAATCACCTGAATGGAGATGCCTCATGGTAGATGTAGAGCATTGAAACACACAAACTAAGAATGAGGAGTAAGTACAAAATATGGAAAAAGAAAATACACCCCCAAACCTAGATTGTAGCATCCCCACACATGTATCAACAACCTAAATATTAAACAAATAAAAAGCTATCAAAAACCAAAAATTTGGGTTGCCTCCCAAGAGCGCCAAGTTTTACGTCTTCAGCCAGACGTAACCAAAAATCATGTAGGAGCATTAGGTTCATCTAAATCTAGAACAATCTCCTCTCTCTCAGTAAAACCCTCTAAATATGGTTTCAATCTTTGCCCATTAACTTTGAAAATAGTTCCATCTTTAGGGTTTTGAATGTCAACCGCTCCATAGGAAAATACTTTGTGCACAATGAAAGGTCCAGACCATCGGGACGGAACTTTCCTGGGAAGAGATGTAACCTGGAGTTATAGAGCAAAACTTTTTGACCGGGCTCAAATGACTTTCTCAGGATTGACTGATCATGAAAAACTTTGGTCCTTGCTTTGTACATCTTCGCATTCTCATAAGCCTCATTACGAATTTCGTCTAATTCATTGAGCTGCAATTTTCGAAGTGTTCCAGCCTTGTCCATATCAAAGTTAAAAGTTTTGATGGCCCAATAAGCACGATGTTCTAAATCTACAGGTAAATGACAAGGTTTTCCAAATACAAGTCTATAGGGAGACATGCCAATTGGTGTCTTAAAAGCAGTACGATAAGCCCACAATGCATCATTTAATCTGTCAGACCAATCCTTTCGGTCGGGACGAACCGTTTTCTCAAGAATGCGTTTAATTTCCCTATTTGAAACTTCGACTTGTCCACAAGTCTGCGGATGATATGGAGTTGCAATTTTATGAGTAATGGAGTACTTTTTCAGAAGTGATTCAAAAGCTCTATTACAAAAATGTGTACCACCATCACTTATAATTGCACGAGGGGTTCCAAAACGAGAAAATATGTTTTCTTTCAAGAACCGAACCACCACTTTGTGATCATTTGTTTTGCAGGGAATGGCCTCTACCCATTTGGAAACATAATCTACAGCAACAAGGATATAGAGATAACCAAACGATGGAGGAAATGGGCCCATGAAGTCAATACCCCAAACATCAAAAAGTTCAACAATCAGAATGTTAGTAAGGGGCATCATGGACCTACGTGATAATGTACCCATACGTTGGCATCTGTCACATTGTGTGCAAAATTCATGAGTATCTTTGAATAAAGTAGGCCAATAGAAACCACTCTGCAAAATTTTTGCAGCAGTCTTTTTCGCACCGAAATGGCCACCACATGCATGAGCATGGCAAAAAGAAATGATACTATCAACTTCATGCTCCGGCACACATCTCCTAATGATTTGATCTGGGCAATACTTGAACAGGTATGGATCATCCCAGAAAAAATGCTTAACCTCGGCGAAGAATTTGGATTTATCTTGTTTTGTCCAATGTTCAGGAAGTTGAGTTGTGACAAGATAATTAACAATATCAGCATACCAAGGCAATTGAGAGACAGCAAAAAGTTGTTCATCAGGGAATGACTCATTCAAAGGTAAGTGTTCCTCAGCAGACTCGTCAATAAGTCTAGACAAGTGATCAGCAACAACATTTTCAGAACCTTTCTTATCTCTTATCTCAATATCAAATTCTAGAAGTAATAGGACCCAACGAATTAAACGAGGTTTAGTGTCTTTCTTTGAAAGAAGATATTTCAAAGCTGCATGATCTGAAAACACTATGACCTTGGATCCTAAGAGATATGATCGGAACTTGTCTAGAGCAAAAACTACAGCCAACAACTCTTTTTCTGTAGTAGAATAATTGAGCTGAGCATCATTGAGAGTTCTACTTGCATAATAGATGACATGGGGTATCTTATTCACCCGCTGCCCCAAGACAGCTCCAACCGCATAATCGGATGCGTCACACATGAGTTCAAAAGGTAAATTCCAGTCCGGTGGTTGGATGATGGGTGCAGATGTGAGAAATTGCTTGAGTTGATCAAACGCGTTAGAGCAATCATCATCAAAGACAAAAGGAGTTTCTTTAGCAAGCAAATTGCACAAAGGTCTTGAAATTTTGCTAAAGTCTTTGATGAATCTTCTGTAAAACCCAGCATGGCCAAGAAAAGATCGAACCTCCTTTACTGATTTTGGTGGAGGCAGACTTGAAATTAAGTCAACTTTGGCCTTATCAACTGCAATTCCTTTATTAGAAATAACATGCTCCAGAACTATCCCTTGACGAACCATAAAGTGACATTTCTCCCAATTTAGCACAAGATTTGTTTCTTTACACCTTGCCAAGACAAGAGACAAGTGGTGTAAACATTCATCAAAAGAGGATCCAAACACCGAGAAGTCATCCATGAAAATTTCAAGAAATCGCTCAACCATATCTGAAAATATGTTCATCATGCACCGCTGGAATGTGGCAGGTGCATTACATAACCCAAATGGCATGCGGCGATAGGCATATGTTCCAAAAGGACAAGTGAATGTGGTCTTTTCTTGATCCTCTGGAGCAATGAGAATTTGATTGTAGCCTGAATAGTCATCTAAAAAGCAATAGTAGCTATGACCAGCAAGTCTCTCAAGCATCTGATCAATAAATGGCAAAGGAAAGTGATCTTTCCTTGTGACCGAGTTCAATTTTCTGTAGTCAATACAAACTCGCCACCCAGTGGTCATTCGGGTGGGGACTAATTCATTATTATCATTTTTGACTACTGTGATTCCTGACTTCTTAGGAACAACCTGAACGGGGCTGACCCAAGTACTATCTGATATGGGATAAATGATGCCAACATCTAACAATTTTAGCACCTCGGTTCTGACGACCTCCTTCATATTAGGGTTAAGTCTGCGTTGCATTTCACGGGAAGATTTTGCATGCTCCTCAAGGTAAATGTGATGCATACACAGAGCAGGACTTATACCCTTAATGTCTGCTATTGTCCACCCCAAAGCTGTCTTATGTTCGCGAAGAACATCAAGCAACTTGCCTTCCTGTTCTGAATTAAGATCCGAAGAGATGATAACAGGCAAGGTATCAGAAGAACCTAAAAACGCATATTTAAGTGTATCTGGTAATGGTTTTAGGTCAAGTTGGGGTGGTTTTTCAATAGATGGGACAAGTTTAGACTCGGGAACTGGAAGAGGTTCCACCCTGGCTGTCCATTTGGTCGGGTCCAAAATAGGGGTAGAGTCGAGCAATGCATTGACGTCTCTAATGGACCCTTCGATGTCAAAGTCTAAGCCAAAATGAGTTAAACATGTTTGGAAGGGATCATCATTTAAAACAGTTTGCAGGGATTCCTCTACCAAACTTTCAATTATATTCACTGCAAAAGAATCATCCGTCTCCGGGGGTTGTTGTCTAACATTAAAGACATTGAGTTTGACCTTTAAATTGCCAAAAGACAACTTCATAACCCCATTTCTACAATTTATTATGGCATTGGATGTGGCTAAAAATGGCCTTCCCAAAATCACAGGAATCTGACTACCAGGATTCTGCACAGGTTGGGTATCTAAGACAATAAAGTCTACTGGGAAGTAAAATTTATCCACCTGAACCAGAACATCCTCAATAACACCGCGTGGGACTTTAACTGATCTGTCCGCAAGTTACAGTGTTATGGTAGTCGGTTTCAGCTCTCCTAATCCAAGTTGCTCATAAACAGAGAATGGCAGCAAATTTACACTAGCTCCTAGGTCCAACAATGCCCTCTCCACAGTATGGTCTCCTATAACGCATGAAATTGTGGGACATCCTGGATCTCTAAACTTAGGAGGAGTGTTATACTTAAGAATTGAGCTAACTTGTTCAGTGAGAAACACTTTCTTGTGTGCATTCAATTTTCTTTTCTGGGTGCACATATCTTTTAAGAATCTTGCATAAGCGGGAACTTGCTTAATAGCATCGAGCAATGGAATATTGATTTGCACTTTCTTAAAAATTTCCATTGTCTCATCAAGTTTGTTCCCTTGAGATGTTTTTGCAAGTCTTTGGGGAAAAGGTGCCTTGGGTATATAGGGTGGCATATGACTAGACTCAGGACACGAAGAAGCTTCTAGGCTCTTCTTCGATGTATTAGGACTCACGTTTGGTCTAGTGGTGCTCTCTTGGTCCTCACCCTTTCTAGTGATTGTTTCTATGGCAGTCTTAGGTGGTTCAACATTATTGTCAATCTGTTTGCCACTCCTAAGTGTAGTTATGGCTTTAACCTACGCTGGAGGTTGGTCTTGACAAGAATTAGATCCCACTTCAAATTGTCCTTTGGGATTAGCTACAGGTTGACTAGGGAACCTACCTTTTTCCCTCTCATTTAATGCAGAAGCCAATTGACCCATTTGAAGTTCCAGCTTCGCAATTGCTGGCGAGTTGGCATGTAACGAATGTTGGGTATCTTTTTGAAATTGTAGAGAGCTTTGCATGAACAAATTCAAAGTATCCTCAAGAGATGGTTTCTTGGGTTGTGCCGGGAATGTTTGAACTTGTTGAGGGTAAGATTGATTAGGAGGGTACCCTGGAGGTCCTCCTTGATGCGGTCCTTTGGACCATGAAAAATTGGGATGCCTTGTCCAACCTGGGTTATAAGTTTCCGAATATGGGTTATTGCCAGGTCGAGGGAAGGCATTTATAGCATTAGCCTGATCACTATTGTATTCCACTCCAGAGGTATTAGAAGGACAGTTTTGTGTGACATGGGAGGGGTTAGAGCAAATAGCACACACATTGACATGCGATGGCATTTGGGGCCCACCAGCAGACATCAACGCATCAAAACGTTGTGTCAGGCTGTCTATCTTGGAGATCAAATGTGCATTATTGTCTACCTCATATACGCCTCCTTTCTTTTGAAAAGGAAACGTTCTGTCAACTCTACTTGAGCAATCCCCTTGCTGAGAATTCTCGCATAGAGTCTCAATAAAATCCCATGCTTCTTCGGCACTCTTCATCATAACTGACCCACCACTAGCGGCATCAACCATTTGACGGTTCTGAGGTGTTAAACCGTCATAGAAGAATTGAACTTGTTGCCACTTTAAAAATCCATGGTGTGGACACTTAAGGAGCAAATTCTTCCATCTTTCCCAACACTCATAAAAGTGTTCACCCTCCTTCTGCATGAAATTTGTAATTTCTCTACGAAGGGCATGAGTTTTATGAACAGGGAAGAATTTGTTCAAAAATTTTTCAGCTAATTGATCCCAACTCCTAATTGTTCCAACTTCTAAAGAGTTCAACCATGCTTTCGCTTTTTCTTTCAAAGAAAAGGGAAAGAGGCGCAACCTAACAGATTCATCAGAGAAATTTTGGAATTTAAATGTAGCACAAATGTCAAGGAACTCTTTAACATGATTATAGGGGTCTTCTTTATTGGAACCATAGAATGTGGGCAAAAGTTGCATCACCCCTGGTTTCAACTCAAAGTGGTGTGCTGTGGTGAGTGGCAACACTATGCAGGAAGGTGAGTTGAATTGAATAGGGGATGAATAATCTTTTAGAGTCTTTCTCACATTCTCATTTTCCATGTTACCCACTTGATTTGTAATTTCCATTTTATGTTTGAGTCTTGCTTTAAAAGTTCTTTCAATTTCTAGGTCAAGAGGTGCAAGCTTTTCACCCAGTGACCGACGACCAAGCATACACTAATTAACGGCACTAAAAATTAAATACCTAGAACAAACCTAAAAATCACAACTAACACAAGCATGCAATCACAGAAAGCAATATAAAAATACCAAACACCTAGAAAAATTAAAAGAGAAGGTAAAAGAATGCAAACGAGGGGAAGGGGTGGCCCTTCCAACGTTGGCGAGAATTTTGCGTCTTCTCTTACTCCTACAAAAAGACAAAACACTAATAAGCAGCAAAAATTAAACTAAATTAAACTAAAACTAAACTACTCTAAGAATTTGGTAAATTATCCTACGTAGTCCCCGGCAGCGGCGCCAAAAACTTGATGTAAATTTTAATATAATACTCGCAAGCGCACGAATCTATAGCAGAATAGTGGCTACGAGGTCGATCCCTCAGAGACTTAGTAAGATATTCAACCTAATTCTAGAGTATGTAGCAAGCAGTAATGAAATGTAAAGTTCTAATTTTTTATTTTCTTTTTAAGAAATCAATTGTTCAACTAAACTAAAAACACAGAAATTACTAAACAAAAGATAAAATAATAAAGAAAAATCCTGTGTTCTGCTTTCAGTCTGTCTTGGTTTGCTGTCCTGCTTTGCTCTTTCCTCCACCTTCAGCAACAGTCTCTCAACTGCACGCCTCAACTGTTCTGATCTTTCTCTCGAACAGAGTAGACAGTCCCCAATTCCAGCCAAAGCAAAGCTTCTTTCCCAGAACAATCCTCCTCCTCTACCGATCAGCGAAAACAGTCCTTCTCAATCAACAACAATAACTCAACAGCCGGCTACAATCTGCTCTTTCCAATTCTCGCCGGCAGCCACCCTTCAGAAAAGACAGTAACCTCTACCCAACAAAGCCGTCCCCTTCACCTTCAGCACAGCCAGCAAAAACGAGTCTTCCTTCCTCTTCCGGTCTCTCCCTACTCTGCCTCTCGACAGAGCAGCCACCACCCACGGTTCTCTTCTCTGAACAGACAACACCCACAAGAAACAGAGCCGCTCTTCTCTAAAATCTCTCTGAAATCAGTCGGCCAAAAGTAGTTCTCTCCCTCAACCCAGCCGCCACCCAAAACAGACAGAACAACCTCCTTCTTCCTCCACAGCACAAACAGAGCGCCACAGGCCGCAACAGTTCTCCTCCTACCGTGTCTCTCCCGTCTGCACAACCCAGCCGCCGACCACTCTCCTCCGGCCCAACCGGCGATCCTCTTTCAAGCACAGCCGAACAGCCAAAAACCACCCCCACAGCACCGCCTGTCCAAACACAGAAATCCAGAAAAAATAGAGCCCCTTCCAACAGCCAGCCTCCTCTCCTTTATAGCATTCCGGCCAGTGATCTCCTTCCTAATTGAACACACCTTCCATCCGAAGGATACCCCAGATCTTCCCGATTCGATAGCTTCCAAATCGATACTTTCAAAATCACGATTCTTGTTCGTGCTGTTCACACCGGAATTCTCCCGTCGCCGGCTTCTTTTCCACCGCCGTCATCCGCCATGCTCGTCAGCCTCGCCGCCGTGATCGCCGGCGCATGACCCATCGCCTCTGGCCGCCGGATTTCACTTCTTCTTCCAACCTCCGGTCGAACAGGGCATGCTCTGTTCTTCTGTTCCGTTCCAGGCGGCCGAGCCATCGGGCTCGGGTTGGTTTCGATTCCCTTTTTTTTATTTTTTTTCTGAACCAGACCAGAACCGGTCGGTTCAATTCAATTCCTTTCTTTTTCTTTTTCTTTTCTTTTTTCTTATTCAAAACCCGCCGTATTAATCTCAGCCGCCGGATCTTCGAAACCCGTTTGACGTGCTCCACTTTTACGCACTGAATCTGGACTTCTAAACCTGCATAAATAAAATCAAACATCATTTAGACACATTATAAAATATAAATCCAATAAATCTAATTAACGCATCTAAATTAATCAATTAAGCGCATTTATTCATTAAACTCCTAATTACTCACTTAACACAGATAAACATTAATTATCCTTATTTTAACTAAAAATACGACTAACAAATAGGTAGAAAGGCATATAAAAATGTGTATATTTTGCATATATCACTTCCTCATAAAATTCATTTCCATGTTAACTTCCAAATTCCACCATAACTGGGTTCTCCATCTCCAACAGCCAGTCTATCTTCACCTCATGAAACTAGGTTTGGTTAAATAAATTTTGATTTCTATTTTTATTCACTCTCTGAATAAGGCAAAAATAAAATCTATTCTACATACAGTCAACAACAAATAGCGCAAAAACTGAGTTTTTTTTGTTATGGAGGAGGAGAAATAAATGTTACAATTTTTGTGGCAATATGCTATTTGGGATCTCGAAATTCATATGCTACTTCCACTGAAATTTATACACAGAACTTAAACATTTGTGATTCACAAAGGGTCAATGAAACATACCTCCAGGCCAATACTACAAAACCAAGCAAAAAAAAAAACTATAAAACAATGCCGGCTCATACCTAAAGTAATTTGACTCAAACTCGAAGTTCAAATTTAAAGCTCAAGCATGCTCATAGCTCGAATCTGTTAGAATATACAATAAATGAATAAAGATTTCTATTTCCTAACAGCTCAAGCTTTTGGGAAACTTAGGTATCTTACATGGTATCAGAACTTCAGGTTGTGGAAGGTCATCGGTTCTAGTCTCGATAGAGATATTTATATCCCAATTATGTACCACATGCTGCATTTGGTGGACGCTTGCACGTGATAGATGATGTTAGAATATGTAATAAATAAATATAGATTTCCGTTTCCTAATAGCTCGAGCTTTTAGAAAACTTTGTTTATCTTACATAGGGTGCGTTTGGTTTCTGATTATTTGAAAAAAATCAGGCTGAAAGGGGTTGAATCATCTGATTGGCATTTGGAAACTGATTTTACTGATAGGAGCTGCTGATGGTGATAGGTGAAAAAAATCACCTATCACCCAATCAGCCTGCTGATGGCGTTTGGTTTCTGATTTATCAAGTTATCAGTCCTGACGGTGATTCGAGAAAAAAATCACCGAATCAGCAGAAAAAACCCAAAAATTATTGATTCTCGTTCGAACGAGAATCGGCTGACTGATGAAAAAAATCACTCCAGCCTCTGGTTTCTCTTTCACCTCCCACTGCCCCTCGCTCGACTGCCCTCCTCCTCTCATCTCCCCCTCCCCGCGAGCCGGCGGTCCTCGATCGTCTCACCCAGGCATCTTCATGCAAGCTCTTTCCTGCTGGTGTGAAAGATAGAAGCTTTTTAATTTCCTCTCATCTCCTCCCCTCCCAGCGAGCCGGCGGTCCTCGATCGGTCACTGCCTTGCAAGCCTCCTCGATTTGGGTCGCAAGTCGCGGTCCTCATCCTGAGCTGCTGCTACCGTGTTCACCATCGCCGCCGGCCGGCCACCGCAGGTAAACTCACCGCCGCTATGCCCACACTACTATCGTCCCTTTTACCTTTCATCAACCCTCGCCTTGCCCCTGCCCCTCCCTCAATATCACTCAACGGTGCATACATATTTTTGTGAAAGATACAAGCTTTTTCATTTCACGTGTGGTGTGGGTCTTTTAAATCTTTTGAGAGTGATTTGTTATGGTAAAAGATTTCGATTCTTATGTTGTTTCAGTGGTTTGCTAGAAATTACTGGTATGAGTCATATATGTCATGAAATCTGAATGTGATTAGATTGGGATGTGTGATTGATGTGGGTGTAATAATTCATCAAATATCTGATTATTTACGCATTTGTTTTCATTTATGTTGATAAGTGTGTTTGGTTTATCAGTTTAGATTAGTGTGTTTGTTGTTTTCTATATGTCTATTATATATATGAAATTATTAATAAATATGTATTAGGCGTTCATCTTTATGAATAAATTAAGCATTTATACATTGAGTTGTCTTGTTGGATGCATTTTTTATTGCTTATGTTGTGACTTCATGCAATTTGTTGCAGTTTTCATATCATGGTTTTGGGGTCTGATTCTAGTGCCACTGTGTCCAGAGAGCGACCCTTAATGCATCTACATAGCAGCTTCTAATAATCCTATCCATCATTTGCGGTTTCAAAATGCAACGAATGTTGTAGTTTTGAAAGTAAATAAAGTAGTTTCAATAAGCTTTTTTAACTGGGTTATTGTTGATTTTCATATCCTTGGGAAAACTAGAATTAGTGTATGGCCATAGTAAAGTAAGTCAAAGATCATTTGTAGAAATGTCAATGGGATTTTTGCCTGCATGTCTAGAATAACTTGGTTTATAGTTTAGTTTTCTGAAAGCCAAAAATCCTGCTACCAGAAACTGATATACTGCCACCATCCAAAAATAATAGATGCATTTCATTTTCCAAAATAAACTAATCATTTAGTTAAATTTTGGAAAACTATTATTAATTCTGGATAGAGGAAGTAAAAATGTGAGGGAAGATATAAGAAGGAAAAGGGTTATCATCTATCTATTAGTAAATAGGAATGTATTGTGTGCAAACACATGGAAGGAAAGGGGGTTCTAATTTAGAAATGAAGGGGTGCATTCTATAAGTTGTAACATTGGTCACGATTTCTAATAGCTGAGAGTGATTAAAACTTGACGTAATCATTTTAAGGTTTGACGTAAAGAAGAATATGCCATTTTGAGTGTCTTATTTATCAACCATATGCCTTGGCTATTCATGTTTCTGATAACATTTAGGTTGTTGTAAGTTAAGTTCTCAGTCAATTAGCATGACACTTAAAGTACCTAAAGTGAGTAATGCAATGATATTTGTACAAAACTTTTTTTTGAAAAGTTTTGCACTGTTATACTAGCGAAAGCTGATTTATTAAGACAATTTATTGATCTCCCTAGTTGTTAACTATAAGTTTAACTTGTACTAAAGAGCCACTTATATTTTTTTTAGTCAGTCAATCACCTCAAGTTCTTCATAAGTATCTTCCATTATACATTTAGCGTCCTGATAGCAATAATTATATGGAAGCAGATGGATACCTCAAATGTATTAATGGATGGTCAATATACAGTGGATGGTTGTAATACTCTAATAGTGTATGTTCTTGTTATGAAGAAAAAAAAGCATTTTCTCGAAATCATTTGACAAGGAGGACTCTGTAGTGCAGTTCTGATGTACCATGCTCATTTGTCCACGAGCAATGTCTTATTTGCCTAAGTGTGAGAAGTTTGCATAATTGAGTATGAGCCAATTTGTATTTGTTGCAAGAGCAATTAGCTATTGGTGAGGTTGCAGTGATTGTAGGTGACATTTTGTATAATGATGTTATCTTACATCTCATTTACATGCATTTTTTAGGTTGGTAGTTATGCACCTCATTATCTCCCATTTAGGCATTGTGGCATGCCCTGTGTTGCTTCCTTCGTTATATTAACAATTTATTTATTAAAGGATGTATTAGGCAAAATGTATGTAGAGTTGTCGTCTATGGTATTTGAATATTAATATTTATTTTGTATTTGCTGTCTAGTGTATATGATCTTTTTTGTAATAATATTGATTGTTCTTTATGCCTTTCCTCTCATATGTCCCCTTTGTTGAGATGGCAAGCCCAGCCAAGAAAGGGAAGTATGTGAAACAGGTAGATTGTTGGGGCAAGGAGGAGCACTATGCATGGATCAGAGCATACTCTAATGCTTTGATTGCTGGACATAGAAAGGGCAAGGGACTTGAACCCACTGGCTATGCACTTGTGAGTGAGGAATTGAGTAAAAGGGACATACACGTGAATGCTGATGCGATCAAGACTCATTACGACAAGGCTAGGTACCTCTACAATGCTTGGAAGTGGATGTCTAATCACACTGGATGTGGCTTTAACCCATCTACTGGTACCTACACATCTGGAAATCCAGATTTTTGGAAGCAATTTAAGGAGGTGAATCTTTTTGTTCCCAATTCCACATTTCTTTTGAATGTAGCTTTCACATTGATATATATTAGTAGGCCTCATTTCAATTTATGAATTGTTCACATTGTGATAACACCAGGGTGTTGTATGTGTCATATCACTTTTGTGTTGACTTCCAATTATCCATGTCATAACTAACTGTAGCTCATGCATATTTTTCTTTCCATATATCTCCTTCATGTACATATGTTGTCCTCATTTATCTAATGTCAAACTCGATAATATTTGTCTTTGTTGTTGTTGCAGAAGCACCCTAAGGCAATGCGCCTAAAGAGTTGGGGATACACAGATGATCTAGTGCAACTACTTAAGATTATATACAATGGCAACCATGCTACGGGGGACCATGCTTATGTTGGACGTCCTAAGCAGAAGCAGGATACCAATGTGGCTGAAGCATCAAATCAGCCGCCTGAAGTGGATTACACAGAAGACGAAATACCAAGGATGCAACCTAATGACTTTGATCAGTACTTGGGAGAGGATATTGGAGACAGCCAATATGTACCCTTCACCAGTCTCCTTCGTGAAGATAATCAATCAACCCCCTTCCCCTTGCACTCCCCAACTATTCCTACATTTGTCAACCCATCCCAGGTGCAGTCATTTGTCGGTTGTTACAGTGAAAATCCATTTAGATTTCATTTGTTCATGTCAGCTGATATATTAGTTAGTATACATCAGTTGTTTTATTGCTTCTTAGTGGTTCAAAATTCACTATAACTCCATCCCTCCAACGAAGCCTGTCTGCCTGCATGAGAAAAATATGGTCTTAAGGACTGGAGTCTTAGTGGTTCAAAGCGTTAGTATACATCAGCCTTACAAGTCCCATAAATCTACTTCAATTTGTATGTATCTTTTGGGTGCTTTAATTTTTTGTAGGAATCTGCTGATCACGTATCCCCCCATCAAATGCCCCCTCCTGTGAGCAGTCCTCAAGTGAACCCTTCACCTGTGGACAAGCCGGCTAGTAGTAGGGCAAAGAGGAAGGCTGGTGAATCATCAGAAGTATCCACTGCCTTCCATGGAATTTGTGATGCTATGTGTGCTCGTAATGCCATAGCATTGAGGCAAGTGAACATCCAAGCTGATCCGGCAGCACGAGAAATGGCGCTTGCTGCGAAGGAGAGTGAAGAATACCGGAGATCACAAGCTCTGATGCGCCGATTGCCAGAGTTTGATGTGACTAATCCAATGTACACAGAAGGCTTGTCATTGATGCTTGATGAACATAAAAGGCGTATGTGGCTGACAATGGAGGACGATATTGTATATGCCGAAGCTTGGCTGCGGGGTCAGTGGAAGGCGATGAATCCACCAGCATAGGTGTGACAGGTTTATGGTAATGTGAGAAACTAAGGAACGGTATTCTTCATTTCAGCTATTTCACTTGTGTGTTATGAATAATTGTCTAGTGTAGGGACTTCTGTGATAATGCATGTGGATATTCTAATTTGTGACATGTGACTGGTGACTTGTGACTTGTGACTTGTGACTTGTGACTTGTGACTTGTGTAAGGCATGTGACTTGTGACTTGTGTAGACATTATTCAAAGGTAATGCATGTGACGAATTGTGGAGAATATTGACTGTATTCCATGTGAAGTTATCGACTATTGCCATGTGAATATGGACTATTGCCTTGTGTGTTGGGGATATAAATAGTTAGTAGACTCAGTCACAAATCTCAGTGGTGTCCAGCCTTGTGTAGTTTAAAGATAGCTCTCTCCTATATCTGCAAACTACCCATTCATCAGGTATCCCGAAGTACTTCGTCTCTTGTTTGACATGGTATTTCTGTCCTCTTGCATGGTTGAGTTGTCATGTTATACATTGCCCTTTTTATTTCCCCTAAAACTGTGTTACCTCTATTGAAAGAAAACTCAAACTCTCCTCTTTAGTTGTTAAAACTTTGTTAATTAGACTTGGCATGTGAAGGATGAGATTGTAGTTATAGTAATTGAAGGGGGCTAATAGTAGTCCCACTGTAATGGTTTTGCTGCTGCCGACATACCTTGGATTTGGACGAGTCCCAATGTAAGTTTTTCAGCATAGAAGTAAGTAGCAGCTTATTCATTTTTTTAGGTCTCTGCTCAACCACTGCATAGTTTCAGGAAATATCTTTAATTTATACAATGTTAAGGAAATTTGTAGTCAGTATATAAGAAATTTAATATTCAGAGGTGGCGATATTCCGACCACTTGGCTATTATTGTAGTGTAGCTTTGTGGGGGCTTCAGGAAATCATCCAACATGTTCTGTAGACCTCTAGCCAGTAGATGTAAGATGTGCTCTTTTTGTCTCAAAAAAAATATGTGCTCTTTATATTTTGTAAACAATGAACAACTGATGGAAAGTACGAAGGTAGAATCAGTTTAATGCCTCTTTTTCAGTATGCAGTATGAATCGTTCAGCTGGCGTTTAAGAATTCTGTTGCTCGTAAGTCATAGCTAGAAAACATTTCTATTTGTTGCTCTAGCCGCGGAGCGATTAAATGGTTGATGGTACCTTCTCTGTTAAAACAGGTATGCTGAATATTTTGCCAAAGAACACTTTCCTCACTTCTGCATGTCCTTTCCTTTTTCCCATTGATTCTGTGATCTCGAGCATTGTGTTCTAAATCATAGAACACTTGGTTTTGACTGTTTTAACGAAAATAAACTGTTTGAAAATTAACGTCCAAAGTGCATTTGGTGAATAGCAAAGTAAAATTAACGTCCAAAGTGCATTTGGTGAATAGCAAACTAAATGGGACCCTCAAAATTTTTACCAGCAAAAGGGGTGGACAAGCCAGCTAATTAGCATCGTCATGGTAATAATTTCTCCCTCCGACCATGTTAATAGTCCCATATCATAATAAACCTAAAGCTGTCATAAGAAATTAAATTGATCATTTGCATTTGTGCCACCACTAGTACTATTACGGAGTCCACCACCTCTATTATGCAACCTAAAATCATATCAATTTCACATGGACTACTAGTACTATTACGGCACCGTCCTCAACATCCAGAATCTCGACCTGCTGCTTATGGCAGGAAGCAGGTCGAGATTCTGATTCCGCCAACCAGACCTGCGATCTTATGTTTGGCCCACCAAAGATTCATCTCTCCTTCTACAAGTTCTTCTTGCTATTGAGCACTTATTCATGTTGTCTTATATCAAATAGTGGACGGTTGTGAGCTGCTGCTTCTAGCAGCGAATCAACGGCAGCTTGGTGAGAGTTGCAAAGCTACAGAAAGAAAAAGGCGATGATGTGAGATGATGACTTTTTTAGGTCTATGGTATTTAAGTAGCAGTTTATTCAGTGGAAGATCTCTAATGATAGGAACTATCATGGGCTATATCCAATAATTTAATACTATTTCTGTCCTTTTTTGAAGTTATCGAGTTGGTGTTGCGGGTCAGACCTTCCTGACATTAGACGGCCATAATGGAACCTCGGGTAAGCAATTTCTGCTATTTTTGTAAATTTCTTCTACCACATGCGCTTACCGTATACAACTTAAGTTTGAAACTATTCATTGGAATTCCATGTAGAATATGTTTGATGGCGACAATGATGATGAGATAGTAATGGGACTTGCATGGTATTGGGAGCAACAGGTTAGCAGTCCTCCGCCTCGAAATATTGTCCACCCACATAGGACGAGGGGAGAGGCAATGGTTGGTGACATGCTATACAACGTAACGAACGATAGAATGTGTAGGGACTGGGTGAGAATGAACAAAACAGCATTCATAGAATTATGCAGGCAAGCCAAACTATCTGGTCTAAAAGATAGCAGAGGAGTTTCGGTCGAACAACAGCTAATGATATTTTGTGAGCTATTAGGTCACGGTACTTCAGTGCGTAAACTGGGGCACGAATTTTCTCACTCCGAGGAAACTATTCACAGGCATATTTATAACGTTTATGGGGCATTAGAGCCATGGTTTGCGTCAAAAATAAATAATATTGTGCCACTCAATGTAATCCCAAATTACATTAGGAACAACACCATGTATTGGCCATGGTTTAAGGATTGTGTAGGAGCGATTGATGGAACGCATGTCATGGCGAAGGTGGCGGCGGATGTGAACAATACCTATAGAGGGAAAGAAAAAAACACAACACAAAATGTCATGTGTGTGTGTGATTTTAGCATGCGCTTCACATATGTCGTCACAGGTTGGGAGGGGTCTGCACATGATCAACGGGTTTTAGATTCGGCCTTGCAAGATCCCACTTCCAGTTTTCCAATGCCACCATGTGGCAAGTACTATGTCGTTGACGCAGGATATGCGCAAAAGGTTGGCTTCTTGGGCCCGTACAAGGGTACAGGTCAGAGGTATCATATAGCACAATTTCAACAGCGACGTCCGAGTGGTCGGAATGAGACGTACAACTATAGGCACGCTTCCTTACGGAATATAGTTGAACGAGCATTTGGAGCATTGAAGAAACGTTGGCACATCTTGGACAATATGCCCACTTATCCAATAGAGATGCAGGCAAAACTTGTGTATGCTTGTGCAGCATTGCATAATTTTGGCATCACCATGGTAGCACTGACCCCGACATGAGGGACTGGCTACTTCCAGAATTCGAAGGAGATGCACCATACATTGACAATAGTCTCATAGGTAATGCAAATGGTGCATCTTCCAGTGGTGGAGGGGAAGATCAGATGCAAGTAAATGATGATCGGGTCATGTTGAGGCTGCGTGACGCAATACGTGATGCAATTGCTGACTCTCTTAATATACAATCTTGATCAACGGGAACACTGTCATTGTTCACATCATGTACAATCTTGATCAATGCATATGTTTTGTCAATACTACATATTCTGTGAGAAATACATCATCTACAACTCGATAATATTTGAATCCATCAAAGTTATTTCCTTCAATGACTTACTACATATCAGCATTACAAGTTTGTGAACGTGATATTAAAGCAAAACAAAATAATTTACTCGAGTCACATACAATTGATAATAATTAACAGAATGCATAAAAGCATGAATGAAACGAATAGTGAAGTGCATGGGTTGTCTCTAATGAACTCTTCCATGATCGTAGTGCGTGCTTGTGGTAGATTTTCCCCGTTGAAACGGATTGGGGTGCGAACTCTTCTGTCGTGCTTTTGGGGGGGCGGCGGGTCGGCCCACACAAAGTATCCACAACCATGCTCCCCCTACAATCCACATTTATATTTGATCATGCAGAGGTTCATTAATAATACAAACAATGCTAATGGAATCTAATAATAGAAGAAAGTACTTACGTAGCGATCCTGACATTTGAGGAACCTCCGGCCTGGATTGTCACGCGTGTGGGATATGTACATATTCAACTGGTTGTCTCTACAATGAGGGCAGACTTGGCTGGTACGATTACATGCACGAGGTGGATCCACTGTTTGAGCTGCATTACACGAGGTGTTTCCATTCTTATTTGCCTTTACCAAATATTTATGAATGAAGCTCAGAACTTGATTCAGAATACATGAAAGACAGAAGAGTATTCACTCCCAAGAAGAAACAACCATAAGAAGATAGAATGAATACCAAACAAAAGCAATCTGTGTTCCATGTGGAGCACAAATTTATCATGGATGAAGACTTACCTGTATCTCCACAGTGATAGCAAGGTCCTTGCTTTCCCATGCCTCCACAGTGATAGCAATGTCGGATGTCAGCCAAGTAACAATATTGACACAATAAAGATTTCAGTTGCACTATCTCGTGAACACTCTACCAAGGGTGGGAATGTTAGTTAATTTCAGAAGAACAATTTAGAGTTGAACTTGTAGGAGCCCCCAAGGGACAAATCAGTTAAAGTGCAGCCTCTGGAAAGTGCTATTGTAGACTTGGCAGAATATGCATCAGTAAAAGCACCTGTAAGCATAAGTAGCCTGCCAATGCATCACGTAGGGAAAAATTATAGTTGCTTCAATGCTAAATACAACAACAAAATACTACAATTTTTATTGCTTATTAGACCAATTAGCCTGCCAAGCTATAATCTGCACTGCTAACTCAAAATAGTTGGATATGGTAGCATGACAACTACAGAGAAAACACTTCAAATACACCAAAATTTCGCCTCTAAGCTACATAAATTTCTTATTCCCATCAACTTTTTAGCAAAAATATATAGATCCACCTTACACCTACTTCCAATTTCTTGGTTATGTGGGATTGTATCCAATATCACTATATAAACCATTGAAAAAACTCCATCATAATCTTCCCCAAATTGCAGGCAACATCTTTTTATTTTGCACTTGAACAGGATTAGAAGAAAACAAGGACCAAACATGGACAGAATGAGCTGATAATCTTTCTCTATTTAGGATTAACTTAAGACATGAGCTGAGAATCTGTTGGGCTTGAAAATGAGCTATCCATTGCTTAAATAGCTACAACTAGTAAATGAATACTCTAAATGGACAAAGTGAATTAGCAAGATGAATGAACAAAGGGCAACACATGCAAAATATTAGATAGGACAAACCTTCAAATGCACCGCTCATAATGGCATGTGAATGCCAACTGGCCAAAGACGATAAAAATAAAAAGGGAGGAAGAACATGAGAAGTAGTATGTTGCCAATCGCTTTCTTGCAGTCAGAGATGAGATAGTGACTCTTATTCTAAAATTACACTGTCACAATAACAAAACAAGAATGTCATAAGAAACCTGAATTTTTTTACTATCTAACCATCATCTCTAATTTTTATCACAATTCAACTTTCCATATTATCTTGCTAACCAGTAAGAATACATCTTAGCTTTTACTAAATAAAAACACTAAAAGCACAATATGTTTCCCACTCTGATAAATTGCACACATTTATCACTGATGTAAATGCATTGCAGTATGTAAGCTCACCAACTAGTGCTGCTGACAAAATAAAGGCTGGCCTGTGTAGGTTTACTTCTATGACGATGATGAGTCTTCTTTTCTGCTCAAACACACGAAGCATTTGAGGTTAGAAATCAATGTTGCATCCCAACCCGCATCTCCCCTGCCCCCGCCAAAAAGGAAAAAAAATTGAATACAAGTAATACTTTCCTATTTATTCTTACCAAAACTGAGGTAATCACAGATTCCCTAATGCTGCATGAGATTCTCAGCTAATCGTCAGAATAACTAGAAAAATAAATTTGCCACTAATGAGCATAGCCGTAAATGCATGTATATGTGTTAATGTGAATCATAATTCAGAAACACAGGCGTACCTCATTTTTTCCTGCAATGATGCTGATCGAAAAAACTCTGGTGGCTGAACAGGATTAAAAATTCACTTTTTTCTTTTCTTCTAAGATATCGAGAGGTGGAGGTGCATCGGCGTCGCGGAGGGGGAAGAGATGAGACAGGGCGGCAACCGGGTAGCTGGGTTGTGTAAGAAAGCTCTGAGGGTCTCTTCGGGCAAGATCCAGATCAACCCAGGCTGGTAGAGAGAGAGATCGACATCACAGATAGAGGGGGAAGAGATGAGGCAAGGGGAGAAACCCTACCCAGGCTAATTGGATGTGTGGGGAGATGAATCACAGATAGATGGGCTGCTGTTACGAGCGGCCGTCGGCGTTCGCCGAGAAAACAGCACGAGAGAGAGAAGGGAGAGGTCGAGCGGCGGCGGACGGAGCTGCTATCACGAATGAGATGAGCGGCTCAATTTGGTGCAAATAGAGGGGTATTTTTGTCCCAAAAAGCTCAATTCCTACCTTTTTCACCAACACATGCCGATCAGTAACCAAACACAAATCACACAAATCACACCTGATTTTTTTTAGGTTTCCAAACGCAAGTCACCGATCAAGAGTCAGGCTGATGGTGAAAGACTAAAAATATGATTAATTTTAGGTTCCCAAACGAGTTTTCTACAATCAGAAAAATCACCTACAAATCACCTTGATTATTTTCAGCCTGATTTTTTTTTTCACTTTTCACTATCAGTTTCCAAACACACCCATATTCAACTGGTTAACGCCATTTAGAATCACTGAAGAACCTGTGTATGCTCTGAAACATAACGTATGCTTACTTTGTGAGAGTATCTTTTGTTGGACCCGAAGTCAGCAATATTTAGGGGATTTTATATAAAAAATCATTAAAAAAAAAATTTACCAAAATGTGGCACTGTAGCAAATATTTACCGAAATGGTGTTCTGACAAGCCACGCAGGCGCCAGCGCGGCCGCTGGCGCCTGCATGGCCTTTTTTTTTTAAACGGCCCGAAAGGCGTCGGTTCAACCGGCGCCGTTCTCGTATAACCGTAGTCCAGTTTTTTTCACCAAGTGTTTGAAAGGCGTCGGTTCAACCGACGCCTTCATTTATAACGGAATCGACGCCTTTCATTTCGTATATAGCCCGCGCGGGCTCGGTCTCCTCCCCACCTCGACCTAACGCCGCCGCCGTTGCCTCCCCTTGCTCGTCGCCGCCGCCACCGCCGTTGGTCGCCGCCGCCGTCGTTCTCCTCCCCTCGCTCGCCTCGGCCTCTGTCGTTCTCCTCCCCTCTCTCGCCGCCACCGCCGTTGGTCTCGCCACCCTGCCGTTCTCGCCCCACCGATGCCGCCGCCGTTCTCTCCACCGACGCCTCGGCCAGTCGTCACCCCGTCGTTCTCGCCCCACCGACGCCGCCGCCGTTCTCTCCACCCACGCCTCGGCCAGTCGTCACCCCGCCTCGCCACTGTCTCGTCGCTCCGTCTCACCGGTAATATACGTTTAATATCCGTTTAAACTTTTGTATGGGTTGAAAATAATTAGCTAGTGTTTGTTAATTGTTTTGTGAGCAAAGATGGCGGGAGAAATGGTTCCGTTTGTGTTAATGTATGATGGTAGAATTGATAGAGGTGAATACGAAGGCGGTGAAAGCGTAGGATTATTGATTAATAAGCCAAGTACTTACGATGAACTAGAGATGCAAGTGGTCAATAAATTGGGATGGGATCAAAGATTATGGAAAATTCGTATGAAGTACAAGATGCCTGTTTTGGGAACAAGGACTACCGTAATACCAATTGATGATGATAATTCTATGCATGTCATGCTCTATTTTGCGCCTCGTGTGTTTAGCTTCGAGCTATTTATAGAAAAAGAGGCGCGCATGCCTAGGTTTGCAAATGACGGCGAAGGCGGAAGTAGGATTGCTCGCAGAAATAGGTCGAGTGAAAATTCTAGAGGAAGGCGTGTGGAAGATAATGAAGAAGATGATTTGTCTATATCACTAGCGTGCAACGAACCTCAACTTTCTCCGAGTTGGAGGTTAGTTTATTTACAAAATGTAGTTTCACCATTCAACTTACGATTACGTGAATTGTTTATTTATGATATAAGTTTTGTTTTGAATAATTTAGGCACACATCTCAAGCTCATGAAACGATGAATCTTGGCATGGCACGAGGTGGTGAATGGTTTGACACACAAACATCATTTCGTAACCCTTATACTTACCCTGGTTCAAGTGGTTGGCAAGAGGGAAATATTAATGAGGAAGAGGATGGGGAAAATGATGAGTGGGTGCCTAATTCACCTGAGGTTAATGTTGAAGATGTACGAGGAGAGGATAGTGTGCAAGAGATGGTTCAAAATGAGGGAGATGATTTGGTGGATATCGCAATTGCTACGGATAACTTGGATGATTTTGAGGAGGAATTGCCTTACGAGGAGGAGCCCGCGTGGGCGCGACTAACTGATGAAGAAATAGATGGGGCAATAAATCGGGGTTTGCATGAGGAGACATATCATGAGGAAGCAATATTTGTGGGGCAAATATTCCACAATAAAGATGAATTTGTATACGCATTGAGGGAGTTTTCAATAGCGCATAATGTTCGCTATAAAGTGTTGCGTACAAATCCGACGCAGTACACAGCAAGATGTCAATACCCTGACTGCCCATGGAGAGTACATGCATCATTAGTGAAGACATATGCTGGCGAACACACTTGTAGAAATGCCGAGCTAGACACGGGTCATAGACAATGCACTGCGGCGTTTGTCTGTCGGCATATATTACCCTCTATTAGAGCAGAAGTAGATATCCCACCAGTGCTTATTCAAGAGAGGATTAAGGAGATTTTTCATGTTGATATTTCATACAAAAAAGCATGGGCGGCAAGGAATATGGCCATTAAAGCAATATATGGTGATTGGGTTGAGTCCTATCGATTGTTGCCAATGTACATGGAGGCAATAGTTAATGCCAATCCGAGAACCGTGTGTAGGTGAATGCCAATTCGAGAACGAGGACGGGGTAGGAATAGGTTGAGGAGAATTCAATAAACACTTCTTGTAATTTTATAAATACATTTGTAATACTTTGATGTGGTGTAATATATTTTGTGTCATGTCTGTTGTATTATCAGAAAAAATTTATCTTGTTATCATGTTGTGATGTTGTATTGTCAGGTTGTGATGTGTGTGTATTATTAGGTTGTGAAAAATTGTAGATTTCGTCCAAAGGATATAGTGATTTGAATTCAATGTCGAAAGGCATCGGTTCAACCGACGCCTTTACGTTATAAACGAAGGCGTCGGTTCAACCGACGCCTTTCAAACACTTGGTGGAAAAAAACTGGACTACGGTTATACGAGAAAGGCGCCGGTTCAACTGACGCCTTTTGGTTATAAGAGAAAGGCGCCGGTTGAACCGACGCCTTTATCTTATAACCAAAGGCGTCGGTTGAACCGACGCCTTTCGGGCCAGTTAAAAAAAAAAAAGGCCACGCAGGCGCCAGCGGCCGCGCTGGCGCCTGCGTGGCTTGTCAGAACTCCATTTCGGTAAATATTTGCTACAGTGCCACATTTTGGTAATTTTTTTTTTAAATGATTTTTTATATAAAATCCCCCAATATTTATCATCCGCCTCATGTTTTTCGGCATCAAATGGGAGTTTACAGACAAAAAAATATTTTCCTTACAAGCGTACAGTTGATGCGTGTGCGCCGTCAATTTTAACGATCGATTCTTCTCCCGAAGTCTCCGTTAGTCCGTTTGCTTCAAAATTTAACTTGCAAAAATTGCGGTACTAGCCAGTAGCCATGACTTCTGTTGACCCCAACCGAATGGTCTCTTTCGCGAACCCCGGCAGGAAGACAGTGGAAAAGCGAGACTCGCTACTGAGCTAGTCAGTAGTCACTCGGGTCTTGTCTCTCAAGGGAGAGAGGAGATCACGAGACGGGCAGCATTTCCGCATAGTCGCCGACGTTTGCTTCCTGCTTTGTGAAGGGATTTCGCCGATTCCGCCACCGCATTCCTTTCTCTACAAGTATTAGCATATCCAAATGGCCCTCCAATCTAAAACCTACCTTCCATTTTGTTCTCCTGACCGCTGAGTCCTAGAACTCTTCCCTCTCCCATAACCTAGCTTCGGAAGGCTGGATCATTCCTTTTCTTCCCTAGTCGCTATCGGAAGCAGAGACAAAAGCGCGCGACACGCTTAGTATGAGAGTTTTGAAAGGTGAAGGGCTCACTGTTAGTCATACCCGTCGGTGCTTGCCAGGGTTCCTTTTTTCTGGATCTGCTCTTTTATATACTTTAACAACTTGGAATTAACTCAGTCTTTGTCCCATCTTTTCTCCAGCTCGAGGTACATCTGCCTTTTCTGTTTTATTTTTACATAATTTTCCCTTTTCCCTTTTAGTTCGACCTGTTAATGTTGTCAAGCACTCTCTCTCTCTCTCTCTCTGTGCATGTGTGTCCTTGCATTGCAAGTATACTTTCCCTTCGATGAAGTTTTCGATCATCATACTGTTTGTGCTAAGACTTACTGGGCTTTTTTTGCCAAATTCAGTTGTTGTCGCATGCAACATCTTTGAATCTTGAGTTCAGAGAATGGAGGAGTTATCGCCAATAGGGCATCGTTTTAAAAGGATTTCGAGTTCATTTCCGGGAACAAATTCGGAGTTGGACCCATTGGTTTGTTCTTCCTCACCACCTTGACTTTCAGATTAGTAATGAAGTAGGGTTGTTATTTGTTTCATTACTTTTATGTGTCTCTTGTATGTGGTAGCTAAATGAGAACATGGAACAATGGCCACATCTCAATGAGCTTATCCAGTGCTACAAATCAGATTGGATAAAGGATGAAAGCAAGTATGGTCGCTATGAAAGCATTACTCTTAAGCCATTGCCAAATCAAATTTTTGAGGGGCTTGATACAGATATAGAAACAGGTAAAGGATCCTTATAAGAAGTATAAAGAAACATGTTGAAGAGATATTCTTTATTCTGTCAGTTTCTTTTCAAAGGAAATAATTCCCATATTCTTCTTGAAAAAATAGGGAATAATTATGCCTGTATTTTTTGGTTCTACAGAAATGCTCCTTTCGAATACAAGGAATTCAAAAGTTGAAGATTCCATTGATGAGAACTTGCCGAGTACTTCTGGCAGGCAACCATCGACATTTAGATCTGCTGAAGCATCACTCCAAACAAATCTTAAGGTGGTAGTCAACTGACATTTGATTCCATTGACGTGTTCATGTATTGTTAGTCTACTAAGTTCTAATACCAAAAGATAGACTAGTACGTTCTTTCTTCAGCCACTTGACAACCTATTTGTAAATAGCTCTCTTTGTTAGTTCTAGGGCTCAACAGCATTAGTGCAGAGCTTTTTTAATGTTTTGTCTAAAACATCTTTACAGTGTAGCAACCATAGCAAGATCTTCTTCCCATACATCTGATTGCATGAAGAAAATTACCAGGCATGATGTTGGTCCTCACCAGCCAGGCATTTGCTGTGTCTGTTCTCATTCAGGCTTTAATGTGTTTCTTCTTGAATTGACAAACTTGATAGTCAAGAAAGTGTTTGTTTTTTAATTGACAAATTTTATGAATTAGAGTATGCAAGAAATGTACAAAATAAAAAATTACCTAATCTCGGTTATGGGAGAACTTACTTGTATTGTGAAATTAACTTCAAATTTGTAGTGGTTTCTGTATAACCTCAATCTTCGGTTCATCAAATTGTCATTTTGAGATTGGGATACAAAAATTATTGTCCAGAGGGAGAATTGCTGTGAGCACTAAAGAGAAATTAGAAGGTAGGATATATGATTGCATTTTCCAACTGAAGGTGGAAAGTTATGCCCTATAGGCTCAAATTGAAAATTAAGGATTCAAGTTTCAGAATTGTTGCCATTGGTTGAGTCTGTAGCTGCACTGTGTCATACATTTATAGCCAGGCACGTAGTTTGTGATTTTATCGTAAGTCCTACATTCATATGCAGCACTTTGGCGATTCCCCATTGCCTGCTTACGAGCCCGCTTTTGACTGGGAAAACGATAGGTTGATGATTTTTGGGCAGCGGAACCTTGATTATTATTCAATGCCATGTGGCAGGTATGGTCCCAGTAAATTTGGCTCCTGCCTTCTCTTGTATTTTCCATATGCTATTATTGTTTTCTATAGTGTTCCCTCTCTCGCCCCCTCTCTCTCCCTCTATTCCATTTGGTATTTACTCATTAATCACTTAATTCCGCATCTTCATGTGCAGCAATGAATTTAGAATAGCGGTCAAAGTTTTATCTCTGTCATTGCAAGCTGGACTAGTGGGTAAGTGCCAGAATAGTGATGGTATTTTTCTTTCTTGCTTTAATAAAGAACAGCATGTAAGTAGCTGGTGAAGAATAAATACGATAGTGAAGTTTCTAAGTTTGGCACCGACCTATTGAATGGAAGGTCTGATTAAATGTAAAAGGCTTCCATCATCTATCCTATTTCTCAGATTCCTATCTTTAATTGGGGATGAGAGTGTCAAACATTAATTTGATTACTATTTTCTGATACTTATTTGGTGAGAGATGACCTAGCCCGCTGAGAAGGCTTGAGAAGAAAAAAACTTTGAAGGAAGCAAATTATTTGATTATCACTCATCCATAAGGTCCCAAGTGGAACATCTTATTTAACAGTGTATTATTTTTCAACATTTCGGATATTAACGTATGTAATAGAATGTTTGTTATATTTCTAATAATGTATAGCTGCTATTAACTGTTTTCCTTCTAGAACCCTTCTATGGTACAATTTGCTTATATAACAAGGAGAGAAGGGAGAAATTGTCGGAAAACTTCTACTTCCATGTGCCTGCTTTGGAAATGCAGGAGGTGAGTTGCTCTTGTGTTGGGGAAAATCAGAATATGCGCAAATTAATTACCAAGAAAAGAATATAAGCCAATTATTTTAGGTTTATGTGGTGACGCTTTGTTTTTATTTTCAGGCAAGACCGTCAACCGAGTATCGTGCTGTTTTCTCTTTAGATGCCCTTTCATCTTCAATTTGCTTGCTTATTCAGCTGGAGAAGCCGGCTACAGAAGAAGGGGGAGTTACACCCTCTGTTTATTCACGAAAAGAACCTGTGAGTCATTAATGTAGTGCTCAAGCATTCAAATATTACAAATCATCATCAATATTATAAGCCTTTGACAGGCTTTATAATATTGGGAAAATCATCATCTCCTCCTTTGACTAGAGGAGAAATATTAAAACCTTCTTTGAATGTTCACTTTATTGCATAGGTCTCTGTAAGTTTTTTACATTAAAAATGGACCGTCAATTTACAAAAATTGCTATTTTTCCCTTAAAAGGCAATAGTACTTCTAGGATTCACCCAAAATCTAGAGAAACTGATAAGGCTTCCATGCAAAGGATAAAAAGCAGGGGCGAAAGAGGACGTCCTTGTCTATTACCGCAGTTCCTTTTGATGAACCCATAATTACTACCATTGATGAGCATAGGATCGCATAGTAACACATTCAGAAATCCAGGAGATCCATAAGTCATTGAAGCCCATCTCCCTTAGAACAAGGAAAAGATAATCCCAATGCACTTTATCAAAAACCTTCTTTAAGTCAACTTTAATGCAAAATCTCTTTGCCCTGATTTGCAATGAAAATTTTTCACCAATTCATGAGCGAGAAGGATATTTCACCAATTCATGAGCAAGAAGGACACGGTTGCGGGTTAGACTTTTGACAGGGGAGAAATAGAGGGGTGGGAAATACCTATTCGAGTGGATGGGAGGAGGCAACAGATCTGGAAGAACATGGAGGAGGAGGACTAACTTAAAGAACCGGTGCCAACCTGGCTGCATCTAAATGGAGAGGCTGGTCATAGAGACTGATTAATTAGGGGAGACGGGAGAAGCGTTGTAGTTTGATTTTTTTTGTTATAATTTTCTTGACACTTTAGGTATCCGTATCTGGATACGGCAACCAGAATGGTGTATATGTGCTTTCTGGTGCAAATATCATCTCATGAAACTGGTACAAAATCTCTGGTAATGGCCTACAATGACGATGGTGGTGAATTTTGTCTCATAAATCTCGTCTTCGAGGGTTAAAACCTTGGAAGTATGTTCTGATATGAATTTTGTTTTATGTTTGATTCTTAAATTTATTTTGGTGGTTCTTTACTACTCCTTGGAGGGTTGTGTCAAGGAGAACATCCTACATAAAACTTTGCAAGTAGCTTTGATATAATTCTTTTTCCGACTAATACAAGCATGAAGTGGTGGTTCAAATCATCATCGTTTTATCATCTCCATAATTTTGATTATAACGAGAATGATATGGTGGTTTAAGTATGATATGTGAATCATTTTGGTAGTCCCCTAATAACTGGGATAGGGCAGGATAAGGCATTGATGATGGTGATGATGGCAGCCATGAGAATGATGGAGAAACCTGGTTGTTGCTTCTATATTTTGGTTTGGAAGCTTTTTACATTTTTGTTAATTCTACTAGTCATTGCTGCTCTTCCTTAGTAATGACATTGTTTGTGAAGTGTTACCCAACATCTTGAGGTAATGACATTGTTTGATTCACTAAAAATATAAATTACTTTCTGATTAATATAAATCATTTTAGTTAAGCAATCTCTAGCCACACTACATGCTAGCATAAGAATAGAGAGTGGATATGTCTAAGCTCAGTTCAAATCTAGTTCCTTTTTTTATTATGCCCTGATATTTGATCACAAGTTTGGCATGTTGTATGCGCCAGTAGACTGAAGGGAAGAACATTATTTACCACCCTAGAAGTTCAGCTAATGTCATAGCAATTGTCTTTTAAGTTTCTGTTTCAAATTGTTATAAAATGCTACTGTTTCAAATAAAGTTGACAAAATTGATCAACTTTTTTTATGCAGGCTGTTGCATAGAGCTCAGTTATTTACCTTGGACCTGTATTCCATTCTTTTTGTTTACATAATTACTTAGATGGAAAACACTCTTTGTTCTGTTGAAATTTGCTTGTTAATGTCATTTGTCATACCATTTCATAAGTTTTTTTTAAATGTCAGGTGCACTTGACTGAGAGAGAAAGACAGAAGCTGCAAGTTTGGTCTCGAAGTATGCCTTACAGGGAGTCATTTGCATGGGCCTTAGTCCCACTTTTTGAGAGCAAGAACAGTGTGGTAGCTGCTAGTGGACCTGCATCACCTAGCAGTCCTCTTGCACCTGGTATATCCGGGTCTAGCTCCCAAGAGAATGTAGTTGATGCACTTGCCAAGATTACGCTAGATGGAAAGGTTGCTCAATACTCAAGTGGAAGCTCTGTTGTTGTGGAGATATCAAACTTAAACAAAGTCAAAGAAAGCTACACTGAAGAATCCCTTCAGGTGCTTGACATACCTCCTTGCTCTAATTTTGTCCTTTAAGTCATTTTGATGCTCATGGCTGCTCTTTTTGCTATATGGTTGTTTAAATTGCAGAAGGATTACTTTGTTCTGAAATTATTGCAATTCTTGGAGTATGAATACCTGTATGTTTTGCTTGATATCTGCAGATGAAATTGATTTGTATTTCTTTTCTTAATTTGTAGGACCCTAAGCGAAAGATGCATAAACCTGTAAAAGGTATCCTCAGATTGGAAATTGAAAAGATTCACGTTGGTTATGGCGACTTGGACAACTTTTCAGAAAATGGCAGCATTACAAATGATTCAATTGATGCTGGAGATCGATTTTCTGACTCTGCCTTCACAAAATGTCTAAGTAATGGTTCTGATGGGCCTCGAACTGCACCAAAGTGGAGTTCTGTGGATGGAAAAGAGGTGCACCAAAATGGCTCAAATATTCCAAAGGGAAGCTGCAGTGGATACTTTGCCGATTGTGTAAGTATTTTGTATCTTACCTGTTGGTCTTATGTGTAGGATCATTCTGTCTGGTGTTTTAAGTACCCAGGTGTGATCATTTAGATATCTTTGCTCATTGATTGGTGTGAGGACAGTAAGGATGTTGCCATTGGATGAGGATTTGGAGGTTGAAGTGGAGAGTCGCTTTAGGAGTAATTTGCAATGTACATATTAACAAATTCAAAGGGTGCAAGATGTTTTGCAACAAAGAAAACCATAATGAGATGAGCGCGAAAAAATACCAGTAAGATATGAACAGAACTACTACAGGCTGTATTGGAACGGTCATTTAGAGGAACACTTAGGAGTACCCCTGATTGGTGATAAATTAGGAGTTCTGTTGGTATGGTTTAACCATATTAAGATTGTCCATGTTACACACAAGGAGATATAATCAGTGGCTTGTAGCAGACTCTTGAAAAAGAGAGGAAAATCCATGATGGGAAGGTGATAGTGACAAAAGATTCAATAGTGTATGATTAGGATATGGAAATGCTCTTTGAATTGGCCAATTGGCATTGTTGAATCCATGTCTAACCACATCCCAAAAGAAGTGATGAACACAAGGGCATGTTCATGTAGGTTCCCATTGGTTCCTGTGAGCTAACATGAAGTTGATCATACAGATTGAAGTACTTTACTACATACCAGCCTGTGGTTCTAAACTTCATTGCTGAGTTGGTAGTAACCTTACCCTCTCTTGTTCAAGAGATAGTGGTCTTGAATAACACCAATTTATAATACTAAAATTAAGAAACTGATCATTGGCTGTGTTGGATGATAAATGTAATGTGTCATGTTAAACTTGAATATTTTAAAGGGGAATTTATTAAATAAAACAGGAAAAAAAATTTCTGATCTGACGCACTATTCCAAATAATCCCCGAAGAGGGTATCTGACGCCTTTCTTTATAACTGAAAGCCTTTTGTTTATATCCACCATCGGGCTCGGGCTCTGATGCACCGAGCCCTAGCCTTTGTTCCCCTTCCTCTCCCCGTGGCCCGACCACCGCCTCGCCTCGCCTCGGGTAGGCTAGCACCTTCTTCGGCCATGTCCTCGCCACCGTCTAGCCTCGGCTCCGCCAGCCCCTTCTCTGGCCATGCCTCGCCTCAGCTCGGCCAGCGCCGACGCCTAAGAGAAGAAAGCTATAAGAGAAGTCTGACCCGAACCGACGGCTTTCTTGTTAATTGAAAGGTGTACCCTTATATTGTGTTATCAGGTGTTAAAAAATTTGTATTTCCTATTTCGGCGTTTGGATGCGTAAAGTTGTAAGAGAAGGCATCGGTTTAAGTGACGCCTGTGATGACTCGACTCGCAGTAGAGGGAAATGCTAAGGGGCTGAAAGGCGTCGGTTGACGCCTTTTGTTTAAATTGAAAGGGCCTGAGCCGACGCCTTTAAGCTAAGGCGCTGGAAGGCGTCGATTCAATCGACGCCTTTCAATTTAAACGAAAACCGACGCCTCTCACTTAAGATGAAACCAACGCCTTTCAGGGTCAGCATTAAAAAAAAGGCACGTAGGCATGCTGGTGCAATCGGGAATTATTTTTAACAGTGTTCCTGATTGGTAATTATTTTTTTTAATATTATTTAATAAATTCCCCTATTTTTAACTTCTACAAGGATAACATGTCCCAGAGAATAATCATGGCCTCATTTAATTATGATCTGATTTGGTTTTGATTCTGATAGATTTGAAGGTTTCGTTAACAAAATCCTGTGCACAATCAGCCCTAGGGCATCAACATCCACTTTTTTCCTTCATTTTTTTATTTTGATAGTTACTTATCCATTATACTTGTTCACTTGCAACTCTTAAGGTTCTAGTCCCTTCGTCCTTCTTATCAATTCTCTACAGAAGATGATTAAATTTTTTTTAAGAGGATGATTGATTTTGAGTGGCCCGCATGACCACAAAGCTTCCCATCAACCGTGTATAATGGAGGATGCAGAAACAATGTGGTTCTTCCCTCCAAGTTGTGTTTTTTAGTATGCCTTTCATTTGAAGCAAAAAGGAGTGCCCGGAAGCTTACATGAACAGTAATATTCTTTGTCAGGCTGCAATATCTGGTACTTTTGTGGACTGTTCTCCATGGTTCACAAATATCTGGGATATATCTCAGATAGATCTGTATCTGTCGGTTGACTGATATTAGATACTGAAGGAAGATATACTCTTCCCCAATATCTCAGAATACCTGCATATGTAGTGCAATATCTTAGTCCTGACGCCACTTTCCAGCACCCTTCCAAGCATCCAGCAACTGCTTTTGGACACTCTGACGCCCTTTCCTGGATCTTCACAGTGCTGGCGAGCAATACAGTGTTTTCAACCGTCATGTTCTCCACTTAATCATTGTTATTTACCCTCAACCTTGTTCTTCTTTTATCATTATCGATCATGTCTTCTATCCATAAACGTAATCCATGTTAGTACAAGTGTATTCTCAAGGTGTTATGATTGTTTGAGGTTAATATTAGGTGCCCATTTTGAGCATGTTTAACGCTCACACTGGTGGGAACTTTGAGCCACATCCTTCATCTTTCTACTATTGATCAAGATGTATGACCATATAAGATGTGATTTCTTTGTTATCTGTATGTATCCCAATTAGCAATAACTTTTTACTCCTAAATGCACTTTAAGTATCTTCTGGTTTATAAGCTATTTGTTTCTTTCATTCAATACACTTATGGTTATATAGGTCGGTAGACTTATGATGACTGTAGTGTTATAAGGCGAGTATGAAAAGTCTGATTAGGTCTGTACTGCTTTTGATGTCTTATTTGCTTCTGATAAATATTAATATTTATAGCTTTGAATTTCTTTTCTGTGGCATCTCAGAATTTACAGTATGATGGTTTTGGCAGTTCCATGCATTTGACTTTCAGACCATGACAAGGAGTGAACCCTTTTCTCAACTCATACATTGTCTATATTTATATCCATTGACTGTTAGCTTGAGTCGAAAAAGAAATTTGTTTATAAGAGTGGAACTGCGAATGGATGATTCAGATATTCGCAAACAACCATTGGAGGTAAGGTTACAAATTCCTACGAACAAATGCTTTGCTTTAACTTAACGATAAAAACAGAAAAGTTATCGGCCATTCAAATTAAATTTTTTGTCTGAACCAGGCAATATGTCCAAGGGAGTTTAGCGTGCCACTACAGAAATGGGCTCATACACAGGTCGCTATTGGTACTAGGGTAGCCTGCTATCACGATGAGATCAAAATATATCTTCCTGTGATTTTGACACCCCAACAGCACATTCTCTTTACTTTCTTTCATGTTGATCTTCAAACAAAGCTCGTAGCTCCAAAGCCGGTATGTATTTATGTTTTCACTTTGTGACATTTAGCGAAAGTAATCAGGCTAAAAATGGAAATGAGTGGATGCATTGGCAATCTTATTGCTACAATTTGTCACCATGATGTCCTAAGGGAGGTATTACCATTAAGCAACTTATGGGTTTTGCATGTATTTGGTAGTATTAGCCGAAAGGAGCTTAAATTTTGAAAATCGAAATAGGCAGGTGTTTTTTTTGCTGTTCCATGAGGGAAAATAAAATAAAAATGTCAATCCTGAAAAGCTGCTTTGTCATCTCTGACCTGATTTCTCCGAACTTTCTGGCTTGCCCTTGTTTTTTATTCTAAAAAAAGCCTGACTGAATGCATCCCACAAGAGTATGAAGCCTCTGCGTGAAATCATAAAAACTATTCCGATTTGGATTCAATTGACTTTGTTCCTGAGAGCCTTGGAAGAATTGGTAGCTATTTGGAGACACCTCTTCGATGCGATGTTCCGATAGCGGAGTTTAGTTGATTAGAGTATGCAAGGATATGCATAGAGATCACGCCTGAATTCAAATTCAAAGAAATTGTTCCAGTTCTTTGCGATGATGGATCTACATTCCCTCAAAGGTGGAGTATGAATGGCGTCCAGTTAGTTGTTCTCGGTGTCATACTTTTGATCACCTACCCATCTCGTGTCCCTTTCATGAGGAATGGAGGCCAGTCCAGCAGACCCAACCTCCGTCCATGGAAGCTTCCACGTCTCAGGGCCATGTGGAGGAGATGACCAACGGGCCCCAGCATGATCCTTGCATTCGATCTGAGCCATCTAGTCAAGTCTCTCCAAATGGTAACACAGCTCGTCATTCCCACCTCAAGCTATTACCCTAACAACTTCCTCAATTCCAGAGCCAACATGTCAAGTTTTAGTGGGGCCCCAAGTTTCTCCAAATGGTAACGCATCCGGTCAATCCCCAACTCAAGCTATTACCCCCCTCCTTCCTCCATTATTCCAGCGCCAAATGGTCAATATTCTAGGAAGCCAGTTATGGTATACAATCGAAGCAAATCTTCAAACTTCTATGGCAGTTCTCTTGCTGTGCGTCCTTGCCTTATGGATGATAGCCAATATTCCAGTTTAGCTACCCATCTAGGTAATCTAGGCCCTTCATCTATTACATCCAACCTTGAATGGTTTGACCAAGTAAGGGGTGACTTGAACTGGATAGTAAAATTGTACCTTTTACTGCTACTTCGTCCATTGTTTTGGGTCATAGGGGCGACACCACCCTCAAATCCATTGTTACTAGGTTTATTAATAGGAACCCAACAGATGTGCAATTGCGGGAATATGACGAAGATGATGAAGACTTCGAAGATGACTCCCAAGATGGGCAGGAAGGAATGCTGAATCGTTCAAAATCTTCAAAGAAGCAGAAGAAAAAAGAAAAATAAAAGGGGTGGTCGTCAAAAGAACAAATAAATTTTAGGAGTTTTTATTTCTCCTTAAATTATTTGTCTCTGTGTTTTTCCTCCTAGGTAGAGGAAGTGTTTTCAGGCTTCTGGTGGGCTTTGCTTTGCTTTAATAATATTTTTAACTACCCCAAAAAGAATATAATGTCATGAAAGATAATTTGTACATGGCAAACACCACAAACAAGCATAAGAGCTATGTGTTCCCTATGTTTATACTGAAAAAAAAATCTTGTCACCCTTAGATTATTGGAGCACAATAGGAGATAAGAGGAGAAACCCTAAAAGAAGAAAATTCTCTGTAAAACTACCCAAAGGAAATTCTGGTTTGCAGTCGACTTAAGAGCCACACAGAATTCAAGCTGTTCGGGACCCAAGGATGGCTGCTGGGATGACTTCATCCTCATTTTTCTTCCACATCCACTCCCTCCCAATCTCCATAACTGAAGTTGACCCTCCCCCACACCCAATGTATGCTATAAAAGTGGCCACAATTCTAATGCATAAACTTAATTAGTATTCCATCTAATTTTAAGTTTCTCATTTACCCCGTATGTATGTTTTGAGTGTGAAGGTTTTTAATCCCATCCAGGCCATTAATCCTGAGCATGACTTTTTCCAGAAAAAAGTGGTTTTTTACAATAAGAAGTCATTGACTTTGCCGACCATTAATATCTTAGGAATAGGTGGAATACTTTTTTGACCAAGAATTGATTTTCCTGACAATCAATAAGGGACAGAGAGAGTATCTGACACGGCGAAAGCGTGGAAAAGATAACTCTGTGTTCTTCGACATAGAGAAGGGTAGTAATCCTTGAATCCACAAGGAAGGATAATCCTTGAATCCACAAGGGAAAGGTAAAACTCACTTACAAGAGATGAGATCCTACCAAAGAGGAACTAACTTTTTGATTCAAGCCAAGATGCCTTGGCCATAGGGCTTACATGCTTATTTTTAGTACTCCAAGGAAGACTAGCATATTTCTAGAATCATCCATGACCTAGAAGATTCTACTCTAGTTGACTATAACCTAGAACTTTCTACCTTCAACTATAGACTCCTCCACACTTTAGAACCTTAATCCAAAATGTTCTACATTATTTACTAAACTTACTAGGTGTTTCTAGAAACTTCTAGAACATTGGGCTACATTATGACCTACATCAGTATCAATTATCAATCATAACATAATTGTAAGTTCTTTTTTTTCAGACTAAGTAATATCATTTGCTTAGAAATTGAATTTGATAATTGATAGTGTTTGAATGACTTATAGTTAAAAAAGTATGTTGAAAAAATAATGAAGCAAAGGTGTAAAAATTTCACAACCAATGCCAAACAGGTGTTAGTCATCACTAATGTAACAACAACATAGATATGGCAACAATTAACATGTGCATGTCAATATTGAATACTCTTAAACAGCAAGCCTAGTACTGCTAGGCAATGTGTAGTGAGATATCCCTCATCTTTGACTTGTATCGTTGACCAGAAAATTTGAGGCAGGAGGGTCACAACTTGCCAAAAACGATGCAAGCAATGCCGGAGATGCTGCTTACAGGAAGTGAATGGAAAATGTTGTTTACAGTAGATGTTATTCATCACACTTATGGTTTTCAATAGAAAGGGCTGTAGAAAACAGGTTAGGAGGGAGGATATCATTGAGGATGAAGGGGAAAACCTTCAAGAGCTAAGGCATTGGTGCTAAATGTCAAGGTCTCAGGTTAAATGGTTGGCTCCGACCTAGGAAGCACCGATACGGATACGGCGATACGATACGATACGATACGGGTACGGCGATACGGCAATTTTCAAAAAGTCCCGATACGATACGTCAGGGATACGTTTTTGAAAAAATATTTTATATATTTTTAAAACACATTTTAGATTGGTCCTAGTGTCAAAACAAACAATAAGCATAATAAAGAAGAAAAATTTAAACCTAGCACCCTAATAGCCACCTATAGTAACTTCCATAATTTTGATAGAATTACACTATAATGACAACACAAACAATAATAATTATAAGTTATGAAATTAAACATTATAACTTATAATAGTTCCCCCTTTATGTATAGGAAACTGTTTTTTTTTTTTTGTTTTTTAAGACAATACGCCACCGATACGCATGCAGCCGTATCCGTGGCGTATCCGTATCCGATACGTATCGGATACGGGTACGGGGGCAAATTCGGCGTATCGGTGCTTCCTAGGCTCCGACAGGTCAATCAGCCTGGTTGGGTTGCAAGGCCTCTTTTTAAGTCAGTCAGCACAACCCAAAAAGTTTTCTGGGTCTGAGCCAACTGATGTGACAGGATGGGTCGGTCTGGTTCTTAAGTCATTGATTGGGCCCATTGATTGGTACCTGGCCCTGCCGCGGTTGAGGGAGCAGGGACCAGACCCTCCCCAGCATATCTGCCAGTGTGGAAGGTCATAGAGGCCCTTGGCTTTGGTGGAGAGGACTTAAAGGCAGCCCAAGAAAAGAACCTTCCACGGGTAGGAGGCGGAGGGAAGGAGGGAGAGCCAAAGCTGGGGCTGCTAAAGGGGTTGGGCTGGTCCGGAGAAGGAAGAGAAAGCAGGATGTTTTTTTTTTAGTCTTTAGGGTGTAGGGTTTCCATGGGAAGCAGGTCAAAGAATAGGTCTCAATTCATTACACAGGCTACATCAGAGTTATGTATTTTCCTTCCTAGAACCCCCTTTGTAGCACAAGGCTACATCAGAGTTGGATCTGATGAAATCCAGCAGAACTTTCTTCCATCGGCAGACATAGGTGTTTAATAGATTCCACATAACTATTCTAAAATTAAATTTCCTAACTAAGCTACATCAGATAGTGGAAGCTAATGAAATCTAGCGGAATTTTTTTCTCTGGGGGATGTAGGTGTCTAATAGGTTCCATATAACTATTTCAAAATTGAATTTCCTAACTTTTCCTGCGGATCTCTCTCCTTTGACACTAGAAATTGATTTTAGTCATTGACATTCAATTCTG
The DNA here is from genome assembly GCA_039654745.1 of Houttuynia cordata. Lineage (NCBI taxonomy): Eukaryota > Viridiplantae > Streptophyta > Magnoliopsida > Piperales > Saururaceae > Houttuynia > Houttuynia cordata. The sequence continues at coordinate 14,864,596 of CM077511.1, read as the reverse complement.
GTCTTTGTAAACGTTTATTTCTGGAATTTGGAAAGTGAGTTTAAGTCTGATGGCTGAAAAGGTGAGACAGCTGAGGACATTTGCAGGTGAAATACGTTTTCTTTCACCTAACAAAGAACCCTGAATGTCTTTTTTAATTTTTGAGATGGTACATGAAGCAAATTGTTTGGTATTGGAGATAGAATTAAAACACTTAGTTATGTAATTGGTATTTTAAAAGTTCGAATGAAGGTAAATTTGGTGGTCTCTCTTAAATATTTGTGCTTTAGAACACTGCGTTTGATGATGTCAGGCATCACTTTACATCCTGAAAGAAGTGCTACAAAAGGGCCATTGTTTATTTACTTAATTAATATTTTCGTACATTTGATTCCTTATGTTGCTTTTCAATAATTTATATAATTGCCATGCTTACACTTGGAATTATACATCTTTGCAGGTAATCATAGGATATGCTGCGCTTCCTTTATTGAGCCATGCTCAGTATGTGCTCTAGTACACTTTTTTTGTGCGTTTATCAATGGGATGGCTGACCTAGATGTGTACATAATGCTATATCCGGGAACTTGAGCTTTGTTTCCCAATAACATAATGTGGCCTTGCTAAATGCCTACATATTTGGCAGGAGACTCTTTCTTTTCTTTTAAATTGCACAAGAAATTTTCATGAGATTGAATTGTAAAACCATATTTTAGGCAACTCTTACCTGACTATAGAACATGAGAGATCAGCTGGTGAAACTTCACTAGTGTAGCAGTCCATACACACTGGACTGTACCTTTGCATCAGGCACGGGCTCTAATGTGTAGGTTGGTCCTTGGTGAAACTTCGCCAGATCATCACATCCCCTAGAAGAATTGTCTAACACTCTTAATCCCTAGCATACATATTGTAGAGTAAAATTTTCTATCTGGTAGAATTGAGTTATGTGCTCTTTTTTTAGGCTGCATTCTGAAATTTCTTTGCCAATTATGAGAGAGTTGGCTCCACATTATCTCCAAGATAGTGGCAAGGTAATCTTAGCTATTTAAATCACTTTTGGACTGGTATTTATTATTTGTGTGTCCATCGGCAAGTTGTGCTTGCAGTTTGTCATATTTGTTTATTTTGACTTTTCCTAGTTTGTCAGGTTAGTTAGTCAAAAATGATTTTCTTTATTTATCCTGTTTTTCCTGCTGCAGTTTTAGTTAATCCTTCTAGCCATAAGTTTTTCAGCATTTTAATGCCTCTTTTGTTGGCATACAATCTGTAGGAGAGGTTGGATTATCTAGAAGATGGAAAAACTGTCTTCAAATTACGGTTAAGGCTATGCTCTTCTCTATACCCTACAAATGAGCGGATAAGAGATTTTTTTCTTGAGTATGACAGGCATGCTCTTCGCACAAGCCCACCTTGGGGTTCTGAACTTCTAGAGGTATTGCATGGTGCATCAATGCCTATGAATAATGTTCTGATAGAGATAGGAAGGAGCCGGTCAACATAGTAGGACATTGTCTGCTCATATGTTTATCACGGATGTTATCTTTATGATCATTCTCATGGTGGTCATCATCTGCTTGGTTCAATTTGGTGTGCATTAACAAAACAGACTCGAGAGACTTATTTTGGTTTCATAGGATTCATATAGGTATAAAAAAATGAGAGAGGGAGAAGCAAACAAGAAAAGTGAAGTAGATGGGAAAAGAATGGCACATAGAGATTGGAGTATGGAGGAGAACAAGTTGTGAAGTAGAGAGACAGAATAATAATTCAGAATTTTGTTGCATTAAGGTCCAGTTGACTATATGTTGACAATCCGAGCTGGCTTTTGATCGAGTCCGATATCGGAGATTAATCGGTCGGCCAAAGATACAAAATATCAGAGATATATTGGAAGTTTATCAAGAAATCATGTAAAAATATATCGGTGGTCTAAAAACAAGTTTTTAACATATGGTAGTTTTAAACTTGTTTTGGATAATTGACATCCAATTACTTTTGTGGATCATACCTGACTAGTCCTCATTACTTTCAAAAAAGGGTATAAAGCACGGGTTTGCGAAAAGATGAGTAACATATGTAATTATAGTATATACATTATATTCACGGAATATATATTTTTTAACTTATGAAAACTAGTTTGCATCTATATTTTGAGAAAGAGGTATAAAAGAGCATAAATACCTTCATTAGCTTAAATTGCAGTAATAAAGTGTGCGGTTGTACCTCCCAAAAATTTATTGTGCAAAAGGAATAAAAAAGAGGCAAAGATTGATTTGTCTAACAATTGCCAGACTGTCAACAAAAGAAAGAAAAAACAGTAGCCAAACTTTTACAAAGAAAAAAAGTGCCAGAACTGACTGATATTAAAAGACGAGAAAACGGAGGAAGAGTGAGAATAGGCCCTACTAGCCGAAAAGCAAAATGAAATGTTTACATGTTTCCTTGTCTTTTTTCAACTGTAGGAAGTCACGTGGTTATAGGTTTTTTCTTTTTTCTTTGACCTACTGGGTAGCATGCAATCGAATGTGAGAAAGTTTTTACAACTACGTTTTACCCGATATAAAGGAAAAATTGCCGATATATTGGCGATAGTGTCGGTATATTGGTCAGCATGTCGAAAGACCTCCAAGACTCAATTTACATTGTATTGAATCTGGGCTAGTATGCCAAGATTGATTTACCGGCGATATCTTGGTATTGCCGAGAAAGCATTCCATGCTTTTGATTAGCTCGCTCTTGAATAAAACATATATGAAAAGCTTCAAATAAACCTTACTTTTGTACGATAAACATACGCAAGTATGTGACACCTTCGTCTTGAATCAGATAGGAAAGCATTGATAAGATCCAAAATACTTGTTTAGTTTCTAATTATTTGTGACTTGTAATACCCCATGGAATGTTTGTGGGCATAAAGTTCCGTGACAAAATTGACTGTGTTTAGTTGTGAATACAGGCTATTAACAGTCTGAAGAACGTTGAATCCATGGCCCTGTTGCAATTTTTACAGTCAATTCTAAATATGCTTCTGCATCTTATTGGTGATGGTGGAGAAACACTTCAGGTTATGTATGATTTAGCAAATTTATTTTTTTTCATGTTGTGACCTCATTTTCTATGAACTTATCAAACTTTATATACTTTTCCTGGCTTCATTCTAAAGGCCCTTAAGAAAGGGAGAGAAAGGCCAGGAGGAGTTGTATGGAGTTTGTGAACAAAATATTTTGGGAGATATGAGGTGGGAGCGAAATGGGATATAAAGGCCGGAATGAAATTCCATAAAGAAATGGTTGGATAGAAGATTAGAATTTGTATTGGTGGCCTCATATAATTCGGTTAGAGTGCTGCTGCTGCTGATGATGATGATGCTAGTCTTGTTGATGCATTCTTTTCCAACTGCAATCTTTGTACTACAGAAACATATTGACCTTTATATGGGCACTTAGTATCTCATAACAGGATCAATAAGATAGATTTGCTAGACACACTTGCCTCTAAGCATGCTCGCCGTGTCCCTGCGCTGAAGGCATAGGATCTGTGGAATTGCCCATTGGCATGGCCGACCTGCAGGCCTGATGCCTTCATTGCAGCTATTGTGGCGAGCATGCCTAAACAGCAAGCACGTCTAGCATTTCTCATTGATAGAATTAGGGATTTTGGTGAGAAAGAATAACTTTTTTATTTAGAAGAAGCACGTCAAAGATTCTACATATAAAAGACCTATATGCTCTCACTTAAGTGATGGGCTGATTAATCAGAAATAAGATCACATAGTGATGACTAGACTACGCTCTATAAATAGAAATACAATACTATGGACGTATACAAAAGAAAATTACGAGCTATTACCTTGAATTCTCTATGTGGTCAACATCTAGAGTTTGCCTAACAGAAACAAAAACGTGCCATGGTATGAGGCTTGGTGAAGAAGTCAGCCAACTGGAAGGAGGACTGGATATGAAGAAGTGTCAGTCCTAGCATGGAGGTGGTGGTGCACAACTTGGCAGTCAATCTCAACATGCTTTGTCTGCTCATGAAACCTAGGGTTGTGGGCAATCTTTATGCCACTTACTGTCGCAACAGTAGGGGTAGGACTAGCAAGAGAAACACCTATATCCGCAGTAATAAGCCACACAATCTCAATAGTAATAGTATAGTAGTCATAGCCTGGTATTCAACCTCACTAGTAGAACGGGCAAAACAATCCTGTTTTTTACTCTTCCAAGTATTTAAAGAATCACCCAGAAAATGCAAGCCTCAAAACAAGACAGAGGAAGAAGAAAGAAGCAAGCTCTTGTGCAAAGTGCCACAAACATGACACGACACAGAATTCAAAGAACGGTAGCCTAGTGAGTAGTCCTATTATTAGAGTACTGATTAATTATAAAAAAAATGATTTTTGCCATTTCGGATGACTGAGAAACACCAACAAGCTAACAACCTCCCGGAAGCATGTAGGATTATCCAAAGGAACGTCCTCAATAAGATCCAGTTTCAAGTTGGCTTCCATAGGACTCTCGACAAGATTAGAGTCAGTCAAACCCGATCAAGCAATGATGTCAGCAGCATAGTTAAACTGAGACAACTAGATAGCCCCAAGGTTAGTATACCTCCTTTATACCCAAAAAAATCCACCAAGAAACCAATATCTTTCATCTAAAAAAGGCTCCTAAAGTTGCATCTTGAAAGAAGCAATCCTAGCAGAATCATCATGTGCAATGATCATGTCATCAAGATAGAGCAAAAGAATAATATGACCTGTAGAAGAATCCATGAAGACAAGAGTTGATTCATGAGCACTAATATAGAACCCCAGATGATACAAAGGCTACACTAAATTTTCTCAACCATGCTCAGGGCACTTGGTTAAGACCATATAATGCCCAACGCAGCCGGCAAACCTGGCCATGTTGATGAGGAAGGCCAGGAGGGGGCTTCTTGTAAAGTTTTTAATGAAGACCACACCATTCAAAAAAGGCGTTCTTCACATTAATTTTAACAAATTCATTCTTCTCTGCTCCCTGTTATTCTTCTCAGTTTCTTTCCTTTTTGTCTGTTCTTTATTCTCTTCATGCGCCTCAATCGTACAAAGAAGAGTTTGTTGATATCCATTGGCAGAGAACAATGCAGGAGTTAAATTCATTGCATAAGATTGGCACTTAGGACTTGGTTTCTATCCCTCCTGATGATCATGTTATTGGTTGGAAGTGTGTACAAAATCAAAACTAACTTGGACGGCTCTCTTGAAAGGTATAAGGCTAGGCTGGTTTCTAAAGGGTTTGCTCAAGGGTATGGGATTGACTATGAGGAGACCTTTGCTCAAATAACCAAGTTGACTATTGTTTGTACCCTCATATCTGTTGCCTTAGGTGGCCATTGGCCCTTCATACAAGTCATAGACCCCTCCCCTCCAAACAGGTGCCACGAGCATAGACATCATACCGGTCAGAGGAATCTCTGGCGTGGGTAGGACAAATCAAGTAGAAGTAGGTGCAGGTAGAGCAAGGGCACATCTGGAGGGAGCCCAACCAAATGTTAACTATGTCTGGGCTGTGAACAGGCACCAGTGTGTCGTGTTGATTTGCAACAGGTGCTGATGTGCTCTTCACTCTAAGCTAATAAATTTGCATCACATAATGCATAGTCATAAATCAGTCACATCCACAGACTTATTATTGTCCTTAGACCAAAGAGTCTCAGGAGATGGATCAATGAAGCCTACTTTAGATTTATCAACAAATGAAACTCTATTAGGCATAGCACAATTAAAAGCGTACTCCAAAAACATTTCAGGAATTAGGAGACATGTTCATAGCAACAATAATGCTTTTGGCCAACACCATAAACAAGATCTAGCAAACAACTTAGACCACGCACAGCATGTAGGAAATCAAAACAAGATCCAAAAATTGCACAAAGAATGATAATCAAACCGAGTATGAAAAGGACACTTAGGGGACTTCCCTGCTGTCAGCTAGGTGGGAATGCGGTTTATCAAATATGTAGCTGTCAAGATAGCTTCACCCCAAAAATGGTAGGATCACCGATAGAAAATAATATGGACCGAGCTGTCTTAAGAATATTGCAGTATGTGGACTCAGCAACTCCATTTTGCTTTGGTATATGAGGGTAAGTTACACTGACATAAATGCTTGCAAGTTCAACCAAGAATAATGCAGGTACCAGATGTTTTCCAATGAAAAAAACCAGGGAACAAAAGAAGCAAAAACTTCTGGGCATAAGCTTGCAGACAGATTCAGATAAAAACACCAAACAGACTTCAATAACCTGTCTGAGATACCGTAATAGAATTAGGGATTTTCGGGAGAAAGAACTGTTCTATTCAATAGAAGTAACATTGTAGAAAGGAGAAGAGTCGTAGAGCTAAGGATTGCCAAAAGAGCATATGGAAATCCCTGTATGCCCTCACTTAAGTGATGTACTGGCCAATTAGAAAAAGATTACATAATGGACCAAACTACACTCTATAAATAGAAATACCATACTAAGGGCTTGAACAAAATGAAACTAGTAGCAAATAATAGTACCCTTAATAAGAGTTCAATAAATAGTACTCCCTCCATTCCAAAATACTATGTACATTTAAAAATATTCACTGTTCCAAAATACTATGTACATTTTGCCAAATCACGTGGCTTCTTCTTCCCGAAATTGGAGGAGACTTGGAAGGATTGACTTGAACTTGGTTCGTGAACGAGTATACGAGTTGAACAGGATATCAGGGAGAAGAAGTCATGTGACTTCCTTGTGGGCTTCATAGTCCAATAAAAATGAGAATTTCCCGTAATAAATTGAGAAATATTCACTGTTCCAAAATGTACACAGTATTTTGGAACGGAGGGAATAACAATAATCTCATTATAACTATTATTACCCATGACAAAGATTTTATCCCAACTTATTACAATGTGCACAATCAGGTGGATGCCATGAACTAAATCAAAGAAGACTCCTTTCCCCTGAACAAAATTTGTTATTGTTTGTACATTGTACAGGTTGCTGCATTTCGAGCTATGGTGAACATTTTGACCAGGTATGGTAGTCATGATCTTTTCCTTTTCAAAATGGTCTGTAGTGAACATGTTGACCTAAATTCTATGAAGAGTGCACGTATTGTTTGCAAATTATCTTGATTTTTTTATTTAGTAAAATCTTCTAGTAGTGCACAATTTGGTATATATTTTTGGTGGTAGTAGTGGTTATGAGTTTCAAATAACCATAATCATATTCAAGTAGTGCTTTTTCCCAACTAGTTGGGGTTGACGACATGGATCTTATGCCTCCATTCAGCCCTATTTTTTTCCAACTCTTTTGTAAGAGATAATAAAGTTATATCATTTTTTATTAACTCCATCCGAGTTCTCTTAGGTCTCCCTCCCCTTCTTTTGGCATCATTTACATGCATTCTTTCTAATCTTCTCACAGGAGTATCCATTGGTTTTCTTTGCATATACCCATACCAATGCAACCTACATTCCCTCAGCTTCTCACCTAAAGGAGCTGCCCTTAGCTCTCACGAATATATTCATTTCTAATCCTATCTCTCCTAGTTATCCCACTCATCCACCTTAACATTCTCATTTTGGCTATATTCAACTTATCTATATGACTTCTCTTTGGTGCCCAACATTCCACTCCATAGATTATTGCAGGCCTAATAGTTGTCCTATAGAACTTGCCTTTTAGCCTTTTTGGAACACTCCTATCACACAAAACCCTTGAGGTTGCACTCCACTTTACCTACCCCACATTTATCCTATGTACTACATCACTATCAATATCTCCTTCTTTATGAATAATGGATCCTAAGTAACGGAACTGTTCACAGCTTGGCACTTCTTGCCCATCTATTTCAACTAACGTTGTACCTATAGGTCCACCTTCTTTAAAATTAAATTTCATTATGTCTTCGTCCTACTTATTTTGAAACCTTTTGATGTTAGAGCCTCCCTCCATGATTCTTGTTTTGCATTTAAGTAATCATACACAAAATTTTGCATTTGATTAGAATCTCCACATGGTTGGGATCAGTTTCCCAGTCTGTTATAAATCTCTAAGATTTCTTCCCAGCTGATCGAGATTGAGACTGAGATCACGATTGCAAACCTTTTGAGGAAGAGAGCCTTAAATAGGTTTTCAACGGAACTCAATTAGATTTCTAATTGAGTACCTTTCTAACTTTGGAAATTTCTCCTTATTAGCCACCTCCCTTTACTATGGCCAACACCATTACGTTGGATAAGGCAGTGACTTTGTGCCAGATCAACCCAGCTAGGCTCATTATATGCTCTGTTTGAGGACTCTTAATTCATGCCCACTTGTTTTCATTGGTGGACCCCTTTAGGTTTTCTTAATCTAGTGGTTATAGTGCCCTGTGTATGGATGACTATATCTTGGGCTTATGAACTTCAGTTGCCACATTCTTGGGTTCATTGATTTAATCAGCTAAAGCTCTAGAGCATACTAAATTTTCTGTGAGTTATGATTTTGAGAAGGTATTGATATCTATCATAATCATAAACTTACTAATTCACCAACCCACTTAAACGTGAAATATTCCTTTCCAAAGCCCCATTTACTTCAATTTTATCTCATATGTTTTGTACACCCTCTGTTTGGAAATATCATTAACATACCCAAAATTGTTGAATCCGAAAAATAATTAACTCATTGCCTTGAAGGGCGTCTTACAAGCTTCTTACCTTTTCCTTTGCCTCAGGATTCAAAATTCCCGTATATGGTTCATAATTTTGGTAAAATGACGAAATTGACTTCAAATGACCCTATGGAGACTAGGATTGGCTAGGGGTAGTTTAAGAATGTCATAGGTCCTGACCTTTTCTGACATGAGAGGAATGGACAGTGTGGATGACCACAGACCACTTTCCCCTCTCTTCATTTTTCCAGGAAATTGACTCTTAAAACCAGGAAGATTGCATGTTACACCAAGTCCCGTCCGTGTGATTTGATTCATCCAATGGAAAAGATCTTCCCAAAGAGTGATCCAACCAATCACACTCCTGTCGATAATAACAGCGCTGGGGAATTAGCTTCATCTTTTGGGTCTCCACAGAGGAGACGCGCCCACTTGTTGAAAAACTCCAGCTTTGGATATATTAAAAGTAATTCCGGACGAAGGTAGTATTTGAAAGCTCTATCTCATACTACAATTTCAAAGTAAAACCCAAAAGAAGCCCTTAGAACAAGGATGTGTCGAGATAAAGTTGAGAATCATATTCAATTTCATCACCCTGCAGATGATGAATTAAAGGTTCGTGGTTTTACACCAACCTTATGGTAGGTATTAAAGATTTGAGGTCAAATTGAGAATCATGCTCTCTATGAAGTGTGTTGTCATTAAGTGGTGACAGTCAGTTTCCTAGCCTTGTAATGTTGCTGGATTCCTTGGACGGTTGTCAATTACAACATACTGTTTGCTGCTTTATCATGAGGAACCTTAGATGTTACCATGTGGCAATTTAATTTTGTGAATTCTTTGGTAGGGTGCAGCAAGAATCGTCTGATGGAGCCGAAAGAAATCGATATCTTGTTAGTTATATTGATTGTACTTTTGTTGACTTTGGAGGTCGTCAGCCTCCAGTTTATCCCGGCCTATCCACGGTCTGGGGAAGTTTGGCTAGGAGTAAGGTATATATCATACCAATGCACAGGCGGATCTCATTGATCACCATATTGTTTTGGAAATTTATTGGCTGTTGTGACTGATGTTTTCAGTTTATCATTTTAGGCTAAAGGATATCGCGTTGGGCCAGTTTATGATGACGTGCTTGCGATGGCTTGGTTCTTCTTGGAGCTGATTGGTAAATCAATGGCATTGGAGCAGACTCGCCTTTCTTGCCAAAGCCTTCATTCAGGTTTTTAAATTTATCCCAAAGTATAAGGAACTTTACCGAAGAAGTGTTCTATGTTATCTTTTCTTAACTTTTTTGGCTACATATGCTCATAGTGTGGGATACTTGTTAGCCCATTATGACTATAAGAAAAGGGAAAATGTGGAAAATATATGCTTTCATTTTGGTGCAGTTATCAATGTCATATTTACAATGAGTCATGTAATTGTACGAAAAAAAGATGCTTGGTCCATCCCACAGGGTCGGTGTTTGCAGAGAAAAACTATTCTCATATCAAGTATGCGCATGCGTAGTATTAGCTATAATTAGTCTCAATATGTTCATCAAAAATCAACTCAGCCATAGGCACGGTTTGCCATCTCAAATGATAGTGATATCTGGAATGGTGAATATAAAAGAAATTTTTGCATGATTAGGAAAAGGCGCTACTTGATTATGATTATGATTTTGCATGATTAGGAATTTCTTACTAACTTGTAAGTTAGTTAATTTTAAGGCAATATAGACACTTGTTCAACACCCTAAACTGACATCAATACCTATTTAATTTATATAATAATTGCACGGAATGCACTCATTGTCTCTAGTTAATATAGCACCCATCATAGTCAAGATGTACATTTTACCTACAATTTTTAGGTTAATAACGTTGTTCTTATGCTTCCACTTTAGCCTGAAAATTTAGATCCATCAAAATCATAATCAAGAAGCTCATTTTATCTATAATTGGAGGTCAGCAACATGGATGTTAGGGCTTGCTTTATTTCAACTCCATTCAAAGTGATAGCACTGCCATTTTATATGCACTGTTGGGTTGTTCATTTCTTGGTTGCACCAACTACCAGAGGACACTATTCGCGTAGTGGAGGGTGATTTCATGGTTTCCATATTGATTACCTTGAGGACCAGGCTTATGCAAAGTGTTGTGGGATGTCATGGCCCATTTGTGCAGCCTGTTAGTGGGCAATGCATTAATTGTTAGTGGTGTATGTTCTTCAGTGAATTCTATTTGTACTTGGAGTTATGTTTCCTAGTTTTATAAAAACTTATTTGTGCTTGTTTTAATTTCAGCCATTGGTTATTTGTGCCCTAGTTTTAGAAAAGAGGTAGCCCAAAACAGGACTGAATGGAGGAGTAAGATCCGTGTCGCCGACCCCAAATAGTTGGGAAAAGGCGCTACTTGATTATGATTATGATTGGTTAGTTAGTCATAATTCTGTTAGGATCAAATTATTCTATTGATATGGCTATTTGCCTATTGGTAGACTGATCACCAACACCATCTCGATGAAAAAAAGAAAACGTGAAGCAAACAATTTAAGCATTATAAATAGGGCTTTTCTGCCCGAGTGAAGTAATTTAAGAACAGTGCTCGTCTGCTCTATTGTCTCTTCCTTCTCCTCTTCGTCTATTTCCTTTCCCATCTTTAAAATCCTTAACCCTTTCGTTGAATATGCTTCTGTATTCCCATCTCAATTCCTTCGTAAACCCTAGGTGTTTACACCAGGAGCATAATATGATCAGAAGCTGTTTTTGCCCCCAGTTTAATTTTTTGTGGATATATTAAAATCTTAGGCAAAGGTATTGATTTTACATTCCATGCCATTCTATGCATCAACAGTTGAAAATTGTGTTTTTGTATATGTAGGTGATGAACTTCCTCCACTGCAAATAAAGGAGGGTGTATTCAGGTGCATTATGCAGCTATATGATTGTCTTCTCACAGAGGTACATGAGCGCTGTAAGAAATCCTTAAGCTTGGCAAAACGTTTGAACAGCAGCTTAGCATTCTTCTGTTATGACCTTCTGTCAATTATAGAGCCTCGTCAAGTTTTTGAGCTGGTATGTATGGGAGTCTAGTTGTGAATGTTTCCAATGTTATCTTTTTTTTCTAATTACCCTAAAAAATTATCCTTTTTTTTTACTCATTTCCATTGTCGTCTGATGTGTATGCAATACGGATGTTATATGTTTATGTTTGCTTATTATGCGTAGTTATTTTGTACATTGTGAAAGTCAAATTACCTTCCAGAATTGTTAGTTACATTTTTCTGCCAGGAAAATTTACGCAATAGAGAACTAGAAATTTTTTTCCCTGCAGCTATTTTTGTGATGCCCGAATTTCATAACGGGTATTATTGAAGCCCAAAGTGTGACATCTTGGATCTTGTTGTCATCTTGGTCACTCAAAGAGATGAGAGAGATCTCCCTGACATCACTGAGAGATTGGGGAAAATGAATTCAGAGCTCTGAAGTTCTTATGTATTTTGACAATCTCAGTATATAATAACAGCCAAATCTAGTACCAAAAAATCAAAACATCACAAGAATATACTTAGCATTTACACAAATCATGCTGATTAAGTTAATTGTTAATTTTTTAATTTGGCTGAATTGTCATAACTTGTTGACCTTATGAAAATGATTCATTATACGGCAGCAAGAGTGCTGTTTGCAGTTTTTTCTGTTGCAGAAATACATGTTTAGACTTAGTTGTACGAAAGGTCAATTTAAATTAGATGCTCATTGAGAATTGAAAGTTAAATTTTTTTGTTGATTCAAGATTTATGCTCCAAGGTGTTTTTGTTCTTTTCTTGTTGGATTTGAACTTTTGACAAGAGAAGCTCTATTGATTCTCATTAGAAACTTGAAAACTGAAAAGAAAAAAATAAGCTGACTAAGCCCTACCTTGAAGTTCCTTTTATTTAAGAAAAATTAAAATTTCTTGTTAGTTAGTTGGGTCAACAGTACTTGTCCAACTACTTAACAATGTCATTGGCTGATTTTCCATCTTTGACCCTTGTCCATCAGCATAGGCAGCTTTATGCTGATGGGAGTGAATGAATTTGGAAAATCTTGTCTTCATCTCCCTGATGGTTCCTAGGTGCACCCTGTCTTCCATGTGAGCTGCAGGCTGGTTTTTCTACTTATATGATAGTTTGGTTGGTGCATTGTCACAGACAGATCAGATCAGTTTAGTGAAGGATGTGAAGGTCTTTTTTCTTTGCTGTTAGGGCAATTTAGGATTTAACATGTAATAAGGCTTAAGCTTGTCTGAACTCTGAAGCTAGCCAAAGGGATTTAGAAGGCAGGCTCAGACAAGTTAGACTCAATTGTATCCATTTGTATCAAGTTACTGAGTTCATTGCCAGCTCTGGCATCCTCGCCATTGATTCCTGCTTCCAGTGTTCAGACTTGCTGAGTGCGCCATGCTGGTCACATTATGATGCACGTTTTGGTGTGTTGGGTAAATTGCACTCTGGAGGATCCCACCTGGATTTTGGAGGACGAGTTTCTCTGCCAGATTCTCAATTGGAGGACAAGACATGCATAGCATGGTGGGATGTTCTATCTCCACCACCTTGTAAAAGGGCTCATTCTGCGCCACCTTATTTGCATTTATAGTTATGCTGCTTTTCTTTTGTAGATTATAGGGTTTAGGGTGTAGTTATGCTCATTCTGCACCTCCTGACACACAAAAATGCAGGATAAAGCCTAATATTGAAGCCTGCAATGAATAGGGTCGGTCCAAGATTGAGATGAAAAAGCCCACAAGCTCGATAGAAAAGGTTATTTTAAATAGTCCTACATTGGCTAGGTATGGGAAGGGGGAAAGAAGTATGTTGTGTATTTTAAGGTTTTTGATTGCGAAAGCTTCTAATTAGAAGCTTATGATCTTGTGCTTCTTGGGGCCAACTAGCGGGACCCCACCAAAGGTCATGACTATTTTTATTAAAAAATATTTTTCTTCGTTGAGAATTAAATTAGAAGAAGAAATTTTTTATAAAAATCCTGCAGTTCGGCCGTAGCCTGCTTAGGGTCGGGCTAGGGCTGGAATTCCAGAAGCCCACCTAGGATAGGGTTGACATTAGTTTGCTTTAAGTCACAAGTGGGCCAACCAGGGTACGAAATTATAAACGGCCATACTCTTCATCGGAGTGAGTGAATGATCAAGTTCTCTGTAAACCAATTACTTCTCTCTCCCCTACAACTCAGTTCTCCCATTTTGTGCCTTCTTGTCTTGCATCCAAGATGTTCAACAGAATGTCTTTGCGACCTACCTTCAACTTAAATTTATAGGACAACAGTATGACATGGATATGTGCACATTGTTGGCCCAAAAGGAAAACTGTGTAGATTAGACGAGTGCCACAAAGATGAAATTGTTAAGATAGACAGTCAAAACTGTTAGGGATAGTAGAGAAATGACTGTTTTCGGGGGAATCTAGTGGTTGTCTATATATTATAAAGGGTAGTTTACTCAAGTTTAAGTTATTTCTTTGTCGAGTAATTTCCTGTTTTAGACCTTGCTTGTATTAGGAGACATGATCTCTATATAAACACCAATTCACCTCTAATGTAAGACAGTCTTCTCAATTCAGTAACAAAAAGTTTATTCATAGCTTTATAATAGCCCCATCACTGATAAAAAGTGATGGAAAGCCAGTTGAGATGGTTGAAATGAAGAGCCCCGCCCCTTGCAGGAAAAAAGGATGATTGAAGATACTTGGAGAGAACTACGAGGGAAAGATTTAGTAAATATTTAACTTAGATGCAGATATGGTCCATGGAAGGCAAGAATGGCAGAGCAGAATTTATGTTGCCGACCCATCCAAATAAGATAAGTTGCTGCTGATGGTGATGATGTATAAATTAAAGAAGGTTTACATCATTGGGGGCTTTGTCAGCTATAAAAAGAAGATAGTGTATGCTTTCCTTTGATAAATGCTTCCCTTCTTTCTATAAGCTTCCTTGCTCTACCTCTATAAGCTTTTCTTCTAGCTTAAATCTTATCCAATTTTTCCATGAGTCTGATATCCTTTAATACATCTATATACCTGTCTTTGTGCTCGAAACACCTGCACTCTTATAAATCTGCATTCTTTGATTATATTTTTGGGAGCTTTCTAATTTCATAGCAATATTGAAAGGTGGTATCAACGTGTGCAGGTATCCTTGTACATGGACAAGTTTGCTGGTGTCTGCCAATCTATTCTTCATGACTGCAAGCTTAACTTTTTGCAGATAGTGTGTGATCATGATCTTTTTGTTGAAATGCCTGGGAGAGACCCTTCAGATAGGTAGCTACTTATACCACAGAAAATTTCCCTTTTCAATTGCTTTAAGTATTTCCTCGAAAATCATTTTTACATTCTTTTGTTGCTGATGGGTTGGTCCTTAAGGATGTTGCGGTGGCAGTAATTTACTTGCCCATGCCCACTTAGTGTTCCCCTTTCAGTTTCAGTTTAAATGGATCAGTTTGTTTCGCCTTGAAGTTGAATTCCTGGATGAGTATTCCTAATTGGCTGTTCATGTGGCATTTTGACTTGTAATGGGCCACTCACGTACTTCTGACTCTTCATAGCTAATGTGTATTACACTATAGGAACTATCTTTCATCAGTTCTGCTCCAGGAGCTTTTTCTCACGTGGGATCATGATGACTTATCTCAACGTGTGAAAGTAAGTTAATATTCTTTTCATGACTGCTTTCAGCTGTTTTAATTGCTTGTTTGTAAAGGCTTTGAGGTTATGAACAACTTTAGTTGTTTCAAGAAGTGAGTGCTTATATTTCAGTAATTTGACTCTTATGATAAGGTCTTGAGTTTGCTATATAGGCTGCTCGAATGTTGGTGATTCTTATGTGCAAACATGAATTTGATGCTCGGTATCAGAAACATGAAGATAAGTTGTACATTGCACAGCTATATTTTCCGCTTGTGGGACAGGTATAATTGGTTTATGGGACTTCCAGACTTATATTCTTGGACCCAATAAAATTTAGCACGTTGTTTTAGAAGAAACAGTCCAGAAAGAAACAGTGAGAGATCTGCTTTTCATGCCACCATCTTTCAAGTCCAAAAATGAATGCTATAGGAAGATAAGCAGCTAACTCTTAAGAGACAGGGAAACTGCTTGCAGTTGCAAAAACACCATAACCTGCAAACATTGGTGTTAGTGTGTTTATGAAAGGTTTTACTATAGAGCTGCTGCATAATGATAGCAAATTTTCCTTTCAAACATTTGACTGCTTGAATGCTTTATTCTTTCTCAAATTATTAAATTGACATGTGAATAAGTACTAAGACAAAAAAAATCTTGACTGTTTGCTTCAAGAAAGAGACAAGCTTCATGTGAGAACTTGAATATAGTTGTTCGCGAGTGAACATTTTTACTGCAATTGAAATGTATATCATTTGTAATATCCATTTTGAGTTTGTAAATTCTACTTATGCCTTTTTTATTTTTGTTCTTACTGTCGTTGCAGATTTTGGATGAGATGCCAGTCTTCTACAACTTGAATGCAGTTGAGAAGCGTGAGGTGCTAGTTATTATTTTGCAAATTCTACGCAACATGGATGATGCATCCCTTATTAAGGCATGGCAACAAAGTGTTGCACGGACAAGATTGTTTTTCAAACTTCTGGAAGAGTGCCTCATACTTTTTGAGGTGAGTGCTATTAGATATTCTAAGTTCAGGGTAACTACTTGTTTTGCATGTTAAAATCTTGAGAAAATTAACCTGATTGTTCTTTATTTTACCAACTGGTTCTTCTGATGGTTGTCAATGATTAAATTGCATAAATTATTACAGCACAGAAAACCAGCTGATGGCATGCTTATGAGCGGTAGTTCCCGCAGTCCTGAGCAAGAAGGATCTCTTTCTCCAAAGTATTCTGACAGACTTTCCCCTTCAATCAACAACTATTTATCTGAGGCTTCACGGCAAGAAGTTAGGGTATGGATGTCTTATCTCTTTCCGAGAAAGTTTTGTGTTTGATCCCTTTTTCCTTATAAGTTGTTCCCATAACAAGCCGCTATCACCTATTTGCAAACCTTGAGAAAGATGTGGTCAGTGATTATATCTGTATAGTAATTTGATGTAATCAGATAAGAAATAGTGCAGGAGAAGATATAGGAGATATTTTCAAGGGCTGTTTCGGAGGCAGAACTCTTGATTGAGGAAACAATATACCCCTTATTGAGAGAGAGCGAGAGAGAGAGAGTGGCTCAATTTTATTCTTTCAATTGCAGTATTTTTGCCTCTGCTTTTTAGTAGCCACTCTTTCAAGGACTTGTTAGAATACTTGAGAACCAATTATGAACTGCCGAAAGCACCCAAGGCGATGTAGGACTGCTAGCAGATGATTTTGTGCAACGTATGGAGAGAAATAAAGCTGGCTTCTGGAATGACCAGGGGAAAAGGACCGTGAGTTTAACATGGAGGAACAAAAAGGTATGAGGTTTTGACTTTTGATAGAAACAAAAGGGCTACCCTTGGAAGACCAACAGCGTGACAGTTGTTGCTTGGGTTCGGAGAGTAGTATAGTAGATATCCTAACGTGAGACTTCTTTGTATGTCTAAGTATCTAAATCTAAATATCTATAGGGGAATTTATATAAAAAATCATGAAATTTTTTTTTTTTTACCAAAATGTGGCACTGTAGCAAATATTTACCGAAATGGTGTTTTGACAAGCCACGCAGGCGCCTGCGTGGCGCGGGCGCTTGCGTGGCTTTTTTTTTTTAAAATTAACCCAAAAGGCGTCGGTTGAACCGACGCCTTTCGGGTTAAAAAGAAAGGCGTCGGTTGAACAGACGCCTCTCAACCGACGCCTTTTACTACCTTAACGAAATTCGTCCCATTTTAAACAGGCCGTCACTTCAACGATGCATATCTTTCTCATTTTTGATCCATTTTTGCCCATTTTTTTTTCATTCTTCCTTATTTTTAGTGCTCTTTCTAGTCATTATGATATCATGAAGATGTTGAGCCATCGCATACTATTTATCGTAGTTTTTGTGGTATTTTTTTCGATAAATGGTATATGATGGCTCAACATCTTTGTGATATCATGATGATCAGAAAGAGCACTAAAAATAAGGAAGAATGAAAAAAAAAATGGATAAAAACGGATCAAAAATGAAAAAGATATGCACAATTGAAATTTGTCCCACTAAAATAGCTCAAAACAAGAGGCGTGAGTTCAACCGACGCCTTTTACTACCTTAACGAAATTCATCCCATTTTAAACAGGTCGTCACTTCAACGATGCATATCTTTCTAATTTTTTATCTATTTTTACCCATTTTTTTTTCATTCTTCCTTATTTTTAGTGCTCTTTCTGATCATCATAATATCACAAAGATGTTGAGCCATCATATACTATTTATCGAAAAAAATACCACAAAAACTACGATAAATAGTATGCGATGGCTCAACATCTTCATGATATCATAATGACTAGAAAGAGCACTAAAAATAAGGAAGAATGAAAAAAAAATGGGTAAAAATGGATCAAAAATGAAAAAGATATGCATCGTTGAAGTGACAGCCTGTTTAAAATGGGACGAATTTTGTTAAGGTAGTAAAAGGCGTCGGTTGAACCGACGCCTCTTGAGAGGCGTCTGTTCAACCGACGCCTTTCTTCTTAACCCGAAAGGCGTCGGTTCAACCGACGCCTTTTGGGTTAATTTTAAAAAAAAAAGCCACGCAAGCGCCCGCGCCACGCGGGCGCCTGCGTGGCTTGTCAGAACACCATTTCGGTAAATATTTGCTACAGTGCCACATTTTGGTAAAAAAAATTTTTTTCATGATTTTTTATATAAATTCCCCATATCTATATATGGGAAAATGGAGTGTCTCTGCAGTACAGCCAACTTGGCTGTGCTAGCCATTCCCTTTAGCGTTGGATTTTCATCTATCCTCCGCCTTGGCCCCTTCTCTTTCCTTCCATCTATTTCCTTCTCCACCGAAGAAACTTGCAATTGCCAACACCAGCTACCCAGGTTCAGAGGAAATCCTCATTCCAAGATGTCGACAACCCCAAGGATCCATGGGTAGAATGATCATGGGACTTTGAGTGACCCTATAACTCACTCTTACCCATTATAGCTCTATGATTGCCCCAAACGAGATTGCAGCAGCACAATTCAATCTCACTCCTCCATGAGGAAAATTCAGTTTTTTCATAGCAAAAAACTATAAAATTGGCTCTTTTTCCTTCCTTGGACGCTATTGAAAACAAGAAGTAAAATTGAAATAGCTTTCATCACCAACCTGTAAGGAGAACTAGAGTTTTCCCTCTGGGGCGGGAAACCAGACCCGCTATTTTGCATGGTGGCCATGACGGTAGAGAAGTGTAGGAGAAATTGGGGCCATGGTGGAGCATTGTTAGAAGGGCAGGGAGCCAAGGCTAGTTTGGTCAAACCAGAGGCAGCTGGAGCCCGGGTTTAGCGGCTTCCAAGGTTTTCAAAACCGGACCGGCCATCGAACCGGATTGATGGTCGGTCCGGTCAGACCGGGATCTGACCACGGTCAAACCGGGGTCAAACCGGTGTGAGCCGGTTTAGATGAGAGGAGTGTAAATATATGATAAATATATAATTTGTATAATATTGACATAAAAAAACATAGCTGAAGTGGTTAAGGTTCCTCACGGGAGAGAGGGGGGGGGGTCTGAGGTTCAAATCCCCCCTCTTGCAACGATTTTTTCAGAAAAAAAATATAAAATATTCCGGACCGGTCCGGTTCACCGGTTCGGGAAAAACCGGCCGGTTTTGAAAAAACCGTCCCGTTCGTTGAACCGGATGAACCGAACCGATTTCCCGGCCGGTTCCGATTAACCGCGGTCGGACCGGCCGGTCCGGTCCGGTTTTGAAAACCATGGCGGCTTCCCCATTGAGGCTGGGGTCAGGCAGAGCAATGCAAGGGATGGGTGGAGTGGCAGTAGGGATGGGTGAAGGGCTAGGATGAAGCCAGGTCCAAGGCGAGTAGGGATTGTGGGCAAAGCTTGGTGCCAAGTGAAGCGGGGGCCTGGGAGAATCTTGGTCCGGGCCTCTGGTTCTGGCCTTCTGGGAGAGAACCTGGCGCACTGTGGCAAGATGTGGGGAGGTCTGGTGCGAGGGAGAGAAGGGCACTCGCAGGTGTAAAAGATTGAGGCTTGCACAGAAAAGTCGGCTTTGCTGAAGCACAGCCTTCAGCCTTCCAGTACGTGCTTTTAGTAGTGTGCACTTCTTTTCCCCGTGGATTAGCGGATTGCTCAGTTGATTCAAGTGGGGGCTATTTTCCTTGTGGATTCAACAGACTTCTTTTTGGATTTAAGGACTTTTTGTAGAGATTGAAGACTGTTCTTCTTTCTCTTCCCCTTCACTTTGTCAAGTTGGTACCAGAGTGTTCTAGATTGTTGTTTCCCCTCATTCTTATGACTTGAAACAGTGTAGATGATCCGGTGAGCAAGAATGAATTCAGAGTTTTTCTGCAATAAATCCAACAACAAATGCACCAGTTCAGATGTGTAATGTTGATAGAGATGTAGTTCGCATGACAATGCTGTTGGAAAAGGTTAGGGTTGTGCGAGCATCCATCATGGGGACTCCAACAATGAGAAGATTAACAATATTATCATGTGAACCGTTCTTTTTGGGTAGGTTGACTTCTTTCAATGGTGAGAGGTAAATTATATGTTCAGGACTTTTAGATTGGTTATTAGTATTAGAATGTTTCTTCCATTATATGGACATTAAGATCCCTTCAGGCTTTCTAATTCGCCTACCATGCTCATGAGATTGATGAAGCAGGTACTTAAACCATTTATTTGCATTTTTTTTATATTTTAGCGATATTTTGACGTAAACTCTCAATGAAGCATTGCATATACAACACCTTTGTAAAATTCCATGTTTTGCGGCCAAATAGTTGGGCTATGTTGTTAGTGCTGATGGAATCTGTGTCGACGAAGAAAAGATGCGTGCCATTAGGGGATGGCCGAATCCGAGATAGTGATGAAGCATGGAGTTTTCACTGTCTAGCCACTTTTGTTATGTGGTTTGCAATTTTAGTAACTTAAGAGTGTTTAAAGAAGGGGAAGCTTAATTGGACGACGATGCTGAAAAGAGTTCGGATTTAATTAGAAGAAAACTTGACAATTGTGCCATTCAAAAAGTTATTTGAAGTGGAAAGTGTCACACCTCATATGGGGGCATGGACGCAGTGTTGTTCGAAGACAGAATGCCCATGGCTTATGAGAGCGAGAAGTTTAGTAATGCTCAAAAGTAGTCTACTACCTCATAATCAAGTAACGCCATTTCCCAACTATTTGGGGTCGGCGACACGGATTTTACTCAAGGTTTTCAAAACCGGACCGGCCATCGACCCGGATTGATGGCCGGTCCGGTTGGACCGCGGTTTGACCGTGGTCAAACCGGGGTGCTAATTATATGTTAAATATATATATATTGCATAATAATAACATAAGAGAACTGCTAGCCTAGGTGGTTAAGGCTTAGGATCCTGTTGGGCGGGGGGGGGGGGGGGGGGGTTCGATTCCTCTCTCAAGCAACAGATTTTTTCGAAAAAAAAAAAGAGTGACCGTGATCGGTCCGGTTTAGGAGCAAACCGGCCGGTTTGAAAAAAACCGGATGGTTTACCGAACCGGGGTAGACCGGGTGAACCAAACCGGTTTCCCGGCCGGTTCCGGTTCTCCGCGGTCGGACCGGCCGGTCCGGTCCGGTTTTGAAAACCATGATTTTATTCCTCCATTCAAGCCTGTTTTGGGCTACCTCTTTTGTAAGAGATAGTAAAGTGAAATAATTTTTTATTATCTCCATTCAAGTTCTCTTAGGTCTCCCTCTCCCTCTTTTAACATCGTTTACATGTATCCCTTTTAATCTTCTCATAGGGGCATCTAAAGGTCTTTTTTCATATGCCCATACTAACGAACCTACATTCCCTCAGCTTCTCCCCTAAAGGAGCTACTCCTAAGCTCTCACGAATATATTCATTTCTAATCATATCTCTCATAGTTATCTCACTCATCCACCTTAACATTCTCATTTCGGCTACATTCAACTTATCTATGACTCGTCTTTGGTGCCCAACACTCCGCTTCATAGAGTAGTCTACTTCCTATCAGCTTGAATTATTTATAGTCGTTCAAGCATTGTCAATTGCAGTGAAGTTTATTTTACATCCAATTCATCAAATTTTAAATTCCCTTAACATCCAGACGAATCTTAACCTAATGCATGCACAATAGGATTTCTAGTTTGCAAGAATCTACTTTTGTTCTGTTTCGAGGCTTTGGGCCTCGGGTAGTCCCCTGGTTAGTCAGACCTTGGGCTACCGTTACCTGTGAAGCTTTCTTTTCTTGTGATCCCATGCCCCATGAGCTTGGTTGTTATTAGGCTTTGTGCAATCAAATTCCTTGGTGAGACGAGCCTTGGATTCTAAGAGTTATCTGCCTCTTTAGGCTTTGATTTTGTTGTTCAAGGAGAACAAATATAGGTTGCTATTTCATCGGTGACCTTTGGTACTTGTTATTTGATGCACCAATTTGCATATTGATGGCACCATGTTATATGATGCATGATATTGCATTTTGACAATATTTTGGATTTGATAGTACTTCTGTTATTTGACTGTACTTGTGTTTGTAAATATATAGAATTGCACATCGACTGTTTTTTTGGTAATTTAATTCATGTATTTGCATATTGTCTCGACTGTTTTTTTGGTAACCTAATTCATGTATTTGCATATTGTTACCTTTTTGATAAGTTAGTGTGTTCATGATTAAGTGATAAGAGGAATAGGGCTGACTTGTAGATTGAGGTATCAGTTAGATAGCATTGTTCGACTTTTGAGAAATTTTTCTTTTACAAATACAACCTCCACAAGGCGTTCTAATAATTGTTTATGATTTCTAGTTTCCAGAAATAATGAACTGTGGTAACTAAAGGCACATTTCCATTTTACTCACTTCTGGGATCTGGTTTTCTAGGCTTACTGCTTGGAGCAAAAGTTATATTAATTTGGTGAAATAGGAAGTTTAAAACCCTTGACGATGAATCTCCATGATGCAGAAGCAGGTAACACCTGACAATGGTTATATATGGCAAAGAGTCAGCCCTCAGTTAAGCTCACCCAGTCAGCCATATTCTTTAAGAGAAGCACTTGCACAAGCACAATCTTCTCGCATTGGGGCTTCAACTTGTGCTCTGAGGGAATCTCTGCATCCTTTGTTAAGGCAAAAACTTGTAAGTTCTTTCTCTATCTGTCGTTTCTAGAATTGAATATGGAAAATTGGTTTAGTTGAAAATGCGTTGTTGTTTGTTCCAGGAGCTTTGGGAAGAAAATCTGAGTGCTGCTGTCAGTCTCCAGGTTTTAGAGTTAACGGATAAATTCTCCAGGGCTGCAGCCTCCCATAGTATTGCAACTGATTATGGCAAATTGGAATGTGTCACATCAATGTTTATGAGCTTTCTATCTCGGGGCCAACCATTGGCCTTCTGGAAAGCTTTCTTTCCTGTGTTCAATAATGTTTTTCTTCTGCATGGAGCAATTCTAATGTCAAGAGAAAATGATCGGTTTTTGAAGCAAGTTACCTTTCACCTGCTTCGGCTTTCTGTGTTTAGAAATAGTTCTATTCGTAAAAGGGCTGTGGTTGGACTTCAAATACTTGTTAGGGTAAGATTTCTTTTAGTTTTCTTTTTTCCACATCAAGTTTAAGGTTGGGATTCTCTACTTTTTAATCATCATATTCCTAGCCCGAATGTGGAAGGCTTATGTGCTGCAATTTTTGTGTTTATACAATTACCTAAGACTGTTTTATCATTGTTCATAGAGTTCCTTATGTCATTTTATGCACACTACGAGACTGAGGGTGATGCTCACGATCACCTTATCAGAGTTAATGTCAGACATCCAAGTCACTCAGATGAAATCTGATGGATCTCTTGAAGAAAGTGGTGAAGTGTGTCGACTTCGTGAGTCACTGGAGGAAGTGGCAGATGAAAACAAGAGTCTGGAATTTTTACTGGAGTGCGGTCTCCCTGAAAATGCTCTTTCAAATGTTCCAGAAGGTTCTATGGAAAACAAATGGTCTTGGCTGGAGGTGAAATATCTGTTCGATAATTTACTTCTGGCTCTTGATGCTGGCCTTGAGCATGCTCTCCTCGTAAGTCACTGACCTTCTATTTCATATTGTGATGAAAATGCAAATGTGGTTGGCTTGTGTACATATCCTTACTACAAACGAACTTTCATTTTAAGGTTGCAATATCATATGCTAAGTGCATCTTATGGAATCACACCTTGCCTCATGAGCATTTGGGTTTTATCTTCAATCCAGTCGCTCATAGCCTTTGGCAATCCATCAAGGAATTGCTTTTTTATACTTGTTTCCTGAAGGCCTTCAGCCTATGTTTCTTGTAAATGAGTAATGTAGTGCAGGTTCCTACATGTAATGTAGTGCAGGATCCTACATGATTACGGCAACTAAGGAAATAATGACTTTCTGTCTCATGGGTTCTTCAGCAATACAATCACCATCTTCTTTTATGGAGCTTTCCAGACCTCTAAATGGCTTTTTGAGATACTTCAGCTTTTTATAATAGGTTTAGAAGTGCTTTGAGATCTTTTATTACTAATTGTTAAGTTTTAGATTAGAAGGCAGATATTACTTGAAATAAGTTATGATAATTTTAATGCTACGTTATTACTTAGGATTATATGGTTCAATTTTACTAGGCATATTTGGCAAAAGATTGTAAACATTATAATTTGCCAAGACAATGAAGGGAAGTTGCTTCTTTCTTCTACTCTACTATTAGTACTTCTTCCTTTGATTTTAGTCTGAATTACTAGATTTTAGGGATTCCTAACATATTTAGTTGATGCTCTTGCTGTTTGTTTTAGTTCCATTGAGCATGCTTTCAGTTCTTTTTCAGAAAAGGTCTGAATTCTTCTTTAGAAGAGCTTGTTTCAACCAAAATCTTTACCTCACTACTTATGAAAATAATTTGGGCTCTCTTTAAAAGAATTCTAGATGGAGATAACATCGCGACTTTGCTCAATAAGAACTGGAAGCCCGCAAGTGTGCAGTGTTTCGTAAAGAAGTTGGTAATTTGATGAAGAGAGGAATATGAGGAAGTGCCAGTGTCCTAGCAGGGAGGTGGTGACACATGAAGTGGCAGTCAATATTCTTTATGTGCTCATGAAAACAGGCTTGTGTGCAATCTGATGGCAATCTTATTGTCCCAAAACATAGGAGAAGGATTATTAATAGTAACCCCATGTCCTTAAGAAGCCATCAAAGCCAAACAATCTGTGTTATAGTAGTAGCCATAGCCCTCTATTCCATCTCAGACGGGAACTATTGACACAATCCTGCTTCTTACTCCTTCAGGCAATAAGAGAGTTGTCTAAGAAGAGACAATAGACAATGGTCGATTTGAGATCCACTGCATCAGCTCAATCAGCGTCAGGGTAAGAGAGAAGTAAACTGTGATCCATGGTGCCCTACCCATAGCGCAAAATCCCTGCGGGCTGTGGTCAAATGAGGAGAACGAGGAGCGAAAGAAAACTGACAGATGATATGAACCACATACTGCATATGCGACCTGGTAGTTACTAGTGAGTAGTGAGATAGGTGAATAAATCAACAATTCCGATAACAAGTGCTGTTATCCAAAACAAAACTACAACAATTAATTTCTGTAATCATCCTATGACAAAAGCCAGTTGATGCTAGGCATCTACCTCAAATTGTCAGCGACAAAATCCTCCTCTGGAGGATGCCCTTACTCCTCCCCTGCCACACACCACTACAGCCCTTCTCCTTCCCTCTCCAAGTTTAGAGACTAGGGTTTTCGTCCGTTAATGAGGGTGGCTTAGGGCTTATAGGGGGATTAGGGTTGTTAGAGTATAGTTACTTGTATTTTGGTTAAATTATTAGTGTCAGTTCTTATTTGATAATACTGAAGCATCATTTACAAAGTGAGTTGCTGATCTTATATAAAGATCCAAAGTCCTAATTAAGGAAAGACTTAAGCATAAAGCAAACTAAATATAAGGTAATTACTTGAACTACAATTGACCCAAAATATGTCTAAAATGCCCTATATACTAATAAGAATTAATACTAATGACAACCAAAATACGAGTAACTATAACAAGTGAGGGACTACTAATTGAGGTAAGTCTCACCCCCAAAACAGCCACGGGTCCTGAGAGCCAAGTGACCAAAACTCCAAGCATGCCTCTATGAGGTGTTGGGTCCACTATGAGGCCCACCCCAAGACCAATCAGTTAAATTTCCTTTTATTTCTTCCTTGGAAATTACCAATAAAATTCCAAAAATTCAGGAAAACTGCCCAAAAAATACTTTAGAAAACACCTATGCTGGCTTTACAAAAAAATCCTCAAGATCTCCTTTTAGAAAAGCATTCATCAAATCCATCTGATATAAAGGCCACTAACAGACGGAAGCAATATAAAACACAGTACGCATAGTGGTCATTTTTCTATTAGAGCAAAAGTCAAATTGTAATTAACCCCATACACCTGATCATATCATTTGGCAACCATACCGAGGGAGACCTAAGAGAACTTGGATGGAGTTAATAAAAAAGGATTTGACTTTACTATCTCTTACAAAAGAGGTAGCCCAAAACAGGCTTGAATGGAGGAGTAAGATCTGTGTCGCCGACCCCAAATAGTTGGGAAAAGGAGCTATTTGATTATGATTATGATTATGATTCCCCAAGAAAGCCGGCCTGAGGTTGCCTACTTCATATCTTTCTTTAAGGTCTTCTTGGCGAGATTTTTTCTTTGGCCTTGCCAGAGTAACTTCTTGTTCTTGACGTATTTGTTATGACAGATCCCGATATAATTTTTAACAATGTTAATTCATGTCAACATGGTTGATATGTAATTTTTTTTCTCTTTTTTGTAGGCATCTGTAATGAGTGTTGACAGGTATGCAGCGGCTGAAAGCTTTTACAAACTTGCGATGGCATATGCACCTGTTCCAGATCTTCACATTATGTGGTTGCTTCATTTATGTGATGCACATCAGGAGATTCAATCCTGGGCTGAAGCTGCTCAATGTGCTGTTGCTGTTGCTGGTGTAATTATGCAGGTGAAACATTTTCTCTCATATCACTTGTATAATATGTTGTTTTTGTCTACTTTGAGACGTGCCCACTGTAGAAGCATTTATTTACCAAGATGAGAGGACGTGGCATCAGGCATCGTTATCCAACTTGACCGGTCAATGCAACTTTATTCATTTTTCAAGTTGACTGTTCTCTTCAGTGTTATCTCGATGGCCAGCTAAATTTAAGTCTCTTTCAAAATTGCATGACAAGCATAATTGGAAAATTATCCTACAATGGAACAATAGTCCTGTTATTGTTGTCAGGGAATGATTTAGTTATTAGGAAAAGGACCACACTAAAATATTTATATGCAGGATCACCTGTTCATACTTAGACTCGGCATGTCCATGGAAGTCACATTAGTGTGGGAGTGGGAGGAATTACAAGATTATTTAACATCAAGGCAAACGACCTCTGTTAGCTTTTAGATGCATGGATGTCATTCATCTCAACTTTTTCCTATTATCAACCCCACTTGTGCTCGAATTTAAAGGTCTTGTATAAAGGGCTATCCAGCATGGGCACAAATTTTGTCACTCACCCTTTTCAATGTGGTTATTTCAATGTCTCCCACAACTACATGACCTTGTGGTATTAGTATCTTTAAAGCATCATGCCGTATTTATCCGTAGCTCATAAGAAATAGAGGGTTTCTATTTGAGAATTAATGTAAGTACTATAATCTAGTGGGCTACAATCCAATTACTCAAGAAAGTTTTCGAAACTTCAAAATTATGGTTAAAATATGACGTACCAATTATCCAAACTGATATATTAGATCTAGTAAGTTTAACGTTATCTGGTTGTATTATACTTATATCTAAACAAGTTTCCCGCAAAAGTGCAAAATTATAAATTCCCAATTTTACTCCAGATCACCATTTCTTAAAAAGTCTACAATTGACCTACTTGGCTTGTAAGTTTGGTCTAGTACCAAGATGTGCAATATCATATATCAGTCTCATCTTGGTAACCTAAAGAGACGTATGCATGAAGATTAAAATGATCTCGGTGATCTAAAACATGTACTTTACATGTATTTTGACGATGTAAGCAAAATTACACCTCTAGCTGAATGTAGTCTTCATAACACCATGGGAGTACACTTATGAGTATCATAACTTAGGGTTTAGGGTATCAGCAGAAAATATGATGACTATTGACAAAGAACAATGAATCTGAAACAATGTCAAGGGCAACTCGGTAGACTCTAATTAGTGACAGTTGTGAATATTGTCACAATGAATTAGATAGGAGAGGCCAAATACTAATTAATTGTTGTTGGATATTCTCATCTTTAGCTCAAGTCAATATCTCAAGCTCGGTCGTGGTTATCCTTCTCTGAACAAAATGGGGATATGAAACTTGCATTTTTTAACTTCATAGTCATAATCACAATGAAGTAGCCCGTTTTCCTAACAATTTGAGGTTGGCGACATGGATCTTACTCCTCCTTTCTAGCCTGTTTTAAGTGACCTCTTTCACAAGAGGTATCAGATCCATATTGTTTCTTGTTACTATTATTTAAGTTCTCTTAGGTCTCCTTCTCTATTTTCTGACATCACATAGATGTATTCCAGTGTTCTTATCATTGCATCCATTGGTCTTCATTGTATGTGCCATACTAACGTAACTTGCATTCTCTAAGCTTCTCCCCTAAAGGTGCTACCCCATGATTCTCACGTATATGCTCATTCCTAGTTCTATCTCTCCTAATTATTCACACATCCTCATTTTGGATACATTTGACTTATCTGTATTTCTTTGGAGCCCAACATTCTTGTCCATAGAGTATTGTAGGCCCAATCGTTGTACTATAGAATTTGTTTTTAAGCCTATTTGACACACTTTTATTCCACAATAGTCATGACGCAGCCCTCCATTTTCCCATCCTACATTTATTCTATGTACCACATCGCTATAAATGTCTCCATCTTTTTGGATCATGGAGCCTAAATATCTAAAATGCTTACATCTTGTTTTCTTGCCCTCTATTTCAATTAAGTTTTTACCCTTAGTTCCACCTTCCTTAAAGTTCAATTCCATATAGTGTCTTAATCGTACTTGTTTTAAAACCTTTTAATTCTAAGGCTTCCCTCCACAAATTTAGTTTTGTATTTTAACCTACTAAAATCTCATCTACTAAAACTACAACATCTACAAAAAGCATGCACTGGGGTGCCCTATCTTGTATATGTGCAGTTCGCTTATTTGTAACTAAAGCAAAAAAGATGACTTAAGGCTGAACCTTGATGTAGACCTACTATGACTGAGGGGAACTCCTTGGTTTCCCCACCAATTGTTCGTACACCAGTTACTATTCCAATGGTCAAGAGTTATTCTTATATTTTGAAAAAGAGCTGTCAAAAGCTAAATTGTGGATATTAGAGAACCATGCACCCTTAAGAAAAATTTGGGCTGATCATTTCCTTTCCGTGTGGGGTTTAGGTTCTTTGTCTACCTTCAATCATTGTGAACTTATGAAATTTGCTTTCTTGAAAATTTAGTCTGTTTCTAGGGAAAGAATATATATGAGGGGGGTGGTGGCAAATTGCAGGTTATGGTTCTGTGAAGTCTCCACACAACTTTTGATTTCCACATAAAATTTCATTGGTGGAGAGGGTTCAGATGTTGGGAAGGACCCAAATTTGGTGCCTTATTTGATGAATTTTCTGAAATCCATTTGCTCCCAAAATATAGTGTCTTCCCTACATAGTGTGTGGTATGGCTTTCTGGAAATGTTCATTTCTGACTGCTTTTCAAAATATGCCTGACTTTATTTTTTATCAAATTGTGTTAGGCTCTCGTCGGAAGGAATGATGCAGTTTGGAGGAGCGAACACGTGACAGCTTTACGAAAGATCTGCCCTATGGTCAGTACTGCAATTACAGTTGAGGCCTCTGCCGCAGAGGTGGAAGGATATGGTGCATCAAAGCTCACAGTTGACTCTGCTGTCAAATACCTCCAGCTTGCGAACAAACTCTTCTCTCAGGCAGAGCTGCATCATTTCTGTGCCAGAATTTTGGAACTCATTATCCCATTATATAAAAGTAGAAGGGCATATGGACAGCTTGCAAAGTGTCACACATCCCTTACTGGCATCTATGAGTCTATCCTAGAGCAAGAATCAAGCCCGATACCCTTTACAGATGCCACATATTATCGAGTGGGATTTTATGGTGATCGATTTGGTAAATTGAATAAGGAGGAATATGTTTACCGGGAACCCCGTGAAGTGCGCCTTGGGGATATCATGGAAAAACTTAGCCATATATACGAGTCAAAGATGGATGGAAATCATACTCTGCATATAATACCAGATTCTAGACAAGTAAATGCAGATGAATTGCAGAGTGGGGTATGCTATCTTCAGATAACTGCTGTGGACCCAGTAATGGAAGATGAAGACCTTGGCAGCAGAAAGGAGAGGATATTTTCTCTTTCCACTGGAAGCATGTGTGCTCGGGTTTTTGACCGTTTTTTGTTTGACACGCCATTTACAAAGAATGGTAAAACCCAAGGAGGACTAGAAGACCAATGGAAACGCCGTACGGTTCTCCAGACTGAGGGGTCATTCCCAGCATTGGTCAACAGGTTAGCTGTAGTGAAGTCAGAGTCCTTGGAGTTTTCTCCAGTGGAAAATGCTATTGGAATGATTGAGACCCGAACAGCTGCACTGCGTAATGAGCTGGAAGAGCCTCGCAGCTCTGAAGGTGACCAGCTTCCTCGTCTCCAGAGTCTCCAAAGGATACTGCAAGGGAGTGTAGCAGTTCAGGTGAGTTTTTCAAAATGTTGTTTATCGTAACTCTCTTATTCAAAATTGCATTATTTTGTTGATTAAGCTCATTGAAAACCAGAAAGGTTATGTACAAATGTTCAATTTCCAGTCTGAATCCATTTTGTCATTCAGCGTTTCATGTGGGTTTACATAATTCAATCTGAAATAATGCAAAAGTGATTTTTATCTTTTCAGTTATTATATTGGATTTATAGTATAATTTTCTTAATTAAATATTTACTATATTTTGGTTATGATACACGTAGAACCTGAAATCATTGAAAATTAATAGATGGTCCAATCTGCATTTAAATATTTGCATTTAGACTTGGTGTCAATCTTTGTCTTTACGACCTATTATTCCATTGTCCACAATAGTGTGTGGTTTACAGCATGGCGAGTCATGTTTTCAGGGATTATATCTGCTAGTCGGATCCAGTTTTCCAATCTTAATGAATCGAGCATTTGCAGGTAAACAGTGGAGTTCTAAGTGTCTGCACAGCATTCTTGTCAGGTGAACCTGCAACCAGGCTTCGGTCTCAGGAACTGCAGCAATTGATTGCCGCACTTTTAGAATTCATGGCTGTTTGCAAGAGGGCAATCCGGGTTCATTTCAGATTAATTGGAGAGGAAGATCAAGATTTTCATACACAGCTTGTGAATGGATTCCAGTCTCTCACTGCTGAGCTTTCACACTATATTCCGGCTATTCTTTCAGAACTCTGAATAGTGGATTGTCAGAAGTATCATATGTTTTCTTCAATGATCACGTTCGGGCATCTTTTTTTGGCTTGGTCAGGCTTCTTCTTTCTTTGTTCCTACCCTAGTATCTAATGTGATTTTGTATACATAGGCGCTGCTACAAACAAGTACTCCCACCGATATTAACATTTGGTTTTCCAAAATAAACTATTAGTTCATTTGGGAAAACTAAATGTTAATAATAATCCCACGGAGTAGTCTGTTTCTCATAGTATTCTGTAGATTGAAGGTCTGTCCAATGTGGGAATCTTTCTTTTTTCTTCAAATCAAAAAGCTATTTCACCTTGGCATTCCGGAGATTGTTGCAAACCTGAAGCCGCCACTTTTGCTCAGAACCCATTTGAGAAAAGAACTTTGATGTGCATGATAAGAACTTGTATGTAAACTTGAAGCGTCCTCATGTAACAACACCCATTCCAGTAAAAATCTCGGATGTGCATCATAAGAACTTGTTTAAATGATATGTAAGGCTTGTCCATGAGTCATTGATAAAATTTTATCAAAACTCTACGGTTGAGACTTTTCAGTACCCAAGTACGAATCTAACACCCTTTTTCTCTCTTTTTTTCTTAAAAAATCTTATGTTCTCGTTTCTCAGTAGCATCCCTCTCTCGCCTCATTAGAGACTGTCAGCTAGCTACAGTCTCACTCCATCACATACCCTTCTCTGAGACCGCCGTGAAAGAATCTCAAAAGGTCAAAAATCGCCACCTTCGTGGCCAGGTCACGACCTGCAACAGCCTTGCCATCGCTTGCTGGCTGTATCACCCCCAGATCTTGTCTAGGGATGCCACCGGGGCCGGGTTTTTACCCGACCCGACCGGACCCGGCCTTATTGGGGCCGGTTCTGGGAAACGTTATACAGTACCGGTTCCGGTTCCGGGTTTGAAAGAGGAACCGATGCACCGGGTCGGGGCGGGTTTGGGTATTATATTAAAACCCGACCCGACCCGATATATAAGTACTCAACTCAAGTTAGGTCTCTCTTCTTTTCATTTTTTTTTCTTTTAGTGCCCTTTTGTAGCTTGAAAGAGTGAAAAATAGTCAAAATAATCAAAGTTTAATATACAAGTTTGAAAAAGAATAAAAATAGATTAAAAAAATTTGATTTGGTATCGGGGCGGGGCGGGGCGGTTCTGGGTTTGGTACCGGGGCGGTTCTGGGTCCAAAAATTGGACCCGTAGTGGGTCTCGGGTGGTTCCGGGTTTGAAGAATTACAACGGTTCCGGGGCCGGGTTTGCCAAGAACCGACCCAAACCCGCCCCGGTGGCATCCCTAATCTTGTCTGGCTGCAAACGGGTGTGGAACTGTAGATAGGCCAGAGCAGGCATGTTGAAAGCCCTGCCCGCTGGTTGTTTTGGCCTTGTGGCCACCTGTTTGGGGCCAAACTAGATCTGGTTGCAGGGTTACATTGGCCTTTGGAGTTGCGGTCATGGCCTCTGCCTGAACTCGTGTTGCCAATTCATCCACTTGCTTGCTGGATTGGACCTCAGCCTGTCGAGGCCCAAGGGAGAGGTCATAGGTTTAGGGACCGTTTGGGGTGTGAAAAAACCGGAATATCTAGAGTGGATATTTCACTTCTACTGTAGCATTCAGATTTTTTTCACTTTCAGGGTTAAATACGTCTTGAAGTGTTTCAGCTCAAAGTAAAAAAAATATGAAATAAATAGTGAAATGAAACATCTACTGTGGATGTTTTGCTTTTTATCACGCCCCAAACGGCCTCTTGATGTGGCGCCTGCTCCTCCTCACTATATTAGAGCTTCATTTCAAGCTTGTTCAATTGAAAACTTAAGACCAGAAGAGTTTGGAAGTGACTTTCTCGCACGAGTAGACATACTCTTGTTGCCGCGAAAAACCAACTAAATTCAGTCAAACCTAGTTTGCTCGCTTGACGCATGCACTCTACCATATTGTCCAAGCTCAAGCCCATATCCAAACATCAATCCATTTGGGTCCACTGGCTTTTACCTTCTTTTGAGTGTGTCAAGATTAACTTCAATGGCTTAAGTGCTGGCAATCCCGGTCCTGATGTTGTGGGCAAAGAATTCCATATCGGCGAAATTTTGACGATATATCGATTTCGGGCCTTATCCGATAAAATAATATGATATAATATTATTTTTTAAAAAATTTTACAATATCGCTGAAATTTCGGTTTCAGACCAATATATCGCCATTTTTAAAAAAATAATCGTTTTCAAAAAAATTTGGGAAATTTTTTTTTTAAAAAAGGAAAAAAATCAAATTTCCCATTTGTTTCCCATCCTAATGTGTATTTTTATGCATATTTTGAAATCTATGCTTTGTCTAAATTAGTATAACTCATTTTAGAAGTTAGATTGTGAAAATATATGGTAAAAATTAGTTTTCTACCACCGATATTTTTTTACAAATATCTCCAAAATTTTCTCTTAGGTCGACCGATATTTTACCGATATCCAATACGAAATTCCTTGGTTGTGGGTGCGATCATCCGAGATCACATAGGTCTCATAGTTGTGGCAATTTCCGACAACATCGCCTTTGTTTCCTTCTTTGTGGCAGAGGCGCATGCTTGTCTGAGGGTATACGACTAGCTCTGTGGATTTGTCTTTTGGAGGTTATAGCTGACGATTGGAAGTAATTATTAACTTAGCTATTGGATAGTTCAACAACTATTGTATCTAAATAATATCTTTAAAAGATGTGAATCGGAAGTCAGAGATTATTTCAGCTCTAATCGCCACCTTATTAAGATTAGGGGAATTTATATAATAAATCACAAAAAAAATTTCCAAAATGACACATTGTTCATTTTAATTCCCTAATAGGGTATCTAACAAGGCACGCAGGCACATGGCTTTTCTTTAAAAAAACCGACTCGAAAGGTGTCGATTCAACCGACAACTTTGAGTTAAAGAGACGCCTTTCCGACTCGGGCTCGGCCGCACTGAGCCCTAATTTTGTTCTTCTCCGGTGCTTTGCCTCGGCGCTCCGGCGACGTCCTGATTATGTCATATTTGTGTAGTATTTGATAGTGTTTATTAAAGGTTTTGTGAGAAGAGATGGCGGGAGAAATAGTTCCGTTTATGCTAATGTATGGTGGCAGAATTGATAGAGGTGAATACAAAGGTGGTGAAATCGTAGGATTATTTATTAATAAGCCAAGTACTTATGAAGAACTAGAGATATAAATGGTCAATGAAATGGGATGGGACCAAAGATTTTGGAAAATTCGTATAAAGTACAAAATGCCTGTTTTTGGAACAAAGACTACCGTAATACCAATTGATGATGACAACTCTATGCAATAAATGCTTTATTTTGCGCCTCGTGTGTAAGAACCCTCACCTTAAAAATCGGTTTATTTTTGTTAAACGTGGATTATCGTGTGGTTTAAGCACTTTCAGATTAAATTCGGTTGATTTCGAAAATAAAAATGGTTTTCAAAGGTTTCAATCAAAAACAACTTCACATAAATGAGTTTTAAGTGATTTAGAATCAAATCTTAATTTTTGGAATTTTTTTTTTTCTGATTTTTACCTATTTTCCCAAAAATTAGGGTTTGACGGGACCCTCGGCGGGCCCCGCCGACGAAATTGAGTTTTGTGACCAAAAAGCCCCATACATTAAACAAAGTCGTTATAGAAATTTTCAGAATTTTCTGAGCTTAATTTGGTATTAGAATCGCTAAATTACCCATTTTTAGCCAAAATTGCTCATTTTACCCTAGTTTTTACCTAAGTCTACCCCAAAACTTTCTATAAAAGGAAAGGGTTGCGCCCTCCCCATTTTGGGAAAGGGTTTTGGCTTGGAGCAGCAGCCTCTTTCCCCATTTCCAAAAGAGGAAAGTGTTAGGGCAAAATTTGGGAGTGTGATTTTGTCTCTTAATGTATGTCAATTTAATGTACAAAAATATATGGGGTATGTGAGAGGGAAAATGGGGTATATGTACAAATTGGGGTACATATACAAATTGGGCTATATGAAGAGGTTGAGAGGGGACAATCTCAAGAAGAAGCCAACACAAGTGGATCTTGAAGAGAAAGCTATCATATTGAGCAAGACACTCCAAGGTGAAGCTAAAGGAAAATGAAGATCACAAAAGTTCAAGACAATGTGGGAGCACACCACAAAGCCCATGGCCAAGACACCACTTAAAAGCAACCTATTGAAGGCCCATCATGAAGACATACAAGAGGAGTGCATATTTTCTAGAGGATCAACTCACAACCATTAGATCATCCATAGTTGTCCTCTAGGCCCATAGCTTTTGGATTAAATTTGTTAGGTTCAAAATATTCCAAGAAAAACCCACTAACCAAAGTGATCCAAAGCTTCTTTCAAAGCCCACCTAAGGTCCTTAGGAAAAGACATTTAGAAAAAGCCCATTTGTGAAATGGGTTCTTGGGCTAAAGGAACCACCCATTAATAGGACCCAACCCACATAAGAGAACCACTAATGGGTGGGTGGATATGAGGTGGATCCACCCATGGGTGGGTGGATATGAAGTGGATCCACCCAAGGATGGGTTGATACACACCTCCCTATCCATCTATAAATACCCACCTCATGGAAAGAAATGGGCAAGCCATCTCCCCAAAGCCTCTTGGCCTTATTCTTTGCATATCATCTAGAGCCTTGAGGGTTCTTGATTATTCTTCCTCTCCTTTCTTTGAAAGGGGTTTAAGATCTTGTTATGAGATCTTAGGAAGAGATTCAAGTCCTCTAGAGCCTTGATGCTCTTGATTATTCTTCCTCTCCTTTCTTTGAAAGGGGTTCAAGATCTTGCTATAAGATCTTAGGAAGAGATTCAAGTCATCTTGGATCATGGTTTCTTGGAGCATATAGAATCATCCTTTAGAAACCAAAGCCCCCACTTGACCTTTGAACCAAATACTTCCAAAT
The DNA here is from genome assembly GCA_039654745.1 of Houttuynia cordata. Lineage (NCBI taxonomy): Eukaryota > Viridiplantae > Streptophyta > Magnoliopsida > Piperales > Saururaceae > Houttuynia > Houttuynia cordata. The sequence goes on along the minus strand of CM077511.1, from coordinate 14,828,350 downwards.
TCTCTCAAAGGTCTTGGATACTTTGATCTACTCTCCGGTCCCTCATTAATGATTAGATGGGTTCATACCATTGACCCTTGAGAGTAGTTCAAAGTATCTTTGGCCATGGTTTTCACTTAATCCCATAGGAAAATTCTTAGAGAAACCAATCCCTTGTCCAAAAAGCCTCTACAATTTCAGAGCGTCATTAGTTGAATCCAAGGATGGACAATGGACGGCCATAAGCTCAAAACTAGGTTGAGCAAAACGGGTAGGATATCTCACATCCTCCCTTCAAGGGTATGTACTCTAGTCACTCCTACTTCCTAGAGTAAGTACTCTTAAATATCTTCTTTACATGTGTTAGATTGTGGTATAGACCATAGGGTCAAACCACTCTTTTGAGAGAGAGTTGGGTCGGTGTGACCCATAGTGAGTGTGGATTCACTCTTGTATGGTTCCCGGTGATCCAAGCAAAACCGGTGAGTGTATGATGTTGTGGGTGAGCTAAAAACCCTCACTTAGTGAATGTCGGAGGTTCCTTGGATTAGGTGCTCCGAGAGTGGATGTACCCGTTGAAGCGAGTTGCTTGGCGGCGAACCACTATAAATCTTGTGTGATTGCTTGTGATTGCTCGTCTTGCATAATGTTACACACACACACTCCACACCTCTTAAGTCTCTCTCACTCATGCGCTTCCAATTACTTGTTAATAAGATAATGTTGCATTGAATGATTATTTAAATTAACATTATCTCTTATTAAAATAGAGTGAGAGTTTTTAAGTGGTTGTCCTATTCACCCCCCCCCCCCCCCTCTAGGACATAAAGAGCACTTTCAGAAAGGAGTTAAGGTATGCTAATCTATGCTTAATCTTTCATTTTCATTTGATTTTCAATAATCTTTACTCAAAACCTTGATTTTCCAAATGATTTCAAAGCATTTGAAGGATAAAAAATCTCTATTTTAATATGTATCTTCAAACCCTAAGCTTCAAATTTCGTTTTTATATGATTAAAAGCCCTAAATTTAAGGTCGATTTTGGGTTTTTAAGCTTAATCGCGATTAGTAGAGTATTAACAATGGATTTATATTTTCTTCAAGGTGATTAAGGTGTTGGACTTCGTGGTCATCTAAATCAAGGTAATGGGTTCTTTAATCTTCGAGGAGCTAAACCCTTTATCTTCCAGGGGGTGAAGCGTCCTAGTGGCAAGTTCTTGGCCTCATCCTTCAAGGCCAAGAAGTGGATCGACGGGGGATGCGAGGCTTTCCTGGCAAGTGTTACTGCTTTGAATGGGGAGTTACCTGCCTTGGATTCTGTTCGAGTTGTGGCAGAATTCCCCGATGTGTTCCCTGGTGATTTGACGGGTTTGCCACCAGAGAGGGAGGTAGAGTTCCGTATTGATCTTATTCCAGACACTACTCCTATCTCTAAGGCTCCCTATCGTATGGCCCCAGCCGAACTCAAAGAGCTTAAAGCCCAGCTGCAAGATCTAATGGATAAGGGGTATATCCGGCCTAGTGTATCTCCGTGGGGTGCGCCGGTCTTATTTGTTCGGAAGAAGGATGGTTCTCTGCGGTTGTGTATCGACTACCGAATGCTTAATCAGGTGACCATCAAGAACAAGTACCCTCTACCTAGAATTGATGATTTGTTTGATCAGCTACAGCAGGCTAAGGTCTTCTCTAAGATTGATCTTAGATCGGGTTATCACCAACTTCGGATCCGTCCTGATGATGTAGCAAAGACGGCTTTCCATACCCGATATGGGCATTATGAGTTCTTAGTGATGCCTTTTGGTCTTACCAATGCACCAGCCTCATTTATGGACTTGATGAACCGAGTATTCTGGCCATATCTTGATCGGTTCATGATTATATTTGTGGATGATATCCTAATCTATTCGGCCAATGAGGAAGAGCATGAAGCACACTTGAGGATCGTCTTGTAGACTTTGTGGGAGCATAAACTCTTTGCGAAGTTTGACAAGTGTGAGTTTTGGCTCGAGAAGGTGCAGTTCCTTGGGCACGTAATCTCGAGAGACGGTGTGGCGGTTGATCCCTCGAAAGTTGAAGCCGTGTTGAGATGGGAACAACCGAAGAGTGCGACGGAAGTCCGCAGTTTCCTAGGACTTGCTGGGTACTACCGCCGTTTCATCGAGGGTTTCTCTAGCATTGCAAGCCCTATGACCAATTTGACCAGGAAGAGTGAGAAGTTTGAGTGGAACTCTGCTTGTGAAGAGAGTTTCCAGGAGTTGAAGAAGAGGTTGACTTCAGCCCCTGTTTTGACCTTACCTTCCGGGAGCGGTGGATATGTTATATACAGTGATGCTTCTCTTCGCGGCTTGGGTTGTGTACTCATGCAGCATGGTAGAGTGGTAGCTTATGCATCCCGACAGCTTAGGGTGCATGAGCGGAGCTACCCCACTCATGATTTGGAACTAGCAGCCATAGTTTTTGCATTGAAGATCTGGCGACACTATCTCTATGGTGAGAAGTTCGAGGTATTCACTGATCATAAGAGCCTAAAGTACCTATTCACCCAGAAAGATCTGAACATGAGGCAAAGGAGGTGGCTTGAATTCTTGAAGGATTATGACTTTACGATCTTGTACCATCCCGGTAAAGTGTACGTGGTGGCCGATGCTTTGAGTCGGAAATCAGCCGCTACGGTTGCTTGCATGCGAGTTCGTGAGTGGCGCCTCTACGAGGACGCCATTGAGCTGAGACCCGAATTGACTTTGGAGGACACACGGAGTTGGTTTGCTAACCTCTCGATCAGCTCTAGTGTGGTGGATGATGTGGTCGAGCTCAGAAAAGGGATGAGGAGACTCTAGCTCTCAAGGCCAGGCTTAAGGAGAGGGCAGTGTTGGGCTTTGAGGAGAAGGCTGATGGAAGCTTGTTGTATAAAGGTCGGTGGTGTGTGCCGAACTCCGTGGAGTTGAGAGAGCGTATCCTATCAGAGGCACACCATTCTAAGTTCCCCATTCACCCTGGGGGAACGAAGATGTACCACGACGTGAAGAGGACTTTTTGGTGGAAAGGGATGAAGAAGGACATCGCAGTCTATGTGTCCAGATGCCTTGTGTGCCAGCAGGTCAAGGCAGAGCACCGACATCCAGGCGGTTTGCTACAACCACTCCCGATCTCGGAGTGGAAGTGGGACCACGTCACCATGGACTTCGTCTCCGGATTACCTCGGTCGCCGAGTGGGAATGACGCGGTATGGGTGATTGTTGACAGACTTACGAAGTCCGCTCATTTCCTCGCGATCAGGATGACTACTCCTTTGGATGCTTTGGCTGCTCTTTATATAAAGGAAGTGGTGAGGTTGCACGGGATCCCAGTGTCCCTCGTTTCACTTCGAGGTTTTGGTAGAGCTTTCAGAGTGCCTTGGGCACAATTCTCCACCTTAGCTCCGCCTATCATCCTCAGACAGATGGACAGTCCGAAAGGACCATTCAGACACTTGAGGATATGCTTCGTGCATGCATCCTCGAGTGGAAGGGGAGTTGGGAACATCATTTGTCTCTGGTGGAGTTTTCTTACAACAACAGCTACCAGGCGAGCATTATGATGGCACCTTTCGAGGCGCTTTATGGGCATCCTTGCCGTTTGCCTCTGTGTTGGAGTGAGGTTGGGGAGCATCTTCTCACTGGCCCCGAGCTCATCCAGCACTCAGTGGAGAAGATACGCCTCATCCGGGAGAGGCTCCAGACAGCCCAGAGTCGTCAGAAGAGTTATGCCGACAGGAGACGACGGGAGTTGGAGTTTAACGTTGGCGACCATGTGTTCCTGAAGATCTCTCCTACCCGTGGTGTTGTTCGATTCGGACAACGGGGGAAGCTGTCACCCCGATTCATTGGACCTTTCGAGATCTTGGAACGGATTGGCGCCATAGCCTATCGTGTAGCACTCCCACCCCGTTTGGCCGAGATCCATAACGTTTTTCATGTCTCACTTCTTCGGAAGTATGAGCCGGACCCCTCTCATGTATTGGATTTCGAGCCATTGGAGCTCCAGGAGAACCTTTCCTACGAGGAGACACCCATCCAGATCCTTGACCGTAAGGAGAAGGTACTCCGGCATAAGGCTATCCCACTCGTGAAGGTGTTGTGGAGAAATCACGGTGTTGAGGAAGCCACCTGGGAGATGGAGGGTGAGATTCAGAAGAAGTACCCCCATCTTTTCGTCGCAGACCTCTAGTGAATTTTGGGGGACCAAAATTCCTAAGAGGGGGATGATGTAAGAACCCTCACCTTAAAAATTGGTTTATTTTTGTTAAACGTGGATTATCGTGTGGTTTAAGCACTTTCAGATTAAATTCGGTTGATTTCGAAAATAAAAATAGTTTTCAAAGGTTTCAATCAAAAACAACTTCACATAAATGAGTTTTAATTGATTTAGAATCAAATCTTAATTTTTGGAATTTTTTTTCTGATTTTTACCTATTTTCCCGAAAATTAGGGTTTGACGGGACCCCGGCGGGCCCCGCCGACGAAATTGGGTTTTGTGACCAAAAAGCCCCAGACATTAAATAAAGTCGTTATAAAAATTTTCAGAATTTTTTGAGCTTAATTTGTTATTAAAATCGCTAAATTACCCATTTTTAGCCAAAATTGCTCATTTTACCCTAGTTTTTACCTAGGTCTACCCCAAAACTTTCTATAAAAGGAAAGGGTTACGCCCTCCCCATTTTGGGAAAGGGTTTTGGCTTGGAGCAGCAGCCTCTTTCCCCATTTCCAAAAGAGGAAAGGAGTTAAGGTATGCTAATCTATGCTTAATCTTTCATTTTCATTTGATTTTCAATAATCTTTACTCAAAACCTTGATTTTCCAAATGATTTCAAAGCATTTGAAGGATAAAAATCTCTATTTTAATATGTATCTTCAAACCCTAAGCTTCAAATTTCGTTTTTATATGATTAAAAGCCCTAGATTTAAGGTCTATTTTGGGTTTTCAAGCTTAATCGCGATTAGTAGAGTATTAACAATGGATTTATATTTTCTTCAAGGTGATTAAGGTGTTGGACTTCGTGGTCATCTAAATCAAGGTAATGGGTTCTTTAATCTCAGCTTGGGTAGTGTAAATCTTGTTTTAATGAATGTATTTTGAAGGGGTTTATTCATTTTTAGGTCTCTAATGGTAAGATTAGTTTTCCTTAATCTCATGCTTTCTTTTCTTTGGGTTTTGATTTGTGATGGTCTAAATAGGATTTCTGGAAAGTTTGGTGTAATTTGGATATTGTTTGATGCTTCGATTTGATGTTTGAAGTCATAAAAATGGTGTTTCGGTTTGATTTTCGAAATGAGGATATACTGAGTGTTTTGGAATTATTGAACTTTACTGAGGTACATGGAATTGTTCTTTACTGTTCGCAATTACATATAACTTAGTAACTTTCAAAAAATTTCAATAAACTCAGTAATGTTCGAACATTTACAGTTAAATGGGTTTTTGGAAATTTAGCATTTTTTTTCCATGATTTACTTCACTTAATGACATGAGAAGTATATTATGAGTTAATGAGGCCACGTGATATGTAGAAATGATGATATAATACCTTATGTATGTTGGATTATGGAAAATAAATGTGAGTATGCTTGTAGGAATGTTGTCGAGTTCATGCAAGTAAAGTTATATTTTTACGGTGGTTTTCACCATGATTTTGGGATTGTGACCAGTACTTAAACGAATTTTCAACATATGAATATGACACTATGAGTTATGATAAGTATGAATCATGTGATTAGGATATGCATGACTACACACACGCATGGGGATTTACCATGAGATTGTAATTATACCTTGATTATGATGCATGTGGGAATGGGTTGAGAGCATGTTTCATGTGTTGGCACCCACGTAGGATTTGCTCACGTATGTATCCTGAGAGCATGCATCATGAATCGGACTTCATGAATGAGATTTTACCGTGTCTTCATCGGTGTTGATCGATTGTATGCAATGAATGTAATTGTGTGCCGGATTAATCGATCGGAGAATTATTGAACTTGGTTGGTCCGAAAGGACACGTTTTCGATTTGGTCCTTCGTGGATCACGGATACTCCCCGGGTTGAGTTTGATGGATGATATGGGGGGCGTGTTTCGTACTCGCCTTGCGGTTGATACTATTGAGATTAGTCGTACGGGACATGAGTATTCCCGGTGGTAGGCTTGTGCACCCCCTACCACATGTGTTCTAGGGTCCCGCGTAACTGGGATTCGGGCTCTCCCCCACCGCAGGAGACTATCCAGGGCGAACACACCTGTTCTAGTTTCGTTGTGTACGATTCGGGCACCCTTGGCCAGGGCTGTCCAGGGCGAACAGACTTTGGGGTACACGACACCCCCTTGTTTCCAGCGAGGAAACCGGACCATGATACGCCTTCTTAGGCTTGATTGTGTCCCAAAGATATTGTGCTTACTCCTTGATGGAGGCATTCACCATTGTATTGATGCATTATTATGAATGCTATGAATGATTGTGTATCATGTTGTATGAGATTCATACCACAGGAATGCATGTTTAGACAGTTTGTGGTTGAGATATTATTATTTGTATCGTCTTATGACGGGTATGCATGTTCAGTAGGTATATTGATAAAATTCCATGATATAAGATGTTGTGAGATAGACGTATGATTTAGACGGTATTATCACGTGGATTACGTATATTATTTGATGAACTTTCATGCTTTGATGTTTCTTGTGGATTTCCGATGTGTCTTGAAAACCATTACTGAGTTTTATACTCACCCCTCTTCCTTGTTTTGTTTTGGGGCTGCATGGTGCGACACGCAGACGCGCAGGATCCTCTCTTCAAGGAGCGACCAGAAGGGGTATGGGATTAGTTTGAGCATAATGATTAGTGTTGTGTTATCGTACTCTCTATTGTCATGAGATTACAGTAGATGTCGTGTTATATTTCAGACTGTTTAGACTTGTTATCCGAGCCACGTGTATGGCTCCGGACTTTATCTAATTGTGGGTGTAAGACTTGTTGATATTCTAGACTTTATACCTCATTGAATTTTTACTTGTTTACTCTTACACAAAGCGGCGCGAAACTCCGAAATTATGTTATCGCCCTTATATGGATGTAAGTCTTCCGCTTTGTCCGACATAACGTCGCCCCCGCACATCATTCGGCCCATGAACTGGGTTCGGGTCGGGTCGGGCGGTGCGCGGGGCGTGACATCGTGTGTATAGCTTCGAGCTATTTGTAGAGAAAGAGGCGTGCATGCCTAGGTTTCAAATGATGGCGAAGGCGAAAATAGGAGTTCTCTCATAAATAGGTCGAGTGGAAGGTCCAGAGGAAGGCGTGTGAAAGATAATGAAGAAGATAATTTGTCTATATCACTAGCGTGCACTGAATCCCAACTTTTGCCTAGTTGGAGGTAAGTTTATTTAAAAAATATAGTTAACTATTCAAGTTACGGTTAAAGGAATTGTTTATTCATGATGTTAATTTTATTTTGAATAATTTAGGCACACATCTCATGCTAATGAAGCGATGAATCTTGGCATGGGATGAGGTGGTGAATGGTTTGGCACACAAACATCATTTCATAACCCTATACTTACACTGGTTCAAGTGGTCAGCAAGAGGGAAATATGAATGATGAGGAAGACAAAGGGGAGAATGAGGATGAGGAAGAGGATGGGGTCAATGATAAGCATGTGCCTAATTCACCGGCTATTGATGTTGAAGACGTACGAGGAGAGGATAGTGTGTAAGAGATAGTTCATAATGAGGGAGATGAATTGGTGGACATCGCAATTGCTATGGATAACTTTGATGATTTTGAGGAGGAGTTGCCATATGACGAAGAGCTGCCATGGGCACGAGTAACAGATGATGAAATAGATGGGGCAATTAATCAGGGTTTGCATGAGGAGACATATCATGAGGAAGCAATATATGTGGGGCAAATATTCCCTAATAAAGATAAATTTGTACACACATTGAGGGAGTTTTCAATAGTGCATGATGTTCGCTATAAAGTATTGCGTACAAGTCGGACATAGTACACAGCAAGATGTCAATACGCTGACTGCCCATGGAGAGTACTTGTATCATTGAGGAAGGGGATTAATGATTTTAAAGTGAAGACGTATGGTGGCGAACACACTTGTAGAAATGCTCAGCTAGACACTGGTCATAGACAATGTATTGCGGCGCTTGTTTGTCAGCATATATTACCCTCTATTAGAGCAGAAGTAGATATCCCACCAGTGATTATTCAAGCGATGACTAAGGAGACGTTTCACGTGGATATTTCATACAAAAAAGCATGGATGGCAAGGAATATGACCATCAAAGCAGTGTATGGTGATTGGGTTGAGTCCTATCGATTGTTGCTAATGTACTTGGAGGTAATAGTTAATGCCAATCCGGAAACTATTTGTAGGTTGGTGACGATCCCAATGGAAGATGCCGGGTGTCGACGGTTTGATAAGGTGTTTTAGGCCTTTAGACCATTTATTGAGGATTTTAAACATTGTCCCCCGGTACTTTCCTATCTGGCAAGTATGGAGGAGCCCTTTTGGCAGCGACTGCTAACGACAGGCATAGGGGTTTGTTTCCTCTTGCATTTGGCCTTGTTTATGGTGAGGATTACCCTAATTGGAGATAGTTCTTACGTATGTTGAAGGAGTATGTTGTCCTTGATAGGATATCTATCACTATCATATCTGATCGACATAAAGGATTGCAAAAAGCTATGCAAGAGGTGTTTCCACTTTTGCATTTTTGTCACCGATATTGTATGCGACACATCAAGGAAAACTATCATAAGAAGTTCAAAAATGGTGTATTGACAAGTCTGATAGGGGAAGCTGCAATGGTGATAACTGTAGACGAGTTTGATGAGAAGATGAAACTTATCGGTGCATAAAGTCCAGAAGCAAAATGGCTACTCATTGAGGAAGGTGGATTATCAAGACGCTATTTAGACTTTCAACCATATTTGTTATAGTCATTCCAAATCTTGTAAAACCATCGTGAGCAAGAGATCATTACCCGTGCAAGCCTTAGTGTCAGACAGATTCTACCGGATCGTCAAATTCTTTGTGAAGTGACATTTGGCCGGGTTGGCCATGACAACCCCATACACCCCTACTATTGTGTGGAAGATTAAACAACAAACGTGCCTTACTGGTAGCATGTGGGTTGACCAAATCAATTCTCACGTGTATGAAGTGAAAACAATGTGTGGTAAAAATATGTGGTGGATGTCAGCGATCATACATGTTCTTGTAATTACCCTCAAGTGTACAAACATCCATGTCGTCATCTAATTATTGTCCAATCAAGACTAAGATGACCATCGGTGATTTAGTTGGATATTAGTATACATCTTCTGCATATAGAAAGGTGTATGCAGCCAAATTCTTTCAGCTTCCTGATTGACGATCTTGGGAGGAAGCGTCACCTATGTATGTGGTGAAGCCCCCAAGAGTGACATGAAAACCTGGTCGTCTATGCACTAGGAGAATACATAATGCGATAGATAGTGCGGGCTTGACGACAGATGGTCAATCTCACTACCATTGTGGGAATTGTAACCAACTTGGACATAACAAGTGTCAATGCCAAAACAAACAATGAACTTTATATGTAAATTAACTTATTTTTTTTACCTTCTTTGAACTTATTATTAACTGTTGGTTTCTTTGTAGATATTATGGACCTAGGACCGATTGATCCCTCCGTCCTCACATAGCAGAGCTCGCACCGATCTGATGGCATATGGAATGGAGAGGTATGTGCACATCCATTAGGTTTTTAGTTTTGGATATTACATATACTTAACTACTTTGGGGATTGTAAATTACTTTTCATGTGTATAGGATCCCGGGTGCATTGAATGCACCGAGCACTGGCAAAATGTGCGCCATTGGGTAGTTGATGAACGCATGTTGTCGTGCATAGAGATGGCAGGATTTGGGCAATTTACACACTTACAATATATCAAGATTGATAGGGCTCTCATAACTGCCCTAGTTGAGATATGGCAGAGGGAGATGCAAACATTTCACTTGCATTTGGGGGAGATGACTATTACGTTATAGGATGTTGTTGTACTACTCGGATTGCGCATTGACGGCATTGCGGTGAGTTGCTCGACTGTGGGCATTGACTGGAATGACGTATATGAACACCTTCTTGGACGGGTACCTCCACGTGATGCATTGAAAGGACGAACTAGGGTCAGACTGTTGTGGTTGAGAGAGGAGTCCAGTCACCTACCGGAGGATGCCATAGAGATGGACATCGAGCAGCATGCACAAGCATATTTACTCTATTTGCTTGGTTGTATAATATTTGCAAATAGCAGTAGCAGTCTGTGCACCCCATGTATCTCCTTTTATTAGAGGATTTGTACACCGCAGGAGAGTATGCATGGGGCAATGCCACCCTTGCCTACCTGTACAAAGAGTTGGGAAAAGCTTGCCAACCCAGCACATTAGGGATTGCTGGGTGTGTCACCCTCATCCATGTAAACCATCAATAATCTTTCACTACTATATTTACAACAAGTATAACATTTGATTCATGTTGGGTGTGTATGTGTCAAACAGCTATGGTCGTGGGAGAGATTGCATGTTAGATGTCCAAACATTCAGAGCAGTCCTCTAGATGGGTTTTCCCCGTTAGGAGTTCGGTATGTTTTATCTATTTAAGTTATTTGACGATCTTCTATTGGCATGCATATATAATTAATTTTTTGTCTTTTTTATATTAGATGGAGTGCAAAGAAGAACAAAACTGTGAATCCTCACGATGTCCTTATGATGTATAAAGCTGAATTAAACTATCAACGATTCAGCCAAGTATTCGTCGTTTATATTACACATGTTATGAATATAAATGCATATTTCACAAAAAGTAAAGTACATCCGTTTCATGTATGTTGTGTAGGTAACATGGCAATTATATCATGATGACGTGTTAGCGCAGTTACCTTGAGTATGTACGAATGGAGCACGTGTGTAGCTATCTAGAATGCCACTTATATGTGTTGACATTGTCAAAATGCATGTTCCGGATCAGGTTATGTTGCAATTCTGATTAGAGAAAGCTTTTGTAACACCCAAAAAATCGGTATGTTTACTAAAACTGCTATTTTAGGAGTTTTAGTAAGAGTTTTAGGGTTTAGGTAAGTTTCAGCAGTTTTAGTAAACCGGTCTAAAATAAGAAAGTTTTGCTGCCTATTTTGATTTTTTGTGAGATCTTATAATTTGGTGTGTTGAATTATTATTTTGATGATTATGAATGTGTGGAATCGATAAACCAGATTAGACAGTACACCAGGGCGCGAGGACTAGCCCTGGCGCTAGGCTCAACCTAGCGCTGAGGCTGGCCTGGCTCCAGGGGCTCAGTGCACCTGACGCTAGGAGTGGGGGCCAGGCGCCAGGGTGTGAGTATAATGTGTTGAGACTCATTTGAATACTTTGATTTATTAAGTTGAATTAGTAGTGTGGTACAAGAGTTATACAGTGCGGTGTGGCACATTGTATTCGCGGGACATCGGAGCCATCCATCTGGGTGCCACGCACCGGATGCAGGAGCATCTGAGAGCCATAGCCACGTGGACACAGTGCCTTGGGCATTGTGCACGTGGTTGGCATGATAAGATTTTGTTAGTTGTAGTGGAGAGAGAATCATAGTGTAATGGAAATTTAAATCCTTAATTTGAATCCTAATTAATGATGGATTAAAGAAGGTAAGTTTATTTATGGCAAATTGGGGAATTAAAAGGATTGTCTTTGGGACGTGATTAATGGAGGATCATGGCACTTTCCTTGCATAGTAGGGACGCCATGTGTCAAAGAGGAAGTCGTGCTAATTGCTTTTAAAATTGGGAAGTTACAATTGTGATTTTGGGAAATCAATTGAATTGGCCAAGACCCCAACCTTAATGGGAAGTGTAACTGAATTGGCTAAGGGATTGACCACGTTCCTATTGGAAGATCTCCTTTTATTATGGTCAAATCGTAGCCTTTGATGATTTGAAATCAAGGGTGGAGATGCTTAGGTGTAGAATTGAGTTTTTTGCTATTTAAACACCACAAAGGAGGAAACGACATTCTTTTGGAGACTTGGGAGTCGTGCCAGCAGTGGAGTATCTCGTCCTCTTCTTCTCCTTTCAGCGAGCAGCCGTCCTTCTCCTTTGAGTGGTTGTAGTGGTGGTGAATCGACGAAGCCAAGGAATGGTGCGATCGATGGTCGAGACTCGCGTAAAGGTTTCGGTTCGTCAATCAAGTAGGATGCTTCTTTATCCTATAACTCTATGATACAAATCTTGGTGTTTCATAATGAATGTGTCATATGAATATGCTGTGATTGTTGATATCATTACCGATCCGTCAAATCTCAATGTGGTCCAATTGGACGAAACACCATATGTGATTCGATATGTGTTATTGTTGAAATTGACCCTCGGCGATCTAAACCCTTCTCATGCATGGCTCAATCTAGATACTCCAGTGTGGTTGCTATCCAAAGGAACTTGTCATACTTTGTGGATCATGCTGCATACTATTCAGGATGTCTAAAGTTGTCCTCTTTCTTTTACCTGATTGTTTGATCTTGTGAGTGATCATTATATGTCTCAGCGTAACCCTAATTATCATCATGAGTGGAGTCCTAACTCTAAAGTATCAAATTTTATGAGTAATACTTGCTGGTATTTGGAGGTTATAGCATACGAAGTCAGTCTTGGGTTGTCAGATGTCATGTCTTAAGAAAGTTGTTTCTTTTGAAAAATATTAGCCGAAAAGGGTAATTATATGAAAACAGTTTCGTCGTATGGTTACATACCGGAAGATATTAATCACTGAAGTAACAACCTTTTTGGGTAATGTTTTCTGGAGTTTGAAGGTCATTGTACACCAGGTCGGTTCATGAGTCAGTAAATGGTGTGTCTTGAAATAATTGTTCCTTTTGATGTATATGAGTCTTAAAAGGATATGTACGTGTAAACAGTTTTGGAAAAGGAGTTACATGTAAGGAAATACTTAATCACAGAAGTAATGGGGACTTGGGAAACATTTAGTAAGGTAAGATACTAAGTCTAGATGGTACTAATAAGTATTAAATCAGGTAATATAAGATATTAATTAGGCTATGCTTAAGTGTTGTGCTCTCGGCCAGAATTAGTCCTCTGCCGATGAACTGTAATAGAAAATTGATAACTAACTGTAGAAAATTTGGAAAATTATGCCGTAAAAAGGGTTAGAATCTATAGACATGGGGCTGCCTGTTATAAAAATTTTAGAACTTAATAATTTTGTGAAGATCATGGTATGCTTGGGAATGGAGCTGTTGTGCAAGTAACAATACCCTTTTTGCAGTTTGAAACCCTAATGTACATTAACATTATAAGATATGATTACTCATGAAAAATATTAACTGTATAAAGTCCTGTGAGATGGAGTGAGTAATGTCTACAAATTGAGTAATTCAAGAAAGAGAGTCTTGCTAAATTGAGTCGTTCTTTTGTGGTGCATTTCACTGCAAATTTGCAGTTTTATGAAATCAACTTTGAACGCTTCAATTCTCGGTTAGGGTTTAACTTCTTAAACCCTGCCATCTTGTTAGTTATGACGTAGAACTCTCATTATTGTCAGAATCATGGATGGTCTTGATTAGAGCTATGCATGGTGAAGGCGTTTGGTGTGTCAACCTTTGATGAGTCTCAGTTATGAGCCATCTTGTGTTTGAACAATGAAGTTCTTTGATTACTCCTTTGTGAGTCTATCCACATTGGGATATTGATAATTCTAATGTACTCCTCTATGAGTAATTACAGAAAGATCGTGGTGTGAGTCTCGAGATGAGAGAACTCAAGTTATGTATATGTTGTTTCAGTTCTATGTAAATTGTTCCTCCACTTAGAGGTATTTATGGGAACCCTTCTAGTATAAATCATAGTATGCTCAAGAGCCATTGCTAGATCCTCCGTGATCTCATATATTTATAAACCTTTGTAGTTTAGCCGATGACAGCAATGCGTGCACTTTTTGACTGTATGATATTATGGAAGGTTTGCAGTCTCCGCCCATTGTGCCCGTAAGCACCGATGGGGCCAACATCCCTAGATGCATGGTCGGGTTCCTCTGAAGAACCTCTAGGATGTTCTGATAATTGATGTCCATAGGGGAAGTGAACTTAACAGAGAGCAGAAATTATTATCTCCGACACGTTGGATGTTTGGAGTCAGTATTCAATTATTTTCTCCCTACGCACTGTTTGTTTGGAGTCATGAATTTATTGCTTATCTTTTTCTTGACCGTTGGTAGTCTTTGATGATGATTACTATCCAGGTGAGTAAACCCTGTATTTGCTCATCCAGACATTGTTAAACATGTCTTCATTTTTTATACCATATTGTCAGTATTCCTGTTGTTATCTTGTTGTGGTTTTTCTTGGCTCCTACTAGGTATTTCATTCGAAATACTCATGCATCTCTTGATGCAGGAATCAAAGAAGGAAAGAATAGACGAGGTACGTTCGATGGAGCTTGATAGTGAATTGCTGATTGAAGTGGATTTAATTTTATTATGTTTTATGTTAGTGATCTATTGAGACTTGATTATTATAATAATTTAGCTAAAACTTGAGATTTTATTATTTAAGATTCATGTTAGTGGATGTTGTTAATCATTTTGGATCTTGCGTTTATCCCATATTATGTCAAATGGGAATGATAAAGATCGAGTATTCGGTTGCGTCCCAGGTTTCAACCTCATGACCTTCATTGTGTTGGTGCTTCCACGCTATAATCGAGGTTTGAAATTCGGGGCGTGACAATTTCCCCCCCCCCTCTTGTTGTGGAGTTCATTGAACGATCATCGCATCGAGGCCGAGGGAGTTTTGATTGGAGGTCGCATCATGGGGCCTATATTACTATATGGGACAACCGGACGACCACTCTTGTTTAGGGAGAGCCTGCCATGTCGGAGCAAGATGCGGATAATGCATACATGAGGTGGTACTTGAGGATCACTAGGAGACTTATCATGCCACCCGTGCATGAGGCGGAGATGTTATATCAACCAAGGGGAGACACTGGGCGGGCATTGGTGAGTTTCTCTGACTTCATATTTGATTTAATTCACCATTGTTCTGTGCTTGTAGATAACATATATTCTTTTTCCTTTCTAGCTTACTTGTGTACGACAAGTGCACGCTCAGTCTCATGGAGCTTTGGTAGACTGATCCTACAAGGGCTTTGTAGCGACATGTCAGACGATACACGATATCTCTGGACATGTTCTTGCGACTTTGCCATTGCTTCAGCCAACTATGACAGAGATTCCAGGACTTGAGGTTGTTCTAGGACCTTTATCATCTTCGCCCGATGTTGTGACATCATCAGCCGACACGACGGGTTTTACCCCATCACCAGTTGTTCTAGATGACCCGCTTGATCAAGTTGAGAGGCCTCTTTCTTCAAAAGTATATACTAAGCAACAGCGTGCACTTTGTGCTCTATGTCAATCACCTTCATCTTTAGATGCTATACCAGACGTTGAGCCTGAGCATATTCCAGCACGAGCACGAGGACGGGGTAGGAATAGGTTGAGGAGAGTTGATTGAATACTTGTAATTTTATGAGTAAATTTGTAATACTTTGTATACCCTATCTATTATAACTTTGTAATATATGCATGCATTAATTTCTTTGTGTAAGTTTAATGCTATGTTTTATATAATACTTTGCCTATGTTATGTATATTGTGTTAACAGGTGTTAAAAAACGTTGTATTTCATAGCATGGGGGAGATGCTGTAAAAGATATGAGAGAATCGACGCCTTTCAATTATAAAGAATTAGGTTTTAAAAGAAAAACGTAAGAGGCGGAAGGGCGTTGGTTGAACCAATGCCTTTCAGTTGAACACGAAAGGCATGCATACGCCTTTCGGTTGAACACGAAAGGCTTGCAGACGCCTTTCGGTTGAACAGACACCTTTCAGTTGAACACAAAAGGCGTCGGTTCAACCGACACATTTCTCTTTAACTCAAAGATGTCCGTTGAACCGATGCCTTTCAGGTCGGTTTTAAAAAAAAACCACGTTGGCACCTGCATAGCTGTCAGATACCTTGTTTGGGAAATAATTTGAACAGTGCATCATTTTAGAAAAAACAATTCGTGATTTATTACAAATGCCATCTTCTAGCTAAAAAAAGATTATTCATGAATTTCTTTTTTTAGCTAGAAGATGGCATTTGTAATGATGCTCTTATTATTCTTATTGTAATACTTGTTGTTTTTTTATCTTAATAGAAGGGTCTAGTCCCTCCCATTACCGATCCAAAAACCAAAAAAAATAAAACTCTATTTATTTATTTTGTTTAGTCGGTGGAGTGGACTTTTTGAATGGATCAATAGTGCACCACCCTACCTTTTAGTCATCCTACCCCTAAACCTGGTCGGCAGATACCGATCGTCTTGTGTTTTTGGACAACCACCGTGTGACTAGGGGTTTGTGGGCCGGCCCGCAAGCCCAACCCTACCCGGCCCGTAAAACTGTGGGTATGGGCCAGAATTTTAAGGCATAGGGTCGGGCTGGGCCACAAAAAATTTTAGTCCGCTAAACTTAGGGTCGGGTAAGGGCCCAGATAAAAAAATTGCTTAAGCCCACAAACCCGTAGGCTTAGTAAGCAATGAACAAATTGCTATATAAGCACAAGCTCACATAAATAGTTCTAAAACAAAAGCATATGCATGCTGCACCACAGCCTAAGGAAACAAAAGGAGCTGTCTTTCTTCAGATCTTCTCAGTTGGGGGGTTGCTGTGGAAAGAGCCGAAGGCCTTGATGGCTGCCGCTCTCAGAATGTATTGGTGATATGCTGCCGCTGCCAGCGCTCTGACGAACGGTCCAACCTAGAAAATCCACTGCAAAAATATGTCCAACAAAGCTTGCATCAATATCTCCACGTACCCAAAACCAGTAGTAAAGTAAGCAAAGAAGCAGAAGGGAAGAAGGCCCACCTGGTCATCCCAAGCCTTGTCATTGTTGTAGATGACGGCAATGCCGAAGCTCCTCGCCGGATTGATGCTGGTGCTGATGATGGGGATGGTGGCTAGGTGCACCATGAACATAGAGAATCCAATAGGCAGAGAAGCCAAAACTTGCAAGCAAAAAACCTATTAAAACATCAGAAATCAGAAAAGGAAGAAACATTAGAAAGATCGGAGAGTAGGGAAGCTACATACAGGGATGTGGGAATCGCGGGCACTGAGCTTGGGGTTGATGGCGGAGAAGACAATGTAGGCGAGGGCGAAAGTGCCGATGATCTCAACGCTGAAAGCGGTGCCCTTGCTGTAGCAGGGGACAACCTCGTTGGCGCCGCCACCCTCGCCCTAGTGATGCTGTCGTTTTTGCAAATTGAAAGGTTTCTTAATATGCCAATAAAAAGGCCTGAAAGTCCGTAGCCCAACCCAAAGCCCACTTAGGGATAGGGCGAGGCTGGATTTTTGGAATTGTCTTAGGGTTAGGGTCAGGCTAGGCCGAGGTTCAAGCTATTAGGGCTCAGGTAGGGTCAACCTTCGGCCCGCAATAGCCCGACCCGCTTGCACCCCTACGTGTGACCTTTCATGTAAGGGGGTGGTGAAAAACGGGTGTGCATTCTAATTTTGGGGGGCGGCAAACTAGCCATCCATCCATCCATGCGGAAAATGAGGTGGCACCGACGATGAGTCGAGTTGGAGCAAGGAATTCCATATTAGCGATATATCGCCGATATATAAATATCAGGTCCCACCCGATAAATCGATACAGCCAAACATTGATTTCCATTTTTTTTAGAATATTGCCGATATTTCGGCGATATATCACTGATATATTGGTTTCGCTATTTTTTAAAAAAAAATATTTTGAAAAATTTTTAAAAAGGGAAAAAATAATTTTTCTATTTGTTTTCCAACCTAATATGCATATTTTAAAATCTATTCTTTGTCTAAATTAGTATAACTCATTTTAGAAGTTAGATTGTGAAAATATATGGTAAAAATTAGTTTTTAATCACTGATATTTTTTTATAAGGGGAAATTATATAAAAAAACATGAAAAAAAAATTTACCAAATTGTCGCACTGTACAACTTATTTCCAGAAATGGTGCTCTGACAAGCCATTTTTTAGTTTTTAAACCGACTTGGAAGGCGTCGGTTCATCTTTTATTTTTTTTTTGCAAGGGCCTGGAAGGCATCGGTGTAACCGACGCCTTCCTTTATAACTGAAAGTCAGGTTTCCATAAAGGCATCAGTTCAACCGACGCCTTTCGCTCAAACTCAAAAGGCGTTGGTTGAACCGATGCCTTCATCTTTTAGTTTTTTTCGCAAGGGCCTGGAAGGCATCGGTGTAACCGACGCCTTCCTTTATAACGCAAAGGCGTCAGTTCAACTGACGCTTTTCATTTCGTATTTAACATCTCGGGCTCGGGCTCCACCGCACCGAGCCGTAACGCCCCTTGTCGTCCTCGCCGCCTCTCGTCGTCCTCGTCGTCGACATCCTCGACACCGTTGCCGCCTCTGCCTCCCCGCGTCGTCCTCGCCCCGGCCACCGCCTCCCCGTCCTCGCCCGGCCACCGCCTCCCCGTCCTCGCCCGGCCTCGGCCTCCCCATCCATCGCCTCGGCCAGCTCTGCCTCGGCAAGTCCTTGCCCCGGCTCGCCTTGCCACCGCCTCGGCCAGCTCTGCCTCGGCCAGCTCCACTTCGCCCCGTCCTCGACCCGGCCACCATTCGACTCGCCTTGCCGCCTCGGCTAGCTCCGCCTCTCCGTCCTCGCCCCGGCCACCGCCTCCCCGTCCTCGCCACGTCCAAGCCACTGCCTCACCTCACCTCACCTTGGCCGGCCAGCAATTTCTCCGGCCATTTCCTCATACCGTCGTTCGCGTCTCTACCGGTAATATACGATTAATATCAATTAAAAATACGTATTGATGTAGCTTTTGTATTGTATGAAATTAATTATGTCTTATTCAAAACAGTTTTTTATTTAAGTTACTGTTGTTCTATGCATTGGTGAGTAGATAACATATATTTTTTCCTTTCTAGCTTACTTGTGTGAGACAAACGTTCGCTCAGACGGAGGGAGCTTTGGTGGACCGATCCTATGAGAGCTTGCTAGCGGCATGTCAAACGCTACACGATATCTCTGGACATGTTCTTGCAAGTTTGCCATTGCTTCATCCAGTTATGACAGAGATTTCAGGATTGGAGGTTGTTCCAGAACCTTTATCAGTTTCGGCCGACATTGTGCATCATCAGCCGACACGGCGAGTTTTACCCCATCATCAGTTATTCCAAATGCGCCGCTGGAACAAGTTGAGAGGCCTCTTTCTTGAAAAGTATATACTCGGTGACAGCGTACACTTCGTGCTCTACTTCAGGCACCTTCGTCTTTAGATGCTATACCTGACGTTGAGCCTGAGGATATTCCAACTCGAGCACGAGGACGAGGTAGGAATAAGTTGAGGAGAGTTGATTGAACACTTGTAATTTTTTGCTTAAATTTGTAATACTTTGTATAATATTGTATGTAACATCCGGAAAATTAGTAAGTATCTTAAAACTGAAATTTGACCCTCTTAATGATTGATTTGACCATATGGTGCTTTGTTTAAATTAAAGTTGGTGAGAAGAGCTTTCCAACGACATCAATTTTGTGTGATTTGGAGTTCGGAGTAAAAAGATATGGGAAATTGAATAAACACGATCGTTCGCGCTAAAAACGATCGATCGGCTTATGGAACACGATCGATCGGCTTCGATCGGCTACGATCGGCGCCATCGCGCAGTTTGTAAACAGCGTAGGACGATCGATCGCCGTATTGCACGATCGATCGCCAGTTGCGATTTGGCGAATTCTAACCTAATTTTGAGGCGGATTTGATTGGGAAAGATGTCATATCCTAACTAGACTTGTATTGCACGTTCCTAGGGTGAATTAGGGACTCTCCCATTGGTGGAAAGTGCCCAAGATATGGTAAAATTGATTGGGCAAAGATCTTCTAAAAACTCTATATAAACCCATAGAGTCTAGGCTTGTGCTTTTGAAAACTAAACCCTAGAACGTCCAGAGGCTTTCCCCTCTCCTTCCCACGTTCATCCCTCTCTTAGAAGACCTCTTCTAGTGGGAATTGCTCAAGAGCTTGGATCGGGAAGCTTTGAAGGAAGCGGAGGAGACGAACATCGCGTAGAAAGGCGACGTCTTTTGGTGATAAAGAGTAGGATGGTTTTTCCCTCTCTTCTTATTCTTTTCTCACATTATATGATGAGTGTTCTTACTGATTTCCTTGGAGTATTGCTTTGAATCTTGCGGGATTAATGATTTATGTCTTGTTTTCCATGTGTATTGCGATACATGCATATATGCCTTCATGCTTCATGTCTAGATGGTAAATCAGATCAAAGTTGGATGCTTTATTAATTTTACAGAAGATAAAAGTTCTGATATTGCTTTGATTATGATGATTAATGATTGAGTCTTATGCCTTAATGATCGTTTTGCTTAAATCGACTTAATTGAAAGATATTTGGTCTAAGATTGTGTTATATGGGGAGAAACATGATAAAAAGGGAATCTTTTGGTAATTCTAGTTAATTCCAGGATCTGTAATTAATCTAGGAGGGGAGTACTATCATCTATCATGAGTAAATTATCATCTATAAGTGGTTCGGAATAAGAATATTAAAGTTTAATCATGTGTTTCACTTTCGGCCAGAACTGTTTCTGCACGGACAGTCGACAGTAAATAATTCATAACTAATTCATATAATATCAGAAAAATATAAAACCGGTGGGGTTATAAACTAGACCCACAAGGGTATTCTCAGTAAAAATTTCAGAAGATAACCTCAACTGTACAGTGTCTGGGAGCCGCCGGAAGGGGACTGTTGTGCATAAGACAGTGAGCAGAATCTAAGTGAAAATACTAAGTACTTAAGTAAAACCACTTAATAAGATGTGAAGATGGTATGAAGTGCTAATAACTAATACTAGACTATATCCTCATGATTATCACAGTAAGGTTGGGTTATGGTTAATATGATAGATGGGTAATACCTATGTTAAGAAAACCGTAATCGTGTATTTGAAGATAAAGCGTTTGTGTCGGTTTGAGGTTCCATTTGGAATCCAAATCATCTAGGACTCATTAATACCTTGTCTCTGATTTATATATTTCAATAAGACCTATATGAATTTCCATCTAGGGCTGAGCATGAACGTATATATGGATTGTGTTATTCTCTTTGTGTGACATTTCTACTTATACTCTGTATGTGAGTCTGTTCCGGTGATTGATACCTTATGTGGTTAGAGCGTTGCGGCCTCTATTTCTTTGAATTATTATTCATCATGATTATTTGACTGATTCCTCCACTAGAGATCTTGCGGGATTCTCTCCGGAAGTGGATATACCTTATATTGTTAGAGCGTTGCTACCTCTATTTCTTTGAAATATTCTTCATCATGATTATTTGATTGATTCCTCCACTAGAGGCCTTGCGGGACTCTCTCCGGAAGTGGATTCATAGTATGCTCAAATTATGCCATTGCTTGATCTTGCGGGGTCACTAATATTTGTGGTACTGCGGTTCCACACTGCCCAAAAAGAGGCAACATACGTACGTTAGATTGTTGACATTACGGAAGGTCTTCAGTCTCCGCCCATCGTGTCCGTAAGCACTGGTGGGGCCAGCATCCTAGACGCATGGCAGGGTTCCAAAAAGAGGACCCCTAGGGTGGTTCTGGTATAGTCACTTGCGGGTGATCGGTTCAGCGAGCAGAAATTGTACTCCTTTCACTTTTAATGTCTGGAGTTTTTTAGTATGATTATCATTCCCTCCTTACTCATATGTGTAGTAGGAGCCTTATTGTTGTTTTCCCTACTTGCGGGTTGGAATTATTATTGACTAACCTTTCAGGTGTATAAATCCTTGGTTTAGTCCAGATGTTGCGGCATCTTCATAAACCTTTGTTATTCTTATCCTATTCATACTTTTGTCCTAATTCAGTGGGTTTTTACATCCTACTGAGTGTTTCTATGAAATACTCATGCATCCTCTGATGCAGGCGCAAATGGAATTTGAGATCAGGAAGTTGCGGTAGTGAAGCGGTCGCAGGAGCCGTGAAGACTTAGAGTTTATATTATTTGTTTTGCTTATTTGATGCTTATGACATTTAATGGCAATTGTGTGCCATAGATTTATAGGTTTATTTGATTTGACTTTCTTAAATGGATTATTATCAGTATTATTAAGTAAATTTCATTTCATAGTATTCATTGATGTCTGTATTTGTATTGCACTGATTATGGGCATGACCGATTACACATCCTTTTGAGATGATCGTAATTGGTGGTGAAATCGACTGTTCGGTCTCGCGCCCGGGATCTCTACCTCCAAATGTATATCATTGATTGGCTTCCGCACTCCGATCGAGGTGTGGGATTTCGGGGCGTGACATTGTAATAATTTGATATTTTGTTAGTCTTTCTAATCTCTAAATTATTTATGTAAGTTTAAGGGGAATTTATATAATAAATCGTAAAAAAAAATTATGAAAATAACGCACTGTAGAAAATATTTGCAAAATAGGGTATCTGACAAGCCACGCAGGCGCCCGCGTGGCGCGGGCGCTTGCGTGGCTTTTTTTTTAAAAAAACCAAACCGAATGGCGTCGGTTCTCTCGGTTAAAAGAGAAAGGCGTCGGTTGAACCGACGCCTTTTACTGCCTTAAAGATTTTTTCGTCCCATTTTAAATAGGCACTCACTTCAACGATACATATCTCTCTCATTTCTAACCCATTTTCGCCCATTTTTTTTCACTCTTCCTTATTTTTAGTGTTCTTTCTAGTCATTATAATATCACAAAGATGTTGAGCTATCACATACCATTTATCGTAGTTTTTGTAGTATTTTTTTCGATAAATAGCATGCGATGGATCAATATCTTTGCGATATCATTATGACCAGAAAGACCACTAAAAATAAGGAAGAATGAAAAAAAAATGGGCAAAAATGGATGAAGAATGAGAGAGATATGCATAATTGAAATTTGTCCCACTAAAACAAATCTGTCCCATTTTAAAGGGGTGATAACTTTAATTATGCATATCTCTCTCATTCTTTATCCATTTTCGCCCATTTCTTTTTCATTCTTCATTATTTTTAGTGGTCTTTCTGTTCATAATGATATCGCAAAGATGTTGATCCATCGCATGCTATTTATCGAAAAAAATACTACAAAAACTATGATAAATGGTATGTGATGGCTCAACATCTTTGTGATATTATAATGACTAGAAAGAGCACTAAAAATAAGGAAGAGTGAAAAAAAAATGGGCAAAAATGGGTTAGAAATGAGAGAGATATGTATCATTGAAGTGAGTGCTTATTTAAAATAGGACGGAAAATCTTTTAAGGTAGTAAAAGGCGTCGGTTGAGGCGTCGGTTCAACCGACGCCTTTCTCTTTTAACTGAGAGGCGTCGGTTCAACCGACGCCTTTCGGTTTAGTTTTTAAAAAAAAAGCCACGCAAGCGCCCGCGCGTGGCTTGTCAGATACTCTATTTTGCAAATATTTTCTACAGTGTGTTATTTTCATAATTTATTTTTTTGATGATTTATTATATTATTTTTCCTAAGTTTAATGATGCCTATGGTTTTATCTATCTGGTGTTGAAGCTAAATTATATATGTAAGTTTAATGATTATGATTTTATTAGGTGTATTTTATCATGTGTAGGAAAATTTCGACTTCGTAGAAGGGAAGATGTTTAAAGAAAGGAACCGACGCCTTAAGAAAAAAAAACCTTAAGAAAAAAAAACCGACGAGTGTTTGAAAGGACGTCGGTTGAAACGACGCCTTCAATTTCAACAAAAAGGCGTCGGATCAAACGACGCCTTTCTAGTTAAATAGAAAATTGATGCCTTTCGGGTCGGTTTAAAAAAAGTCATGCAGGTGCCAGCTGTCATAGCACCATTTTGGAAAATAAGTTGTACAATGCGACAATTTGGTAAAAAAAAAATCATTGAAAAAAAAAAATTTACCAAAATAGCGCACTGTAGCAAATAATTCCCGGAATGGTGTTCTGACAAGCCACGCAGGCGCCAGCGTGGCCACTGGCGCCTGCGTGGCTTTTTTTTTTTAAAATTAACCCAAAAGGCGTCGGTTCAACCGACGCCTTTTGGGTTAAGAAGAAAGACGTCAGTTGAACCGACGCCTCTTGAGAGGCGTCGGTTCAACCGACGCCTTTTACTACCTTAACGAAATTCGTCCCATTTTAAACAGGCCGTCACTTCAACGATGCATATCTTTCTCATTTTTGATCCATTTTTGCCCATTTTTTTTTTCATTCTTCCTTATTTTTAGTGCTCTTTCTAGTCATTATGATATCATGAAGATGTTGAGCCATCGCATACTATTTATTGTAGTTTTTGTAGTATTTTTTTCGATAAATGGTATATGATGGGTCAACATCTTTGTGATATCATGATGATCAGAAAGAGCACTAAAAATAAGGAAGAATGAAAAAAAAATGGGCAAAAACGGATCAAAAATGAGAAAGATATGCATTGTTGAAATTTGTCCCACTAAAATAGCTCAAAACAAAAGGCGTCCGTTCAACCGACGCCTTTTACTACCTTAACGAAATTCGTCCCATTTTAAACAGGCCGTCACTTCAACGATGCATATCTTTCTCATTTTTGATCCGTTTTTGCCCATTTTTTTTTCATTCTTCCTTATTTTTAGTGCTCTTTCTGATCATCATGATATCACAAAGATGTTGACCCATCATATACCATTTATCGAAAAAAATACCATAAAAACTACGATAAATAGTATGCGATGGCTCAACATCTTCATGATATCATAATGACTAGAAAGAGCTCTAAAAATAAGGAAGAATGAAAAAAAATGGGCAAAAATGGATCAAAAATGAGAAAGATATGCATCGTTGAAGTGACGGCCTGTTTAAAATGGGACGAATTTCGTTAAGGTAGTAAAAGGCGTCGGTTGAACCGACGCCTCTCAAGCGGCGTCGGTTCAACCGACGCCTTTCTTCTTAACCCGAAAGGCGTCGGTTGAACCGACGCCTTTTGGGTTAATTTTAAAAAAAAAAGCCACGCAAGCGCCCGCGCCACGCGGGCGCCTGCGTGGCTTGTCAGAACACCATTTCGGTAAATATTTGCTACAGTGCCACATTTTGGTAAAAAATTTTTTTTTCATGATTTTTTATATAAATTCCCCTTTCTCTTTTTTATAAATATTTCCGATATATGTCCAATATTTTATCGGTTAGGCCGACCGATACATACGGATATTCGGTACGGAATTCCTTGAGCCGCCCTTGGATAATGAGCTCAGCAGCGGTCGCCACAGCCGTGGGCGTAGTCGCCGCAAGGAGAAGGGGTACATCATTGCTTGGTACCGTTCGAGCTTTTGCAGGACGCATCTCCTCCGTGGCCGTGAGGGCCACCTTTGTTAATAGCAGAGCTAACGCCGACGGTATTGGTGGTGTCTGCTTCAATGGACGCACAAGCACTTGTATCAGGCCGCTCAGAAGCCCCGACCTCGTTGAGACAGAATACGCAGAACTCGGGCTCACGGAGATTGTTAGCGAGGTGAGGCGGCCTGCCGAGCTTCCCATTTTCCTTCCAGCTCCATCTACATCTTCAATTGTGCCTCTGTCTGCTGCACAACTTTCGAATTAAGACGACGACTTTTTTGCTGTGGTCTGATCTCCAGTTACTTGCTTCAGGTGGGCCATGTTCGAATCCGGCAGCACGTGAATCCGCTTAGTTCATCTTTCATGGTAATCCCCGTTTCATTACTTCTTCGATTCTAATCATCTTTTGTGTCTACTACTCTGTCAGTGGTCAGTAATACTTCTTTTCTAGTGGAGTAAACTCTCTTTTTCGCCTTGTTTGATCGATGCAACTGTTTCTCTGTTTGGCATTGCAGACACCTGCAGAGGTGCCCAACTGGGAGCACGTGTTTGTGGATCCGTCTCTGCCACTAATGGTGGATATTGGAAGTGGTGAGAACTTCCATAACAAAATTCTCTTATTACCATTTCCGCATCGATTCTGCTTGTAATGATGTCCTTAAAACATATATCTTATCTATAATATTTGATCTCTTGCAAACTGGCTGTTAATTAGGTAGCGGTAGGTTACTCATCTGGCTTGCCAAGAATTCTCCTGGCACAAGAAATTATTTGGGTTTGGAAATACGACATAAGGTTTGACATAATTTTATTCCCTCTCAACTTATTTGACGTGTCTTTTCTTTTTCTTTTAAGAACTAGATGAGAGTGTGGAATGATTCTTCCCGTATTTGTATTGCATTTCGTGTTTGCTAATCACATACATAAAACTACCACTGCAGTTAGTCAAACGTGCAGAGTCCTGGGTGAAGGGACTAAAGCTTAGAAACATGTAAGGCATATCTGCAATCCGATAATGTATTCTCCGCGGAGGAGTTGCTTAATATTATATTTTTTTCTCTCTGTAGACATTTCATTTTCGCAAATGCTGCAGTGTCGTTTGAAAGGCTGGTGTCTACTTATCCTGGTCCTCTAGTGCTCGTTTCAATACTGGTGAGGATGTCAATTTCAATTTCATCTGATGGGTTCATCAATGATGCAATTTACTTGTGTCCTTCATGTAAACAGTCTAACATAACTATCTTTAATCAACCTGAGACATTGGCCATATCTACTATCTTTAATTACTCTGTAATAAAAAGACACATAAACAGTGGAAGGAAATTAGTTTCTGCATAGCAATGTGTGTGATAATAGAAATATAATTATCATAAGTTTTACATGGAGGCAAGGCATGCAACATTGAAAGTGTATTTAGAAATTAGGCAAATTTTGCTGTTTCAGCATAGGGATGTTTTATCTGCTCATGGATGTATTTTGTGCAGTGTCCAGATCCTCATTTCAAGAAAAAGCATCACAAAAGAAGAGTTCTGCAGAAGCCTTTGATAGATGCCATTATACAGCATTTGACTCCTGGAGGCTGGGTAGGCTTCCAACTATTGTTGTTTATTTTTAATTAAAATCTTCTACTTGCTTTCTGCCAATGCAAATCATCTCATCCTTGTTTCACATATTTGATGCATTCCTACAATTTTTTAAACTCTCAGTTGACCCATGTGGCCGGATCCATGTAGAATTGTGCCAGAATCAGCTAGATTGAAATAAAAGGACTCCAGTTGAACCGGCTAGAACTCAATTAAATTGAGCTGGTCTGGAGGCTGCTTACTTCTCCAAGTGACTATATTTTCCTTTTTTAGTTTAGGATGTCGCCAATATGGAGAGTTTAGAGTTTACAAGTGGTTCCACATGTTTGGCTGTCACTTCCATGCAGCTGAGGTGCATAGAAGGCCTAGTTCTAGTTTAGATTGGTCAAGTGGATACGGGGTGCTTTATAAGGTTAAAACTTACGGTTTCAATTTAGAAGTGGGTCATCTGGGTTTGTTGTCAAGGTGAGGGTTCTGACGGGACAATGGAGCCAAATTTTGTAGGGATATGACAATCTAATACTGTAATGCCCCGATTTCCTAAAATTACGAATAATAACAATATTTTAAAGATTTACAATGTCGGAGTTACAATGGAACTTAATCGGGACATTACAAATGATATCGTATCAATATAATCTGCCCAGGACTGCTACGTGTAAGTTGCAACACACAGTTCACACTTGTGTGACACTTGGAAGTTCCTGCAAAATAGCTCAACACTACATATAGTTGCCAATACGTAGGGAGTAAGGGTGAATACTACCACTCAATAATAGGGTATAAGATGTGTTTCCTGTCATGAACCTTTAAGTCCATAACACGAATATCTCAAAAAACGGAAAATAATAAACATATCAAACTATCATCTAAATTCTAAAAAGCTTAACACAATAAAGCATATCATATCATACTTTCAGAGCTTTTTCAATCAGATACTCAAAATAGACTAATCGAAAAGCTCGTAAAATTCATTTAGCATACATTGAATGGTCCAATCACAAAATACCAACTGTTAACATTTCATACTTGCTCGTATATTTCATAATACATACATATAAGGAGCATGAGGCCAATCTTTATTGCCGTTAGATTCCGATCGGATGGTGGATATCAAATCAATGGGTAGGTGAGTGTGTCACATCAAGGAGTGGGTGAGATGATTATGGATATTTGTAGCCATCAGATCAAGATCCAATGGCTACGATTCAAAGTGACCTCATATAAGCAATATGAGAGCGATCTCATTTAAACTTTTCCCTATATATATATATAATTGTGCTTTAGAATTGAAGAGCTCCATGAATTTGTGCTTTATTCTGAATGTCATAACATATGGAGTTTTTGCATATAATCTTTGTTGCTTTCAGATAAACATGTTTCTTTGTAAAGGCCGTCTTGTACTTGAAAATTTTAGTTTTCATATAAGGAAAATGATATTTCTACACCGGTGTTGTCATTCACCGGTGACATGGCGGGTTTCTGAGTGAAAAAATTTCAAAGTGGGCCTCACATGGTTCACTTTTCCATTGTCCAACAAATACCCGTCACAAGTGTATGTGTACACCGACGTACAATTGTCAGCTTCCTTATAAAACTCTATTCATGGTCCCAGCTAAAGTTGCATGTTATAATTGTCTTTTTTTTATACATCCATGTTCTAATTGTCAGTATGTGTTAAAGTTGATCGTTTCTTTGCATTGCCATTAGTACTTGGTTCGAGTTTCTTACTGCATTTTCTAATATTTATAGGACATAGAGAAACCGGATAAATGTGTTAGGTAACCTGCTTGTGTAATTAATGACAATCTGGACTTACAAGATTTATTCTCTCTGTTTTGGTCGCACAATCCTTTCTCTTAAAAAAAAGAAAAATAATAATTGTATGGATATTCAGTAGGAGTTTTGTTACATTTGTTTGATATATTTCTTGCGCAGGTCTTTGTGCAGTCGGACATTCTTGACGTGGCACATGGCATGAGGAGCCAGTTTGATGCATTTGCGGATGTGTTCCAACACATTGATGTCATTGATTCTGAAATGCAATGTGATCTTCAGGGTTGGCTCTTACAAAACCCATTTGGTAAACGAACTGAGAGAGAGATTCATGCTGAGCTTGAAGGAGCAAAAATATACAGAAGATTTTACTTTAAACGACTGTAGTGAATCCTGCTTCCTGCCATTTTGTTTTTGCTAAAATGCTCTGCCATATAAACTTGCAGGATTTGACTAGTTTTTGAAGAAGCAATCTTCAGCAAGTCCACTGATTGGTTTCCCAATGAATGACATTAATTTTCTTTCATTCGTTATAAAGGACAAACGTGGGTTATGGAAAGTGGAGAAATAAACAGAAATTCATCTTCTTTGCCAGTTATTTTGTGCTTGCTTCTTTGTTTTATGTAACAGTGATTATAGTCATACATCTTTATCAGTGAATAGTCGTGCTTCGGCCTCATCCGTGGCTTGTTTAGTTAATGTGCTTCATTTTTCATTAGCTCTTTTTCATAGGCATTCATTAGTTCTATATAATAGTAATATCTGCCAGTTATCTTTTCCTTTCTTTTTTATTCTCTATGTGGCTCTTTTCATTATTCAATACAGAGTTTATTCTCTTTCTCTGAAACCCTAATTCCTTAGTTCTATCAAGAAAAAGCCTTTATTCTTTATAGCGATTGCCAAACAGTTCCATAGCAGATATATCTGAAATTGAAAGAAAAGAAATGATTTGGTTAACCCAAATCTAAAAAAAGGTCGTGTTAAGACCAACTTTTTTAACCTTTTTGGGGCAAGATCTCGTTCCATTTAATAATTCATTCTCAGCCAATTAGAGTTTCTCTAAGGTTTCTACCTTGTGGGTTCCATTCAGTCCAAAGAGGCATGCTTCATTCTTCATTAAGCCCTTGCTTTAATTACCAGTAACTTCCTTGTCCATATGAAGTTGGGGAGCTTTTTTCGTATTACCTGGCGCCAGTACATTTTTTCTCATATTACCTGAAATCTCTCAGTTCCTTCCATATTGCCTAAAAATTATCCAAAATACCCCTAGCTGGAGTAGGTATAAGCATGGTTGCACCCTAAGTCTTCATTTTAGCGCTTTGCGGGAGCATCCAGTTAGGGAAGAAAGCATTCCAGCGAAGCTCCGTCCATCATTGTGGTTCATATCACCGTTGATGCTGTCCAACCCGAAAAAAAAAATTCATGCCGGAAAGCAGCAAAACCAGCGGGAAAAAGCTTTGTACACAAAAATAACTGCTTTATGAGTAGTCGTGTGCTCAAACACATGACTACTCATAAAGGCATGTATTTGTATACACGACCTTGTAAATTGGAAAAAAAACAAAACACGTAGGACGTGTATATAAACTCACACCTTATTTTTGTAATATTCTTTGATTCTCAGTTGTTACTTCCAGGACGTGGTTCCTCGGCTTACTAAAAACTTTTCTCTTTACAGATCCCCCAGCCAGTCTAGACACAATTATTTCTGATAGACAAAAGGGAATTTTGAGAGCGGTTCCTGATGTGTTTCCCAAGGCTCACTACGGGTTTTGCCTGCAGCATATGGCAACTAATATGCTTAGTCAATAGAATGACAAGTACCTGAAGGTTATGTTATTCACAGCTGCTGCATGCTTCAAGAGACCGAAATTTGACTAGATCATGAAGAAGATGAAGCAACATAATGAAGAGGCCTGGAAATATGTTGATAAGATTGATAAAAGATATTGGGCTAACGTGGAATATCCCAGTAAAAGATATAGTACTCTAACATCAAGCAGGTCAGAAATTGTATTCTGAAGGTTAGGTTTTGGCCAATAACTCAGTTGATCGAGCAAACGCGTGCAACGATAACCATCCATTTTGAGAGACATCGAATGGAAGCCCAAGGGCTAACAACTCCATTAATAAAATATGCACAGAATCATATCAATGGCATGAGAGAGAAGAATGTTGAAATAATTCGAGTACTGTCGCTATCATTGTGGCAGTTTCAATTGACCTCTTTATACCATGTGGTAATTACAATGCATTACTATGTTATCATCTATACGAGGATATGAGTTTTAAAATTTTCGTTTATTCGCACACACCACCAACATAATGTCATGTGTACGTACGCACGACATTTTATTATCATGTATATTAGGACACGAGAGTTAAAATTGTCTTGCATTCGAACACACGACCGTTATAAAGTCGTGTGTTCGTAGCACGACTACTAATCAGCGCATGTGTTTGTATACACGACCAACAATTTAATTTGACCTTGGAAAAAACAAAACAGCCAGGTCGTGTATACAAACACATGCATTCATGAGTAGTCGTGTGTTCGAACACACGACTACTCATCAACGTGTGTGTTTCTATACACGACCGTTATAAACTATTGTGCATTTGAACATACGACCATTATAAAGTCGTGTGTTCGTACGCATGACTACTAATCAGCGTGTGTGTTTGTATGCATGGCCAACAATTGCATTTGACCTTGGAAAAATAAAACAGCCAAGTCATGTATACAAACACATGCCTTCATGAGTAGTCGTGTGTTCGAACACACACCTACTTGATCGTTTAAAATTAAACCCTTGCAAGTGCACAAGGCAATTGTAATACGGTGAGTATAAAAAGGGTTGTCGAACCTCAGGGACGGTTAAATAATTTACCAAACTCAAGAGAAAAGTTGCAGCTTTTAATTACTCTAAGGAAAACGATAAACTTTAAATGCTTCTAAAGGATTTGAATCAGTGTAGAGAATTATCAAGGCAATGAATCCACCACTAGACATGCAATTACTACTCTTGATTATTATTATGCACAAATTAACATGATATGGTAACTCACGTTCTTGGTCGGATACATGAATTACTAATGAATTCACTAACATTCTTGGTCGGACACGAAAGTTCATCCACTATTGTGTAATCAATCCTATCCTTCGTCGGGCATAAAATCAATCACAAACCTGTTATAATGTAATTAATCATATCCTTGGTCGGGCATAGAATCAACACAATATCTAATTTGATTCATAATCAATCAAGTCTATGGTCAAGCACTCAAAAGAATACTCATGAAATCGCATTAAGCATGAATCATAATCAACTTTATTAAATGAAACTAACAAGAGTAGCAATACACATATCTAGGGCTTCATCTAGCCTTGACAAGGAATTTAGTTACACATAAAAGAAGAGAAAAGAAAAGCATATTTTTGTAGATCCATTGGCATGAATCTCTTCTTCTTCTTTGGCTCCAAAAGATTCCTTCTCTTGCTCTTCTCTAGCTTCCAAAATAGGCTCTTTAATATCCAATACATTCTCCCTTAAGGCTTATTTATATGTTCGAAGAGAAACCATGAAGTCTCCTTCTAAATCCAAATCAAAATAGGTTTGATTTAGGTTTTGCCGCACAAACTAATCGATCGCTCCGTATAACTGATCGATCACTTCACGATCGATCACTTTCCTTCACAAAATCCTTCGTTATCGCATCGATCGTCCGTTTCATCTCGATAGCCGATCGATCATTTGTATTACCGATCGATCGTGTTTACTGTAATGTGCGGATCCAAAAACTTCAGTAGATACGATCGATCGTTTTAAGTTCTGATCGATCGTAGTTACTATTCATAATATTCAAAATGGCTATAACTTTCTACTCCGAACTCCGAATTGCGCCTGGTTGGTGGCGTTGGAAAGCTGACTTCTTGAGCTTTAACATGAAGCTTGAATCAGTCCAATAAGAGATATGTACAGGAAGTTATGATAATTTAACCATTGAAGTTATGTTTCACCATATTTTTGTTTTTACTCTTGTTTCCTACAAAAACAAAAAACTATATTAAAGTAGTAGTAATTCTAATTACATACTAGCATAAATATAAGTTTATGAGATAATAAAATGCATATTTCATGTGTAGATCACTACTCATCAACACATGTGTTTCTATACACGACCATTATAATGTCGTGTGTTCGTATGTACGATAATATGTTCATGCACACGCATAGCTAATTGTGTCAATCATTATCTATGTTTCTCAGGATGTTGTTGACCTTACGAAGAAGATCTGCACATGTGGCTTCTTCCAGAGCATGTGACTTCCTTACAAGCACGCCATAGCATGTATTGATGATAGGAGTTTGGACCCACTCGAATATTGTGAGAAGTGGTACTATGCAAGCATGTACCGCACAACGTACGAAGAAATAGTGTTCCCAACATTAGACAGAAGTCAATGGCAGGATTATGGGGTTTTATTTAAATGTGAACCACCTTTGCTTGAAGCTCCAAAGAAGGGCATGAAAAGGTCTAAAATAATTGAGTCACATCCTGAGCTGCTAGAATCCTCGATGAGGAAATGTGACAATTGTCGGCAAGTTGGTCACAACTAGAAAAATTGCACTAACCCAACGGTTGAGAAAGAACGTAGGAAGTGCAGGAAGCGAAGAATCGCGCAACAAGACAAACTTACTAGAAACAAGACATCGCATATACATCGGTCCGGCTTGCCAAATCCCCCACCATTCTTCACATAGATCGTATGGAACCTACTCTTAGAAACATCGTTCCAGCGAAATTTTACAATATATTAAAATTGAAGAATTTGAATTTTTATTGTCATAAATGTATGTACACCATAAATTATTACATAACTTTGAAAATACACATGAGTATTTGAAATGTATGTACACAATAAATGACTATATAATTTTGAAAAAATACATGAGTATTTGAAATGTATGTACAACATAAATGATTACAAATGAAAAAATATATGTGTATTAGTCTTCATCTGATTCCCTCACAAAACCTGCAAATGTCACTTCCATACTTTCATCTTTAGTTGAATTGTCGTCGAACTCCCAATCAATCTCCCCGCGAATCATACAGGCAGCAATGATTGGGCGCCATAAACATGTAATTGTATCCCGATCAAACTTTGGAGGGTTGACATTGGATGCCAAGTGCGTCGCGTACATCATGACAAAGATCCCCCCAGTCTTTTGAGTTGGATTGCCACGGCGCTTTGGAGATCTAACTCATCCTCAACTCCAAGCAACCCGTCCACTTTAGGTTGTGTGCCATGATAACGTTCATGAACTTCCTGAATTTATCTGTTGTCGCCCTGTGATGTAGGTGCATGTGGGAAAATGAACGTAGAGGAGGTATCGGTGAGAGCCGGTGCGGATTGGGAAAAAACATAGAACATGTTCATGTTCATTCCGTTCAACATCCTCCCAAGCTTACGTATCAACTTTGTATTATCGCCATCCTCTTTGTACTCCTACAAAAGCAGGCCATGGCATGTAGATTAGATTTGGTAAAGGGTGAAGTCAAGTTTTCGAGAAATTGTAGGATCAACTTACGTTGTCGAAAATCTCTTTAAATACATGGGAGCCAAAAAAATAGAACATATACTTCATCCGATGTCTTTTATTGCGCTGCCACAACAGACTCAGATATTCGTCTTTAACCTGTATAGAACCACAACAAACTAAAAGATTCTTCTATTGCATTTGAAATTTGAAAAAAGGAAACAAAGGTAGGTCGTGTATACGTACACACACCTTTATGAGTAGTCGTGTGCTTGAACACACGACTACTCACAAAGGCATATGTTTGTATACATGACCTTCTATTATTAATGGAAAAAGGAAAACAGGCAGCTCGTGTATACGTACACATGCTTTCATGAGTTGTCGTGTGCTCAAACACACGACTACTCACAAAGGTGTGTGTTTATATGGTCAATAGTCGTGTATTTTAACACACGACTACTCATAAAGGCGTGTATACACGACCTTCTAATACTAAAATGAAACATGAAAGATACTTACATTTGTGTTTATTTTTGTTGTTTGCATGAGGGATATATAGTCTTCATCACATAGGATGGGGATTGGATAAGCCTTTCTCGGATTGGCGATCCACCCATTGATTGTGACTCTATTTCTTTCCAATAGGACTCCTATTTCGAAGCACAACTCCAAATCAGCTTAGTGTGAGGTGTTTGGAGGCGCTCAACGTCAAGAGGCTGGTGTGAGGTTGAGCCTGTGGCTTCCTTCTCCTCCTCCTCTTCCTTCTCTTCCTCCTCCTTCTCCGCCCAAATATCTACCTCCTTCAAGGAAGACATCACCGCATTAATGATATTGGTTGATTGCCGATTGGAGAAGGTCTCCTCGGAATCTGATTTCTTCTCTTCTCCCGCTCTACTGGTGTAGGAAACCATCCAACCCATTTTATCGATGTCATCAGGGTCTGTCACCGTGAATGGGACCTCCTTTTCTGCATGCTTCTTATCGGCAGCCTGCTCCTCCACCACCTTCTTTGCAAAATTCCTCCTAGCCTGCTCCACCGCCATTCTCTTCTTGTGTTCCTCTTCCCTTTACCTCTGCAATTCCTTCTCCGGGACAGTCATCCTTCCCCTCCTTAGAATAGATCTGGGGGGAAGAGATCTCGTCTGTACTTATGACGCTTCTCCACTTCTGCACGCTCCATATCTTCGTTGACTTCTGGTTAGAGCTTCTTTAGTAAGATCTTCACAGAGGCTCTCTTTGTGGCTTGGTCTACCTTCTCTTCCTCCCGTGAGCGCTTCATTGAAGCTAGATTGAAATATTAAAAAGTTGTGTCAGTTCACACACGCAAAAATGAAGTCGTGTATAACATGAGTATAAAAATCGTGCTTCTCCGCACACGACTTCAATTAAAATCGTGTGCAGAAAAGCACGTCTACAAAAAAGCAGAGAAGTCGTGTTAATGTGTTTTATTTACCCTTACCCCATTTTAATGAGTCATCAATGGTCTTGTGTGCCAGCTCCTTGAACTGCCTATGCTCCAGAGTCTTCTTCTCCTCCTTTTACACGTTTATCTTTTTGCCCTCCCCCTTCCTCGTTGTTGCTTTCTTGTCCTCCTCCTTCTTCATCTCATCCTTCTTCATACCCTCCAACAACAGTGATGTTGTGTTGGAAGAGGCCTTCATAGAGTGCAGAACCTCATGCAGAGGTCCCACACTCACTCCCATCTTCTCTTACTTCTCCAGGGCGACCTCAATTTATGTCTCTATGCCTTGAAGACAACTGTCCAATCCCCCCATTGCATTCGACACAGCGCATGTCCTCGAAGATGAGAGGGGACCTTGCATGGGGGTCTTCTTCATTTCTTGCCTCTTTGTCTTCGGCCGTCGAGGAGGAGGGGCCACTGAAGCAGACGAAATAAGGACTACCTCTTCTCGCAGTGGGCAAATGACATCCACGACTTCTTCCCAAATGTCTACATGCTCAAACACCCTCTTCCAACAATCAGCCATTTGGTGCTTGGCATGTGCACCCTGCTTCACTTTTGTAATGAGGGTGGCAGATCCTGGCCATCTTCTAACCCTCAGACTAATCGGTCCCATTACAGTGTGGAAGATTGTAGTGTGCTAAAAAAACCAAATCTGAATAGTCAGTAGAAGAAAACATTAGCGTTCGTTTACACACACACGTCAAGTAAAATTCATGTATAAGAAGACACACGATACTGAGTAGTCGTGTGTAGGAACACATGACCCAGTATGTAGTTGTGTATGTATTGGGTCATGTGTTCATACCTAAGAAGCACCGATACGGATACGGTGATACGATACGATACAATACTGGTACGACGATACGGCAATTTTCAAAAAGTCCCGATACAATATGCCTATGATACTTTTGTTAAAAATAAATAATATTTTTGAAAATAAGCATAATGAGGAATAAAGATTTCATATAAAAATGTCAAATTCCATCCCAAAAATTGCACCTATTTTGTGAACAAGGCAGATTCAAACCGGCGTGACATTCCACAAAGAATCAGTATAGAATCCAACAAAGAGTTTGGAACAAAAAATAGCAACCGGCAGAAAAGATCAAATTTTTGTGAAACAATCTCAGTGTCCTTGGAGAATAAGAGAAAAGCATTAACACTATGATATGAAGAAATTTGTATCAGGAGCAGGAAGAGGAATCGGTTGCAACGTCGTTCTTCGTTGGAACCGACGAGCATGTAGTCCTAGCTGGACGGGAGTGGATGAGAAGAGGGGAGAGGATGGGGGGAGCTGTGGTGGGAGGAAGAGGCGGTGAGGGGCGGAGGGTCGGAGGAGCTGCGATGGTCCGGCAGAGTACCTGGCCGGTGTGGAAGGACAAAAAATGAAAGAGAGAGAGAGAGAGGAAGACGCATAGAGCGAAGGTTGGCCAGCGAGGGGCAGAGGGTCAGGGGGGTTAGCGGTGACAGGCGGTCGGGAGCGACTTAGGGCAAAAGGGTCGAGGGAAATATGGGACAGGGGAGGGTGGGGGCGACTTAGGGCCAAAGACGTATCAGCCCTATATCAATCCCGTATCAAATACATATCAGAAAATTTTTAAAACAAAAAAAATCAGGACACGCCATAAATACGCAGGCAGCTGTATCTGTGGCATATCTGTATCCGATATGTATCGAATATAGATACGTGGGCCAAAATCCAGTATTGGTGCTTCCTAGGTTCGTACACATGACTACTCAGTATGTCGTGTCTTCTTATACACGAGCCATTGAGGCATCGTGTCTACGCCCACACGAAAAAATAAGTAGTCGTTTACAAACATACACTACTAAATCGCTCGAATAATAGCTTACCTGAGGTACATATGCGGCGCTGTTTAGGAAACCACTACTTTCTGACTCTCCTTCACATCTGGCTCCTACTTGTCTGCTGATGTGGGATATACTAGACACCAACATCTTATGGATTGCTTGGGGCCAATTGTATGATGGCAATCTTGAGAGGTCTTCAATGTATTAAAAAAAAAACACAGTAGCAGCGCTCTTGTGTTGTGTGGAAAGAGAACACACGGAGAAGATGAGGCAGATCATCATTTTCACCATGTCATCCTCTGCCATTTTCATTGCTCCTTCGGTTAGCTTGTCAATCATTTCCTCTACCGCTTCTCCAGTTTCTTAACGGAGAAGTACTTCCTATAGAAGTCCCCTTGGGGTCGGATGCCCTTAGCGGGAACAATCTCAACTTTTTTGCCATGTGGGAGCAATCCAGTGATGAGAGCAACTTCTTGCTCTGTGAAATTTAGCGACCTCCCCTTGATGTTGAAGACCTTGGGTGAGTCATCCCAATACCTCACCAAGTTGTCTAAGAGGTTCGTAGAAACTATTACCTCCTGAGCATCCAAAATGACGGCAAATTCCATCTCCACCATCAGTTCAGCACTTCTTTGGTGACGTTGCAGGAGGGTTACACACTTTTTCAGCACTCCGGGCTGACAATACGTCCAAACAACCGGTTGCACTTTATAAGTTTTCTTGAAGGGGGTCTTTGAGGGCGCCTCTTCTTTTGCTCTCGCGGCGCAAGTATAAATTCCTTATCCTCCTCCTCATCCCTTGGTATTCGGTCATTTGAATCATCTCTTTGTGTATCCATTTGTAATGAGAAAGTTAGTAAAAAATGATTATATAATCAAACATAGCGTGTACACAAAAACACGAAGATAGTAAAGTCGTGTATGCGCATACACGACTTGATATTATAGCATGTACACATACACACGCTAGCATAAAGGCGTGTTTTCATGTACACACACGCTACAGTACAGTCGTGTATGCGCACACACGCCCTGGGATTAAGTCGTGTATGCACATACACGCCTTGGGATAAAGTCGTGTATGCGCTTACACGCCCTAATCCAAATACAAAATCCAAAACTTAGAGATTCTGAAAGAAAAAAAATCCTAAGGATTGAACCTTACCGGTGATTTTATATTCTTCTTCGGGTGTATTTAACTTCCGATGAGGCTTTAATGTCTGGGAAACTCTTCACGCTAATTTATGCCTTTGCTCATAGGTGAAACAAAGACTTTTTTTACTGGCTAGCCGAAACCCTATGTCTTTCCTATTGTTCCGAAAACCTTCGTCAAAAATTACTATTTACCCCTCAGCCCCCTGAAAATCCTTGCCGAAAATCGCTCACTATGCGGGTTGCAGGGAGCCGCAAGGAGGCGTGACACACTTCAATTTGCCAGAAAGTCACCACCTTGCCTTGTTATGAGCAAGCCAAGGGGTCGTGCATATTTAGACACGACCCTGCGGCTCTGAAGGGCATTTTGGTAGTCTATGTCTACTTTCTAGGCTACATGGCATTTCAGCAGAAAAACTATGTAATATGGGAAATCGGTTAGTGGCGCCAAGTAATATGGAAAAAAACTCAAAGTTGGGAACTAAAAGAGTCCTCATAGGCAATTGGTCAGTTTCTTTATTTTTTCCACCTATTTTGCACCCACCATAGTTGCATGTACCCCATAGTCTCTTTAGGCAGGTTCTAAGAAATTCTAAGCATTTTTTATTGAGAGGGGCATCTTAAAATATCCAATCCGTATTAGAAAGGAAAGTCCATCATTTATTGGGCCTCCATGACAACTAAGCACATGAAAGTGGAAATTAAAATATACTATATACATAAATAATGATATATTTTATGAATAAATTTTTTATGATTATGATATTTTATGAATGAAACTAAAGAAATTCTTCTTTACATGAGCGCCCCTTGCCTATAGGCTCAACCTCCATGCATATAACAATAAAAGATATTGAAGCCATAAACATCTCCTACTTTTTCTCTCGGTTGAATCTCCCTTCTCTTCTATTTTCCATTTCACTTTCTCATGAATATAATAGATAGTGCCAACATTTCCTATCTTTTTATCAAGCCCAGAGGAGTTGGACATCTACTAGTGCCCTTTCCCTCTTCAAGAATAAATCAATTCAATGTCAAATTATAGTGGGTTAAACCTTATAAAGAGAAAATATAAGGAGTAAAACAGGTGAGACAATTGTTCACTTATTTTTTCAACCGAAATTATCATTAAATTAAATAAAAAATTATAATGAAAAATATGGGGGGCACTCTAGAGCAGCTGCAGAGGGCAAAGAAAGCTTAGGCAAGAATAGGGTGGTCACTAGTGAGTAATAAAAAAAAAGAGAAAAAAAAGAGCACCCACACAATAGAAACATATTTGCAGTATTTATTACGGGATCATAAATAGAAGGTGCAGAAAATGCAGGCATGTAGTAGCTACTATTTTTCTCGAAAATTGGGTACAATGGAAATGACAAACGGGAGCCCATGCAATTTTATTGGGTGACAGGATAGACGGCCTTTTTTTGGCACAAGAAAGTGATCAGCTTTTTTTTTATGAATTAAAATTTTACTGTGAACCCTAAGGGAAGAGAATTACAAGGAAATATGATTAAACACCTAAGAAAAAAATTCTATTAAGAACAAAACAACTTCAAAATAAAATAAAATTTAATTTAATAAAGAAATCAGATAAGTATGCACAATGTTGAATGACTAAGCTTTTGAATCCATGTGCCTCATATGTTATTTTCACTTGATTAAGAATTTTGTAAATGACAGCATTTGATGAAGAAAATGATTCTTCAAGAATCCGTTTATTTTGCTCATACCAAACTGTAGAGATGTAAGCATTGAAGATATGCTTTAAAAGAAGACTAACATATCTATTTGAGTGACAGGATAATAAAATCCATGATAATTTGTCAAAGAAGCTTCCAACATAATGGTGAATATAACATTTTAGTAGTAGGTCTCGCCAAATAACCTTGCTGAAATTGCTTTAAAAAAAGAGGTGATCACGATTTCCAATTGCATGAAAGCAAATTGAGTAACAATTAACCAATCACATGCTTCTCCTTTGAAGCTAATCCAAAGTCATAAAACCACCTGAAAAAATAAGCCAACAAATGAAAGAATGCCTGTATATGTATTTTTTTGTGCTAAACAATATTCCACAAATCAACAGTAGGGGCAAACAGACAAAAAATATCTCGAAGCAGTTTTGTAAGAAAACTTTTTGATATATGAAAAATATACACATTTTTATATGCCTTTCTACCTATATGTTAGTCATATTTTTAGTTAAAATAAGGATAATTAATGTTTATCTGTGTTAAGTGAATAATTAGGAGTTTGGTAATTAAACGCGCTTGATTGAGTTATTTAGATGCATTAATTGGTTTTAATAGATTTATGTTTTATTATGCTTGTAATTACGATTTATTTTTATTTATGCAGGCTTTAGAGATCCAAATCAGATCGCCGAATGTGAAACGCGTTAAACAGCTCATGTGAAGATAGCGAAGATCCGACGGACGTGGTTGGTACGACGGGTTTTAACCCAGTAAAAGAAAAAAAAAGAGAGAAAAAGGTCCAGAACTGAACCGGTTTAGCCATCCAAGGGTTCGGTTCGGGTTAAATAAAAAAAAAGAGAAAAAAAAAACACAGCAACCCGAGCCCGACGGCTCGGGCGCCTGGAACAGAAAACAGAGCCTCGCCTAGAGGCTCTGCTCAACCGGTGGAAGAGGAGGTGAAATCCGGCGGCCGTGGACGATGGGTCAGGGCGGCCGATAGGCTGAGGCACGACGACGGCGAGAAGCAACGGCGACTGGGAGGAGCAGCTCACGAAAGCAGGGGTCTTGATTTGGAAAGCTCTAATTTGGGTTCGTGCTGAGAATGGAAGGTCGCTGATTTGGCCGGCCCCAGGAAGGAAAATTGCTGTTCAAAGAGGGAGCGCTCGTCTATAAGAGACAAGAGGAGGCCGAAGGGTAGAAGGCAGCTCTGCGTTTCAGGGTACTGTTCCGGCCGTGCATCAAGGAAGAGGGAGGGTTGGCTGAAACTGTTTTGTTCGCTCGAGAGAGGAGGAGAACATGTTGCAGAGAGGCAGAGAACCAGAATTGTTCTAAGAGGGAGAGAAGGACTGCTTGCTTGAGAGAGACAAAGCAATCGTGCTCTATTTTGGGAGAAGGGTCGGCTGATTTGAGAACACAGAAAAGGTTCTACTTTGGCTCGAGAGAGCAAAGCAGAATTGATTGAGGACTGAGAAGAGAATCGTTGGGTTCGTGGAGAGTGATTTCTGTCTAGAGGAGGCTTGCTTTCAGAGAGAAGTCAGTTCCTTGCTCGAGAGAGAAAGAACTGACTTGCTCAACAGAGAAGAACTGATTTCGTGGGAGACTGTCTTGCTCGAGAGAGGAGACAGACTGATTTTGGGTTGAGAAAGGAGACTGCTTTGGTGGTGCTATTTTGGAGAGGCTGCTTTGGCTCAAGAGAGTGAAGCAGATTGGTTTTGTTTTCTGGCAGTTCGGTCGAGAGAGAAGTAGCACTGCTGAGTGCTGTCGGAGAGAAAAAAGGGGTTACTTTGCTTTGGCGAGAAGGGGACTGTCTGTTCTATTCGAGAGAAAGAGCAGATTGGTTGAGGCTTGCAGTTGAGAGACTGTTGCAGAAGGTGGAGGATAGAGCAAAGCAAAACGGGAGTGCAGACGGACTGAAAACAGAAAACATGATTTTTCTTTCTTTTATCTTTTATTTAGTCAATTTTTGTGTTTTAAGATTAGATGATAGTTGATTGCTTAATGAGAAATTAAAAATTAAAACTTTTCATTTCATTGTTGCTTGCTACATACTCTAGAATTAGGTTGAATATCTTATTAAGTCTCTGAGGGATCGACCTCGTAGCCACTATTCTGCATTAGATTCGTGCGCTTGCGAGTATTATATTAAAATTTACATCAAGTTTTTGGCGCCGTTGCCGGGGACTACGTAGGATAATTTACCAAATTCTTAGAGTAGTTTAGTTTCAGTTTAATTTAGTTTAATTTTTGTTTCTTATTAGTGTTTTGCCTTTTTGTAGGAGTAAGAGAAGACGCGAAATTCTCGCCAACGTTGGAAGGGCCACCCCTTCCCCTCGTTTGCATTCTTTTACCTTCTCTTTTAATTTTTTTTAGGTGCTTGGTATTTTTATATTTCTTTCTGTGATTGCATACTTGTGTTAGTTGCGATTTTTTTTAGGATTGTTATAGTTATTTAATTTTAGTGGTGTTAATTAGTGTATGCTTGGTCGTCGGTCACTGGGTGAAAAGCTTGCACCTCTTGACCTAGAAATTGAAAGAACTTTCAAAGCAAGAGTAAAACATACAATGGATATTGCGAATCAATTAGGTAACATGGAAAATGAGAATGTGAGGAAGACACTAAAAGATTATTCATCTCCGATTCAATTCAACTCACCTTCCTGCATAGTGCTGCCGCTCACCACGGCACACCACTTTGAGTTGAAACCAGGGGTGATGCAACTTTTGCCCACATTCTATGGTTCCAATAAAGAAGATCCCTATAATCTTGTTAAAGAGTTCCTTGGCATTTGTGCGACATTTAAATTCCAAAATTTCTGTGATGAATCTGTTAGGTTGCGCCTCTTTCCCTTTTCTTTGAAAGAAAAAGCGAAAGCATGGTTGAACTCTTTAGAAGTTGGAACAATTAGGAGTTGGGATCAATTAGCTGAAAAATTCTTAAACAAATTCTTCCCGGTTCATAAAACTCATGCCCTTCGTAGAGAAATTACAAATTTAATGCAGAAGGAGGGTGAACACTTTTATGAGTGTTGGGAAAGATGGAAGAATTTGCTTCTTAAGTGTCCACACCATGGATTTTTAAAGTGGCAACAAGTTCAATTCTTCTATGACGGTTTAACACCTCAGAACCGTCAAATGGTTGATGCCGCTAGTGGTGGGTCAGTTATGATGAAGAGTGCAGAAGAAGCGTGGGATTTTATTGAGACTCTATGCGAGAATTCTCAGCAATGGGATTGCTCAAGTATAGTTGACAGAACGTTTCCTTTTCAAAAGAAAGGAGGCGTATATGAGGTAGACAATAATGCACATTTGATTTCCAAGATCGACAGCCTGACACAACGCTTTGATGCGTTGATGTCTGCTGGTAGGCCCCAAATGCCATCACATGTCAATGTGTGTGCTATTTGCTCTAACCCCTCCCATGTCACACAAAACTGTCCTTCTAACACTTCTGGAGTGGAATACAATAGTGATCAGGCTAATGCTATAAATGCCTTTCCTCGACCTGGCAATAACCCATATTCGGAAACTTATAACCCAGGTTGGGCAAGGCATCCCAATTTTTCATGGTCCAAAGGACCGCATCAAGGAGGACCTCCAGGGTACCCTCCCAATTAGTCTTACCCTCAACAAGTTCAAACATTCCCTACACAACCCAAGAAACCATCTCTTGAGGATACTTTGAATTTGTTCATGCAAAGCTCTCTACAATTTCAAAAAGATACCCAACATTCTTTACATGCCAACTCGCAAGCAATTGCGCTGGAACTTCAAATGGGTCAATTGGCTTCTGCATTAAATGAGGGAAAAAGGTAGGTTCCCTAGTCAACCTGTAGCGAATCCCAAAGGACAATTTGAAGTGGGATCTAATTCTTGTCAAGGCCAATCTCCAGCGCAAGTTAAAGCCATAACTACACTTAGGAGTGGCAAACAAATTGACAATAATGTTGAACCACCTAAGACTGCCATAGACACAACCGCTAGAAAGGGTGAGGACCAAGAGAGCACCACTAGACCAGACGTGAGTCCTGTTACATCGAAGAAGAGCCTAGAAGCTTCTTCATGTCCTGAGTCTAGCCATATGCCACCCTATATACCCAAGTCACCCTTTCCTCAAAGACTTGCAACAACATCTCAAGGGAACAAACTTGATGAGACAATGGAAATTTTTAAGAAAGTGCAAATCAATATTCTATTGCTCGATGCTATTAAACAAGTTCCCGCTT
The DNA here is from genome assembly GCA_039654745.1 of Houttuynia cordata. Taxonomy (NCBI): domain Eukaryota; kingdom Viridiplantae; phylum Streptophyta; class Magnoliopsida; order Piperales; family Saururaceae; genus Houttuynia; species Houttuynia cordata. Next base: position 14,783,643 of record CM077511.1, on the reverse strand, counting down.
ATGCAAGATTCTTAAAAGACATGTGTACCCAGAAAAGAAAATTGAATGTACACAAGAAAGTGTTTCTCACTGAACAAGTTAGCTCAATTCTTAAGCATAACACTCCTCCTAAGTTCAAAGATCCAGGATGTCCCACAATTTCATGCGTTATAGGAGACCATAATGTGGAGAGGGCATTGTTGGACTTAGGAGCTAGCGTAAATTTGCTACCATTCTCTGTTTATGAGCAACTTGGATTAGGAGAGTTGAAACCGACTACCATAACACTGCAACTTGCAGACAGATCAGTTAAAGTCCCACGCGGTGTTATTGAGGATGTTCTGGTTCAGGTGGATAAATTTTACTTCCCAGTAGACTTTATTGTCTTAGATACCCAACCTGTGCAGAATCCTGGTAGTCAGATTCCTGTGATTTTGGGAAGGCCATTTTTAGCCACATCCAATGCCATAATAAATTGTAGAAATGGGGTTATGAAGTTGTCTTTTGGCAATTTAAAGGTCAAACTCAATGTCTTTAATATTAGACAACAACCCCCAGAGTCAGATGATTCTTATACAGTGAATATGATTGAAAGTTTAGTAGAAGAATCTCTGCAAACTGTTTTAAATGATGATCCCCTCCAGACATGTTTAACTCATTTTGGCTTAGACTTTGACATCGAAGGGTCCATTAGAGACGTCAATGCATTGCTTGACTCTACCCCTATATTGGACCCAACCAAATGGACAGCCAGGGTGGAACCTCTTCCAGTTCCCGAGTCTAAACTTGTCCCATCTATTGAAAAATCACCCCAACTTGACCTAAAACCATTACCAGAAACACTTAAATATGCGTTTTTAGGTTCCTCCGATACCTTGCCTGTTATCATCTCTTCAGACCTTAATTTAGAACAGGAAGGCAAGTTGCTTGATGTTCTTCGCGAACATAAGACAGCTTTGGGGTGGACAATAGCAGACATTAAGGGTATAAGTCCTGCTCTGTGTATGCATCACATTTACCTTGAGGAGCATGCAAAATCTTCCCGTGAAATGCAACGCAGACTTAACCCTAATATGAAGGAGGTCGTCAGAGCCGAGGTGCTAAAATTGTTAGATGTTGGCATCATTTGCCCCATATCAGATAGTACTTGGGTCAGCCCCGTTCAGGTTGTTCCTAAGAAGTCAGGAATCACAGTAGTCAAAAATGATAATAATGAATTAGTCCCCACCCGAATGACCACTGGGTGGCGGGTTTGTATTGACTACAGAAAATTGAACTCGGTCACAAGGAAAGATCACTTTCCTTTCCCATTCATTGATCAGATGCTTGAGAGACTTGCTGGTCATAACTACTATTGCTTTTTAGATGGCTATTCAGGCTACAATCAAATTCCCATTGCTCCAGAGGATCAAGAAAAGACCACATTCACTTGTCCTTTTGGAACATATGCCTATCGCCGCATGCCATTTGGGTTATGTAATGCACCCGCCACATTCCAGCGGTGCATGATGAGCATATTTTCAGATATGGTTGAGCGGTTTCTTGAAATTTTCATGGATTCTCGGTGTTTGGATCTTCTTTTGATGAATGTTTACACCACTTGTCTCTTGCCTTGGCAAGGTGTAAAGAAACAAATCTTGTGCTAAATTGGGAGAAATGTCACTTTGTGGTTCGTCAAGGGATAGTTCTGGGGCATGTTATTTCTAATAAAGGAATTGCAGTTGATAAAGCCAAAGTTGACTTAATTTCAAGTCTGCCTCCACCAAAATCGGTTAAGGAGGTTCAATCTTTTCTTGGCCATGCTGGGTTTTATAGAAGATTCATCAAAGACTTTAGCAAAATTTCAAGACCTTTGTGCAATTTGCTTGCCAAAGAAACTCATTTTGTCTTTGATGATGATTGTTCTAAAGCGTTTGATCAACTCAAGAAATTTCTCACATCTGCACCCATCATCCAACCACCAGACTGGAATTTACCTTTTGAGCTTATGTGTGATGCATCTGAATATGCAGTTGGAGCTGTCTTGGGGCAGCGGGTGAATAAGATACCTCATGTCCTCTATTATGCAAGTAGAACTCTCAATGATGCTCAGCTCAATTATTCCACTACAGAAAAAGAGTTGTTGGCTGTAGTTTTTGCTTTAGACAAGTTCCGATCATATCTCTTAGGATCCAAGGTCATAGTGTTTTCAGATCATGCAGCTTTGAAATATCTTCTTTCAAAGAAAGACACTAAACCTCGTTTAATTCGTTGGGTCCTATTACTTCAAGAATTTGATATTGAGATAAGAGACAAGAAAGGTTCTGAAAATGTTGTTGCTGATCACTTGTCTAGACTTATTGACGAGTCTGCTGAGGAACCCTTACCTTTGAATGAGTCATTCCCTGATGAACAACATTTTGTTGTCTCTCAATTGCCTTGGTATGCTGATATTGTTAATTATCTTGTCACAACTCAACTTCCTGAACATTGGACAAAACAAGATAAATCCAAATTCTTCGCCGAGGTTAAGCATTTTTTCTGGGATGATCCATACCTGTTCAAGTATTGCCCAGATCAAATCATTAGGAGATGTGTGCCGGAGCATGAGGTTGATAGTATCATTTCTTTTTGCCATGCTCATGCATGTGGTGGCCATTTTGGTGCGAAAATGACTGTTGCAAAAATTTTGCAGAGTGGTTTCTATTGGCCTACTTTATTCAAAGATACTCATGAATTTTGCACAAAATGTGACAGATGCCAACGTATGGGTACACTATCACGTAGGTCCATGATGCCCCTTACCAACATTCTGATTGTTGAACTTTTTGATGTTTTGGGTATTGACTTCATGGGCCCATTTCCTCCATCGTTTGGTTATCTCTATATCCTTGTTGCAATAGATTATGTTTTCAAATGGGTTGAGGCAATTCCCTGCAAAACAAATGATCACAAAGTAGTGGTTCGGTTCTTGAAAGAAAACATATTTTCTCATTTTGGAACCCCTCGTGCAATTATAAGTGATGGTGGTACACATTTTTGCAATAAAGCTTTTGAATCACTTCTGAAAAAGTACTCCATTACTCATAAAATTGCAACTCCATATCATCCGCAGACTTGTGGACAAGTAGAAGTTTCAAATAGGGAAATTAAACGCATTCTTGAGAAAACGGTTCGTCCTGACCGAAAGGATTGGTCTGAAAGATTAAATGTGACAGATTGCATTGGAATGTCTCCCTATAGACTTGTATTTGGAAAACCTTGTCATTTACCTGTGGAATTAGAACATCGTGCTTACTGGGCCATCAAAATTTTTAATTTTGATATGGACAAGGCTGGAACACTTCGCAAATTGCAACTCAATGAATTAGATGAAATTCGTAATGAGGCTTATGAGAATGCAAAGATTTACAAAGCGAGGACCAAAGTTTGTCATGATCAGTCAATACTGAGGAAGTCATTTGAGCCCGGTCAAAAAGTTTTGCTCTACAACTCCAGGTTACATCTCTTCCCAGGAAAGCTCCGTTCCCGATGGTCTGGACCTTTCATTGTACACAAAGTATTTTCCCATGGGGCGGTTGACATTCAAAACCCTAAAGATGGAACTATTTTCAAAGTTAATGGGCAAAGATTGAAACCATATTTAGAGGGTTTTATTGAAAGAGAGGAGATTGTTCTAGATTTGGATGAACCTAATGCTCCTGCATGATTTTTGGTTACGTCTGGCTGAAGACGTAAAACTTAGCGCTCTTGGGAGGCAATCCAAATTTTTGGTTCTTGATAGCTTTTTTTTATCTGTTTAATATTTAGGTTGTTGATACCTGTGTGAGGACGCTACAATCTAGGTTTGGGGGTGTATTTTATTTTTCCATATTTTGTACTCACTCCTCATTCTTAGTTTGTGTGTTTCAATGCTCTACATCTACCAGGAGGCATCTCCATTCAGGTGATTTCTTTCCTTACACTCCTTTTCTTCTACTCGTCATTGTGATATTTATTTTGGTAAAACATTGAGGGCAATGTTTCGTTTAGGTTTGGGGGTGTAGAAAAGAAAAGTAGTATTCCTTTGGTTTCTATTTAAAAAAAACCATAAAAATTTACTTAGTTTTAGGTCGTTTGTTAGTATTTTTCTTAGGTTTTGATAGTTTATCCCTTTATGATGCATACTTCAATTTTTAAGAGATTAATTTGCATTGGAAGTGTGAGTAAGTATACTGGAGGATAGAGAACTTAACTGAGCAGTATCTTTCTGTTACAGTCCTCTTGGAACATGTGCTTGAGCTAATAAAACTCACTCACACACACTAGTTACATAAAGTAATACAGTCTAGAGATTTGTTGAATGCTAATTTTTATTGGGATGTCTTTAGTCAGAGTCATTGGATGATATGTGGTTGTCTGTTGAGCTTAAAAGATCATGATAGACCATTTACTTGGCTATGGCAAGGGATTGGAACCGGAAATAGGTTGAGAGTATAATACAGCCTGGACGGAATAAAGATTGCTGGAAATATGAATGCTGAAAAGAAAAAAAATGCGGAAAATGAAAACAAAATGAATGAAAGAAAGGGGCTGCTTGACTTTATAGGATTATCTTAGGCTGATGCTCGGGCCCGAAGCGGTCCATCTTAAAACCTAATACCCTAAGCCAACTGGCTGGGAGTCATTGGCCTGAGTCATTGCTAAACCTGAGCATCTTGAAGTCAGGCCTTACACAGTCCTAGTGAAAAAAAAAAGAGAAAAAAAAAGTCTATGGTGTATTATCCTCTCAAATCTAGAATGTTGGACCCGAAGGAGGCGCGCAGATCTGTGCTATCATGAACCTAAAGATTACGACGACTGTGTTGATTCTGATGTTCTTTGGTTAATGGGTCACACTGGATCTGTATAAAACAGAGATTTAGAATGTATTACTACAATGTTCTACACTTTTACTATATAAAGTATCATGCTATATCATATTGAGCAGAAATTTCCAAGATGAAGGGGTAGAATAAAACCACTTACTTGAGGGCTTCTATATTCCAGTTGATTATAAATCCAAGTACATGTGGTTGATTTTCTTAAGCATTGCAGTTTGCATTCGAAGGGATATTAGGATTGTTTGTTTTGTAGTGATTTTATATTTTTCTTTTTACACTTAGATTAGATAGGTTTATTTCATAAATACATGTTTGTGGGTAGCATGGTTGCAAACCCTCACGAGACTTCACTCGTCCAGCCAGGGACACCTGGGGGTTTAAAAGGCTTGTTGCATACGCTAAATGCAATCGCGATTTCCTGTGGAAGGGGATTAGTTAGATTTCTTTGTTTTGTTTTGTTTTGTTTTGCTCGAGGACTAGCAAAATATAGGTTTGGGGGTATTTGATATATGAAAAATATACACATTTTTATATGCCTTTCTACCTATATGTTAGTCATATTTTTAGTCAAAATAAGGATAATTAATGTTTATCTGTGTTAAGTGAATAATTAGGAGTTTGGTAATTAAACGCGCTTGATTGAGTTATTTAGATGCATTAATTGGTTTTAATAGATTTATGTTTTATTATGCGTCTAATTACGATTTATTTTTATTTATGCAGGCTTTAGAGATCCAAATCAGATCGCCGAATGTGAAACGCATTAAACAGCTCATGTGAAGATAGCGAAGATTTGACGGACGTGGTTGGTACGACGGGTTTTAACCCAGTAAAAGAAAAAAAAAGAGAAAAAGGTCCAGAACTGAACCGGTTTAGCTATCCCAGGGTTCGGTTCGGGTTAAATAAAAAAAAAGAGAAAAAAAAAACACAGCAACCCGAACCCGACGGCTCGGGCGCCTGGAACAGAAAACAGAGCCTCGCCTGGAGGCTCTGCTCAACCGGTGGAAGAGGAGGTGAAATCCGGCGGCCGTAGGCAATGGGTTAGGGCGGCCGATAGGCTGAGGCACGACGACGGCGAGAAGCAGCGGCGACTGGGAGGAGCAGCTCACGAAAGCAGGGGTCTTGATTTGGAAAGCTCTAATTTGGGTTCGTGCTGAGAATGGAAGGTCGCTGATTTGGCCGGTCCCAGGAAGGAAAATTGCTGTTCAAAGAGGGAGCGCTCGTCTATAAGAGACAAGAGGAGGCCGGAGGGTAGAAGGCAGCTCTGCGTTTCAGGGTACTGTTCTGGCCGTGCATCAAGGAAGAGGGAGGGTTGGCTGAAACTGTTTTGTTCGCTCGAGAGAGGAGGAGAACATGTTGCAGAGAGGCAGAGAACCAGAATTGTTCTAAGAGGGAGAGAAGGATTGCTTGCTCGAGAGAGACAAAGCAATCGTGCTCTGTTTTGGGAGAAGGGTCGGCTGATTTGAGAACACAGAAAAGGTTCTACTTTGGCTCGAGAGAGCAAAGCAGAATTGATTGAGGACTGAGAAGAGAATCGTTGGGTTCGTGGAGAGTGATTTCTGTCTAGAGGAGGCTTGCTTTCAGAGAGAAGTCAGTTCCTTGCTCGAGAGAGAAAGAACTGACTTGCTCAACAGAGAAGAACTAATTTCGTGGGAGATTGTCTTGCTCGAGAGAGGAGATAGACTGATTTTGGGCTGAGAAAGGAGACTGCTTTGGTGGTGCTGTTTTGGAGAGGCTGCTTTGGCTTGAGAGAGTGAAGCAGATTGGTTTTGTTTTCTAGCAGTTCGGTCGAGAGAGGAGTAGCACTGCTGAGTGCTGTTGGAGAGAAAAAAGGGGTTACTTTGCTTTGGCGAGAAGGGGACTGTCTGTTCTATTCGAGAGAAAGAGCAGATCGGTTGAGGCTTGCAGTTGAGAGACTGTTGCAGAAGGTGGAGGATAGAGCAAAGCAAAATGGGAGTGCAGACGGATTGAAAACAGAAAACAAGATTTTTCTTTCTTTTATCTTTTATTTAGTCAATTCCTGTGTTTTAAGATTAGATGATAGTTGATTGTTTAATGAGAAATTAAAAATTAAAACTTTTCATTTCATTGTTGCTTGCTACATACTCTAGAATTAGGTTGAATATCTTATTAAGTCTCTGAGGGATCGACCTCGTAGCCACTATTCTGCATTAGATTCGTGCGCTTGCGAGTATTATATTAAAATTTACATCACTTTCCAAAAGGAGTTCTGTAACTAATTAAATAAATTTCATTAGTAAGAGCAGGAACTCGAGAATTAATATAAGATATTAGAATTAGACAAGTCTGCTTGCAAATTACAGCGCCCATATAAGATAGAATTTGCAACTGTGTCTAAAGTGTCACCCTCAATCTTAAGCTTATTTTTGTATCCAAATTTCATATATAAAAGAAGGTGTTCAATTCAAAGATTTGTCCACATCTTTATATTTACCCTATTTCTAATCTTAAAATGACAGTCTTCCATCATATCATAACAAAGAGAAATAATAGAGTTCAAAGTATGAGAAGTATAGGATCATAGGTTGTCCAAATAGAAAAAAAATGAAGTACACTCGATGCACTTATTTCACCCATAAGCTTTGTTTACAGGAAATGGCATGCCAAAATAATTTAGACAATTCAGCAAAATTTGATTCATATATACCCCTGAATCTCAAACCTCCTTCGTGAATACGTTTTGAAATTTTTTCAATTTTTTTATACAAGTGATCAGTTGAGTACAAAGTTAATGTAGTAAAAAGTCCGAACCACATAATACTTCATAGTTAACCAAAACAAAAAAGAAATGGGTGTCAAAACAAGGCCTCAACCCTCTCTTCTACGTAAATGTTTTTCTGACCTAAGCATCCTAGTCGGGATAATAGCACAAAAAAGGTGAGAACAAAAAAGATATATTCTATCTAAAATTGGTCTCATATCTCCATGCCAACATCACGTCTCCCTTGAAAGCACCTGGTCGTCCTTCACAACTCTATGAAGCGACTCTATAAGATTCCCCGGTGTGCCACATCTTGGAGCTGCACTGGGGGTGATAGCTGTAGCAGGGAATCCGGTCATCCAAAACCCCTGGGAGAAAACTGTTGTGACAGCTTCTTGGGTTGTGGATGGGAATGATTTTTTTTTAAAAGATGACCTTGGTATTGTCCCCGCCACGCTTCAGATCGAATTCTGCTAACCTTCCAATGGTTGGTAAACAACTGTACGGGGTCCTCTCAGGCGCAATTCACCAAGGAGAACATCACCTTCACTACATCCCCCCCCTCTCTTCTTTTTTGAAAGATGTGAAGGGTCGCGAGCCACAGCAGAAGCATGAGAAATCGCCTGTCGTGATGCCAAATTCTCCAAAATCTGTTCCTGTTTTGGTTTCTTTATCTTACACACAGTAACAATATAGAAATATACAAGAAAATGAGCAATATTATGAACAATTATTTATATCATGCACATATCATATAAATTCAGAGGATTAATTACTACTAACATGCGGCCTTTGAGCCCAAGATTCAATCCTCAACAAAAATACTCACAATAACAATGGATTCTGTCAGAGATCACCAAAGGACCATCGTGCATGGACGAGAGTCTCTATTCTTCTCACGAGATAGAGATCTCTTTCACCTCGTCGAATAGGATTCTACCATTCCAAATTCACGAAGGCAAAAGAACAAGTGAGCCAAGAGGGAGAGAAAAAGAAGCAGCCGTTGGGCGTCCCAAAAGCACTATTCACATTTTTTTCCTCCTACTTATTTGGGTTAGTTATGGCTTCCAAAACCACCCACTAACTCTCCTATTAAGTCTCCATAACTCCTCACACCCATTACTCTTTGAAACGGTCCAACAAGGTGTCTCTTCCATATTGTGTGGATCCCACTGGGCCCACATGAACCTAGCCTCTCTACGTATCCACGCACCACACGAGAGGGCCGACTCCTCAAGCAATTAGGCTATGTAATATGGGCTGAACCCATACATTATAACTAACATCGCCCACTATGGGTTCAATGCTCATATTTGCGATTCAACAGTGACTCGTGCACTAGTCATGTCGTAATCCAAAACTATGAACATGTTTCACAAATAGATCCGTTGTCAAGACCTTAGTTAACAGATCAGCCAACATCTCAAGCGTAGGAAGATGACTAACAGTCAACTTTCCCTGTTGTAGCATGTCAAATATATAATAATAATCCACCTCAATGTGCTTAGCTCTGGAACTGATCTCTCCATTACGGAGTGACGACAATGTTGCTAAATTATCACAATAAATTTGGACATGAGCATCAATTCTTTATTCTAGCTGCAACCTAGCTAGAAACTCCTTAATCCACACTACCTTGGAATCTGCTATACTGCATGCAACAAACTTAGCTTCTATAGTGGACTTAGTAATGCACTTCTGCTTTTTATTAGCCCACGCTACGGCGCCGCCATCAAACATAAATACATAATCGGCAGTGGATTTTCTATCATCTTTACACCCGGCATAGTCTAAATCACTATACCCTTCCAATGGCAGACTCTCGGCCTGATATATGAGTTTCATATTTTTAGTACCCAAAAGGTATCTGAACACCCGCTCAATAGCCTGCCAGTGTTGCATACCTGGGTTAGCTTGATATCTACTCACAAGGCTTACTACAAAAGCCAAATCAGGTCCAGTGTGGTTCATGGCATACATCAAGCTGCCAATAGCCTGTGCATATTGCACAGATTTCATCTTTAAACGTTCCTTGTCTGATGAAGGTGTCATTTTCTCGGACAAAACTGTTCCTTTATGTCACGTCCCAAAATCCCATACCTCGATCGGAGTGTGGAAGCCAACCAAAGAGATACATTTCGATGTAGAGATCCCGGCACGTGACCGAACAGTCGATTTCCCAACTGATTACAATCATCTCAAAAGGATGTGTAACCGATTATGCCCGCAATCAGTGTAATACAATAACAGACATCAATAAATAATATGAAATGAATTTACTTAATAATAATCTATTTAGAAAAGTCAAATAAAATAAACCTATAAGTCTATGGCACACAATTGCCAATAATGTCATAAGCATCAATAAAAGCAAAGCAAATAACTAAATAGTCTTTAAACTCTTCTCGGCGCCTGCAATCCGTCTTTCCACTACTGCACTTCCTGATCTCAATTGTCACTTGCGCCTGCATCAGAGGATGCATGAGTATTTCATAGAAATATTCAGTAGGATGTAAAAACCCACTGAATTAAAACAAGTAGCATGAAGAGAATAAGAATAACAAAGGATTGTGAACATCCCACAACATCTAAACTGAACCGAGGCCTGTACACCTGCAAGGTTAGTCAACAACAATTCCAACTCGCAAGTATAGAAAAACATCAATAAGACTCCAAACAAACATATGTGTAAGGAGAGAATAACAATTATATTAAAGGCTCCAGACATCTAAAGTGAAAGGAGTTACAATTTTTGCTCGCTAACCTGGTCGCTCGCAAGTGACTAAAATAATATACCAGAACCACCCTAGGAGTCCTCTCTTTGGAACCCTGCCATGCGTCTAGGATGCTGGCCCCACCAGTGCTTACGGACACGATGGGCGGAAACTGAGGACCTTCCGTAATGTCCACAATCTAACGTACGTATAGTGCCTCCCTTCGGGCAGTATGGAATCGCAATTTTATAAATATAAGTGACCTCGCAAGATCTAGCAATGGCTTAATTGAGCATACTATGAATCTACCATGGGGAGAGTCTCGCAAGATCTCCAATGGAAGGAACAATCATGTAATCAATATGAGCAATATCTCAAAGGAATAGAGGTCACAACACTCTAAGATCAAAAGGTATCTCTTACCAGAATAGACTCTCTCATGGAGTATGGATAGAAGTGTCAAAGTATTTAGTCAACACATAACTCACTCATTGGAGTAGCATAGAATAACAAGACAACCCAAACACTTCGAATAATAACAACTCACCCAAGGAGTACCATACAATCAATACATACCTTTCATGCTCAGCCCTAGATAGGAATTCCTCATACGCATTAGAATTTTATAATACGAATATCAGAGATAAGAATCAAAGAATTCTTAGATGATTTGAATTCCAAATGGAATCACAAACCGACATCAACGCTTCAAGGTAGATGATTATGAATCACTTGTTCAAAGGATTATCCCTCCTAATTAGATTACTTCTAACCCAATTATTACTGTGATATTCCATAAGTATATAGTCCAATTACTGGTGTTCACACGTTAGACATTACCATATCATAGTTCATGATGTTATTTGTATACTTAGTATTTTCTCTCAGATTCAGCTCACTGCTTCCTGCACAATAGTCCTCTTCCTATGGCTACTGTCCTCTGTACAGTAAGACTTAACCTCTAAAATTTTTACTGATAATACCTTCGTGAGTCTAGTTTCTAACCTCACTAATTTTATATTTTTCCGATTTTATTTGAATTAATTATGAATTATTTACTACCAACTGTCAGCACAGAAATAGTTCTGGCCGAGATTAAGACTCTTAATTAAACTTGATTATCTCACTTAATATCACATTATAGATGATAATATATCATTAACAGACTATATTCTCCCCTCCTAGACCAATTACAGAACCTAGGATTATTTGGAATTACTAAAGTTTACTCCTTTCTTGTGTTCTTTTATATATAACACAGTTTTTAAACATTAATACATCTCAAATAAGACAATTAATGCAAGACACACCTTAAAGGCACAAACTCAATGTGGATCATGATCAACTAAGCAATATCAGAACTTCTAGACTCTGGAAAATTAATAAAGCATTAGACTTTAGGTGCAAATTCCCATCTAGAAACGGAACATGAATGCACATATGATTATGATGCACTACGCATAGAAATAATGACACAATTCATTCATCTCATAAGAATCCACACAATACACTAAGGTGTTGAATCAAAACACTTATCAATATCATTTAATCAGAATAGAGAAGAGGGAAAAAACCATCCTACTTAATTTACCGAAGATTTTGCCTTTTAATGCGTTACTCGTCTCCTCCGCTTCCTCCAAAGCTCCCACTCCAAGCTCTTGCAAATTCTCACAAGAAGAAGCCTTAAAAGAGGTGGGTGAATGTGGGAGGGGGAGGGGGAAAGGTCTCTGGACGTTCTAGGGCTAGCACAAGCCAACTCTCTATGGTTTATATAGTGTTGGGTGAGAATCCCCTCTTAAACTAATTTTTTAAATCATGGACACTTCCAACCAATGGGAAGGCCTCAAGATCCCTCTAGAGACGTACAAATCAAGTCCAATTAGGATTTGGTATCTTTCTCATGCAAATCCACCCTAAAAATAAGCTAAAAATCGCAAAACCGCAACCGGCGATCGATTGGCTATATGACGATCGATCGTTGTATGCGTTGATCTACACTACCGCGTTACAGCCGATCGATCGCCATTATTGCCGATCGATCGCTTTATGCAAAATAAAATATTTCAAAAATCACAGTAACTACGATCGATTGTTTTGATAAGGCGTCGATCGGTTTAATTTGCCGATCGATCGTTTCTTATGGCGATCGATCGCAGCCACGCTCAATCAAAATTCAATTTCTCATAACTTTTCACTCCGAACTCCAAATTGCACATAGTTGGTGGCGTTGGAAAGCTCTTCTCACCAACTTTAATTCCTTAAGGCAAAACATGACCAAATCAAACATTAAGAGGGTCAAATTTTGGTTTAAGATACTTACTAATTTTCTGGGTGTTACACTTTATATATAGGCAAATCTATGGTCTTCCAACCAATCACGCCAAAGCGTTTCAACACACTTTCTATGTATGATTTTTGAGATATACTTGGCTTTCTTGCTTTTCTATCTCTTTCAATCTTCATCACTATGATATAAGATGCTTCACTCATATCTTTCATTTCAAATTGGGTCTTGAGCCATTCTTTAAGACTGATAATTATACGTGTGTCAATCTCCATCAATAATATGTCATCTACTTATAGTGACAATATTATAAATCTATTCTCATCTCTAAAGGAGTACACACAATGGTCATAATCATTGGCTACAAAGCCATATTCACAAATCACCTTGTGAAAAGTAAAATACCATTGTCTTGGCAATTATTTAAGTCAATACAACGATTTAATAAGCTTGCACACCCGTTGTTCCTCCCCGAAAATAATAAACCCCTCAGGTTGTTCCATGTAAATCTCCTCCTCTAAATCACCATTAGAGGCTGGTTGATAAGGTAGTTGTTGGCTTAGGAAATCTTGTCTAGGGCCCTGATTAAGTTGTGTCCACGGGAAATTAGGATGGTCCTCCCTCCTATGAAGACCATGGGCCTCATTCACATACTTGCACATAAAATTAGGGTACTCATGGGCCAAAAGACACTTCATTGGGGTATGAATAGGACTTAAACAAAGAGCACATGGTTCCGACATAAAAGGAGTTGTAGATTGTAGGGAAGATGTGCTACTCCCAAAATTAGAGTGATTATCCCACCCACGATTGTAATTATCAAATATAAGGCATATGGGTGGTAGGGCACTTCATAGGGAGGGTAAGTAGGTGTGTGTGAGGAATAATAATCATTAGAGTACATGTATGGGTTCTCATGGCTAAATCCATAGAAAGGTGATGACATTTCTTCACCATGTATTCATAACACCCGAACCACACTGTCACACATCCAAAAATCAGATAAACAACCCTAGATATCCACAACTAGCAGTCCTAATAGCCACAACTAGCACAACATGCAGTCACAGAAAAAAAAAGAAAAAACACCAAACACCAAAGTTAATATAGAAGAAAAGGATAAGAGAGTGCAAACAAAGGGAAGGGATGGCCCTTCCATGTTGGCGAGAATTCCACGTCTTCTCTTAATCCTACATAAGAAAGCAAAACACAAATTAAGCTACTGAAATAAAATCTAAGGTAAGACTTACTAATTACTCTAAAACTTAAACTAAGCTAAGAATTTGGTAAATTATTGGCTTCCGTCCCCGGCAATGGCGCCAAAAACTTGATCGTTTAAATTAAATCCTTGCAAGCGCACAAGGCAATTGTATACTTCAGTGAGTATTAAGGGTTGTCGAATCCTCAGGGATGGTTAAATAATTTACTAAATTCAATATAAAGAAAAGTTGCAGTTTGGTTTAATCTAAGAAAGCAATAAATTTTAACTACTTAAAATGAGTTTAACTAATATGGAGAAGTACCAAGGCAGAGAATCCACCACTAGACATGCAATTACTACTCTCAAGTATTATTATGCACAAATTGACATGATACGGTAACTTGTGTTCATGGTCAGACACACAAATCACAATGAATTCATCAACGTTCTTGGTCGGACACGAAAGTTCATCCACTATAGTGTAATCAATTCTATCCTTGGTTGGGCATAAAATCAATCACAACTTTATTATAATATAATTAATCTTATCCTTAGTCGGGCATAGAATCAATCACAATATCTAATTCTATTCATAATCAATCAAGTCTATGGTCAAGCACTTAAAAGAAAATTCATGAAATCGCATTAAGCATAATCATATCAACTATTTTAAATGAAACAATCAAGAGTAATAAAATAAATCTAGGGATTCATCTACGCCTTAGACGCGAATTTATCCAGCCATCGGACGAGGAGAATGCTGCTAATTTGTTGGCGTCATTTTGCACTATTCACCAAAAATATTGTTCACAAATTACTGTTCACGGGGGCACTGTAGCAAAACATTGTTCACAGAACACTGTTCACTGTGTACTATTCATCTACTTCCCCGATCGCAGTCACTATAGCAGCATTGTATCACTTTGCAATTCAAACCAAAATCGCGGCTTTCTTCCCTCCTCCGGCCTCCTTCTTCTCCATCTCTCTCTTCCGATGAAACACCACCGGAATCCAGCCACAACCACACTGGAAAGCCCCTGCTTTCCGGCAAAAAATATCTCTGTGAAAACTCCCTATTTTCCGGCTGGGAGTCTCTCTGTAAAAGCTCCTCCTTTTCCTAGCTAGAACCCTCCTGTTTTTATAGGCGACCACCAATCCAACCTTCGTCCTTTCCTATTCCAACTCAAATTGAACCCAATTCGTACACGATTCTATATCTGGCACTTTCCAAATCAAAAATTCCAAATTCATCACGACTCCGCCGCTTTCGTTTGAGACACCCATCATCATTCCTCCATCAAGCTTTCCGCCTTATTCTACTTCGCCGCTAACCCATCGTCGGCATCGACCTCACCCAAGCCATCTCCTGCTCGAACAGAGCCGCCGCCGTTCTCTCTGTCATCGCCGCTTCTGCTCGTCTGAAAGGCCCGAGCATTGGCTCGGGTCAATTTTTTTCCTTTTCTTTTATTTTTTTGCCGAACCGAACCAGAACGGAAATTGGTTCAGTTTTATTCTTATTTTTTTCTTTATTAAATGAAAACCCGTTGTATCGATCTAATCCATCCAATCTCATCTTGATGGCTCTTCTCTTTAGTCATTGCTCCTCCGCATGCGATATTTTCAATGATCATAACTTTTTGCTCAGAACTCCAAATTGTGCATGGTCGGTGGCGTTGGAAAACTGACTTCTTGAACTTTAACATGAAGCTTAAATCAGTCCAATTAGAGATATGCACACGAAGTTGTAAAGATTCAACCATTAAAGTCACTTTTCACCTCATTTCTGTATATTACTCTTGTTTCCTACAAAAACCAAAAACTATATTAAAGTAGCATTTATTCTAATCAACCACTAGCATAAACATAAGTTTAGGAGATAATAAAATGTATATTTCATGTGTAGATCAAAGATCCATTTACAACCAATAGGTTTCCTTTTATCTGGTAAGTCAACAATCTCTCAGACTTTGTTCTTCAAGATCGAATTCATTTCCTCTTGAACAGTCTTCTGCCATTCCTTAGAATCTGGACTACTCATAGCCTGCTCAAACGTGATCGGATCATTAAGTACTGGTTCATCTACCGATATTTCATCTTCACCAAGCATGGCATAGTAATCCTTCAACAATACTGAAGGTCTACGCTCTCTTGATGCATGTGTTTCCACATCTTCATTGGATGTATTACCTATTACTTGTTCATTACTAATGACAATAACCTTTTCTTTTTTAATTTCAAATATTTTTTGACTAGGAGTTTTAAAGTCTATATATTCTTCAAGAAAATAAGCATCCCTAGACTCAATTACCCCCACTGTCCAATCATTATGGTGTACTACAAAACGATACCCTTTAGAATGATCACAATAACCTATAAAATTATAAAATTATATTTTATGGTCTTAGGATCCAACTTGCTTCTTAGTTGATTAAGCACCCTACCATGGGCCTTTGACCCCCCCACACTCTCAAGTTCGAAAAGTTTGGATGTCTGCCCATTCATAACTCATATGGGGCTAATTTGATCGACTTTGAGGGTACTCGATTTAGTACATAGACAGTGGTGTCTAGTGCTTCACCCCAAAACCATGATCCTAGTTCAGAGTGGTTTAACATGGACCTTACCATGTCTAATAACGTCCTATTACGTCTCTCAGCGACTTCATTATGTTGAGGGGTATACAGCAATGTATATTGATGCACTATTCCTTGGTTGGTGAAATAATCCTTAAACAAATAAGATGTGTACTCCCCACCTCTGCATGCTCTCAGAACTTTAATTTTTTGCCTAATTGGTTCTCAACCTCAGCCTCAGCCTCAGCCTCAACAATAAACTTTAGCTACTGAAATGAGTTTTACTTATATGAGAAATATCAAGGCTTCGAATCCACCACAAAATAAACTAGTGTATTATCTCTCTCTCTCTCTCTCTCTCTTTTATATAGGTTCCTAATTGGCTAGTATATTCCTCTCGGACATATACTTGTCAATTCAAGATATGGTGCTCTCCTCTCGGACGTAAAACATAAGCAATTAAAACATGGAATTGTGATCTATCTTTCTCGAGCATAAACCAATGAACCTTTATTAATATATAACATCTCAGTCTACTCACGTTCTTGGTTAGACACGCAAGTATTCTTTCGGATTAAAACTCACAAGAATTCACTCTAGCCTCTCTCGAGCACATAGAATAAACCTAAGTGAATAAACATTAAAACCATAACAGAGATCCATACACCAACTAGAATAAAAGTTAAGATGAGAGAAAAGAAAACAATATAACGAGTTTATTTTGGCTTCATCTATGCCTTGGAAAGAAGTTTTGCCTAGCATTGAAGGAAAAACAATCATCATATTCTTCATAATCTTCTTCTTCGTCTCTCATTTGCTCTAGCCTCCAAAGTCTCCAAAACAACTCAAAATATGACCTAAGATATACCAATACGTTCTCCCTTAAGACCTATACATATGTTTGAAGAGAAACTACCAAATCCCATTCCAATTCCGACTCAAAATAGGGTTTAATTTAAGTTTGTTGCATATGGCGAACGATCGCTATAGTGTCGATCGATCGCTTACTGTTCATCCATAAACTCCGGTAGATACGATCGATCGAAAGGTGATGATCGATCGCGAAAATCTCATTTTTTTACTCCGGCGATCGATCACCTAATTTGCCGATTGATCGGTTACTATTCATTCTGCATCACAATCTTTCAATGGTCATAACTTTTCGCTCTGAACTCCGAATTGTGCGCGGTCGGTGGCTTCTTGAACTTTAAAATTAGGCTTGAATCAGTGCAATCAGATATATGTACATGAAGTTATTAAAGATTCAACCATTAAAGTCACTTTTCACCATGTCTACAGCTTACGCTTATTTTTCCTACAAAAATAAAAAACTACATTAAAGTATCACCAAAATATAATCGAACACTAATATAAACATAAATTTAGAAGCTAATAAAATGTGTAATTTAAGTATATATCACACTCTCAAACCTACATTTTCCTAATCCTTAGCAAAACAAAATCAAAACAAGATCACACAAAATAAACTAAATGAACTAAATTATAAAAGTAAATGTCACTTTTGTAGGGAACGCGATTGCATTGAGCCTATGCAACAAGCCGTTAAACCTCTAGGCGTCCCTAGCGGCAGGTCGCATGGTTCTGGCTCGACGACGGGGTCACGGTGATTGGGGAGCTCGATGGCAGCCATGGGCAAGACGATCGATGGTGGTCCTGGGCTCGGCGGCGAGGGAACGACGACGACGGCAGTGCGAGGACCGGCGAGCTTTGGCAGTGGAGAGGAGCTCCTCTCCTCTGTTCTTTGGTGGACTGAGGGTTTATTTTACCTCAAACGTATCGGAAACGTATCCGACACATATTGGTTTATTTTTTTTTTTTAAAAAAAGGGACACGCTATCAATACGCGGGTAGCCATATAGATGGCTTATCCATATCCGATACATATCGGATACGGATATGAGGAAAAAATGTTGTATCTATGCTTCCTAATCCTAGATGCCCATTGTTTGGTTTTTTTTCATTTTTTGTATCGATGACATTAGTAACCGGGTTAATCCGGTTGAACCCGATTCGATCTACTCCGCAAAATTTCCATGACCGGTTCAATTTTTAAAATTTTAAAACCTTGGTTTGGGCAAGGGAAAAAAAACCAATCTACTGGATCTGGCCTCTGGGATTTGGGGGAACCCAAAACGGAGACTGCCGTTTAGGTGGAGACGCGTCGAGCATAAAAGTGCGACCCAGGAGGGTGGGAAATTTGTGTCCCGGTAGGAGGCCCTGATTCCCGGCCAGCCACAGCTCGGAGTATTATTGGGAATGGGAAGCGATAGCCGCAGCAGGGAGGAAATGGGGTCCTCCAAAAGCGCCGGGCGAAATCCGCTGCGGCCGCTGCTGGGGTTGGGTTTTTGGATCCAAGGGTTCCGATGCTTCCCGTGGATGGGCGTCAATTTTTTTCTGAAAGACAGCCTCGGCGTCGCCCCCGCCACCCTCCAGATCCTCCAAACCTCTGCCAACCTTCCCATGGTTGGCAAGCCGCTGTACGGGATTCTATCAGACGCAGTTTACTTCCGAGGAGAGCATCGCCTTCCCTACATCTCAATTGGAGGTAGGTATCCCTTCTTCTTTCCCCAATTCCAGAGTCTCCTCTTTGGCTGAGAGAGAGACTACCTTCACCCCGCCGCCTTCTTCTTCTTCCTCCTTCACATTACAAATGGAGAAAGTGCCACCCACACTGCACAACGTGCCTGATCCAATTAGCGGGACGGGGTTATAAAAAATTTCAACTTTGTATGTTGCAGTGTTTTTGCAAGCTGTATCATGGATGTCGATTGCTCTCCTCCCACATTCAAGCCTCTCCCTTCTCACCATCTCCCTCCTCCTCGGAAACCTTGGAGCTTCCATTGTAGAAGTTGCCAACGACGCGCTCGTAGCAGAGTCCAGCAAACAGCCCTCTGCCGCCGCTTCTTCTGGAAGCGTTCAGTCGTTCGTGTGGATGATGGGCTCCGTGGGCGGCATCCTCGGCAACCTTCTAGGTGGTGTCGCAATCAACGTCTCCACTACTCCCGGCACTATGTTCCTTTGCTTCGCCTTCCTCCTCATCCTCCAACTACTTGCCACCCTCTCCGTCCGTGAGCGCTCGCTTGACCTCCCAAAGGTTTCCTCCTCCTCCAGACTTGGCATCAAGAAGCAACTCTCCGAGCTGTCAACGGCGTTGAAGGAATCGGGGCTCTCCCATGCCATTGCGTGGTTTGCAGCTTCCTACGCTGTGATCCCCATTCTGACGGGAACCGTGTTCTTCTACCAGACGCAGCACTTAGAGATCACTTCTTTTGTCCTGGGCCTATCCAAAGTGTTTGGCCAAGCGGCCATGCTATTGTGGATTGCTGCGTATAATCGCTGGCTGAAGAAGGTCCGACCAAGGAAACTTATATCCGCGGTGCAGCTCGGAATTGCTGTCTTCATGCTATCGGACGCTTTGTTTGTCAAGGAGGTGTATCGAGCCATAGGCGTGTCAGATGCGGCTTATGTTGTCATCTTCTCGGGCTTGCAGGAGGTTCTCTTCCAGTTCAAGGTGCTCCCTTTTGTTGTATTAGTGGCCGACTTGTGCCCCTCGGGTTGCGAGGGCTCTGTGATGGCATTCCTCATGTCCGCCGTTGCTTTGTCCACTATAGTGAGCGGATACCTGGGCGTTGCTCTGGCCGCTGCACTTGGGATCTCTGCACACGATTTTTCTCGCTTGCCACTTGCCATTTTGATGCAGGCAGCATGGACTATGGTGCCACTTTTCTGGGCATCTTGGATACCAGATGGGATCAGGCATTCCAAGGAGGAGTAGCTGTGCTGCGCCGGCTAACTTTTGTGATAATGCGCACATCAGGGAGGACAATATTGTTTGCCAAACTCAGCAGAGTGGCATATCTCTTGCCAAAGGTATTACTACGATGTTCTCATGTTTAAGATCGAAGGATTAATATATAAAAAAAGATTGAAGGATTAATATAAAAAAAAAGATTGAAGGATTATGAACCCTGGTTGGCAATAGTGATCACTATTGCTTGCTTCACATGCTGCTGGTTTATTCGCAATTAAAAAGAATTGGTGCTGGATAAATGATAGTAATAACAGCATGATAGAACCAGTTACAGTGCGTCCAAAAGATTTTACTGTAGCTCCGGCACTAATCTGCATGGTAGACCTGGAGCCAAACATGGTGGAGATCGTGATTTCTAGGCACAACAGTTTCCATCTTCATTGGACAGGCGTGGCAAATGGAAGAGGAACTCTCTTAGAAGCTTCAGTCAAATGGGAATATGCAGACCTGGATAAATGGTTAAACCAATAAGCATTATAGCAACATATTTGTAAATGTTTGCGAAGGCCTTGTCAATATGATGTCTAACCAACCGAAAATGTATCATTATGCTCGTTTGATGGTACTTGCTCTAAGAAATAGAGCTCAACTATGTGATCCAATGGCGAAACTGATTGGATCTTGAAATATTATATCCAAGATTACTCCAATACCTCCAATTGCTGCGTAGTTGTAAATAAGAGCTCTACACCAATCAACCTGTGATGCCTCGTATTCTTTGTTTGTTGACTCAGAAGATTTAACTGCTGCAACATTTCTTTGGCGTGCTGGCTTGCACTTCTCCAGATTTTATATCTGCGCAAAAACCAAGTATGTCTCCAACAAGTGTATATGCATCTGGGATGTTATCTTCATAACCTAGTACTTATATCATCGACAAACTGGTGGGTAGGATTTCTGGGAGCTCCGCAGGGGTCGTAGAGTTGGGTTTTATAACGCTTTGAATTGTGGGATGTTATCTTCATAAGTTAGTACTTATATCATTGACAAACAGGTGGGTAGGGTTTCTGGGAGTGCCGCAGGGGTCTTCGAATTGGGTTTTGTACTTCTTTGAATTTTTAGGCTAATTTTCTTCTCCTTCTTCTGGGAGCGGAGCGCCGCGGGGGTCTTAGAGTTGGGTTTTGTAACACTTTGAATTTTATTGATAGCAGAAGAAGGGGGGAATTCTTACAGAGAAGGGATTGACATCCTCATCATCGAAGGGGTTAGGGTCATGTTGCCGATGCATCTCTCCTCACTCCAACGGCTTGGATTTTATTGATAGCATGAGAAAGAGGGTGGTGTCAACCTAGTAGTGAAAGTCCTCGTATCCCTCCCACGGTTTTTTTTGTTTCTTATGGTTGCTTTGGGGCCCAAGAGTGTTCATTTTTTTTAGTTTGTGGTGTTTCGACCGGCGACACAAACAAATGTTTACAGGATCTGGCACTTACACTGGAATGAGATTCTTTTCCATTGTGAAATGATTCACCTTTTAATATTCTATCACCATTTGTGATTATTATTGTGACTCTTATGTGATCAGTTTGTGACTATTACTTGATATACTATATTTTAGAAAATAATTTTATTTGACAACTTTTCCTATTTCTATCTTAGAACTTTCTCGTCTTATTATTTAGTTTCACGACCCAGATGTGATGATTGATGCTCAGTGATTTTTTTTTTACCATGTGCGCTTATTTCTTAGAAATTATGATTTTTTTTAATTGTTCACGCTCACTGCACTCTAATAATTCTGTTATGCGCATGTTTGAATGATGTTCGATGTCTATAGAGTAATGTGTTAGTGTGTGTATATATATATATCCCTTACTGGGCGTAAAAGCTCATCCCTTTTTCTTTTGGACTACGTTCCCATGCGCAGATACTTTGCTGTGCCCGGGGTTTGCATGCTCTAAGCCACTTTTGGTAACCTGTTTGGAGCATGATATGATGTTTATAGTAAAGCAAAAGTACTAATTTTAGTATCCAACTAACATGTCATTTGGACAAGTTAAAGGCTCTTTAACTTAAATGTTCTTAGAGCATTTTTGGTCTATCCGATTGTTAAGATGGTAAAGGATATCCTACTCTTGACGTGGATATGCAGATTCCTGCAGTTTTCTGGTGGTACAGAACTTGTAGCCATGCAGCAGAACTCGCAGCTGGAATATATAATTCTACAAATAAGGATGGCTATTCTCAAATTATTGATATTCTCAAGAAATATTCAGCCACTCTTAAGTTTGTATGCTCAGGATTGCATGCCTCTCTTCCTGAAATTGAGGCGTTGGCTGATTCAGAATCTTTGTGTTGACAGGTCATATTACAGCTTGTGTACAATTGCATTATTATGACCAATGCAAATCCTATCAATGTCGTACCCACGTTGATTGTTTTGAACCTTGCCGGTTATGAATACTGCGTGGGACCACGGTCTGATTGTAGCTGGTCAGAATATCCTTCCCTCCTATGACAAGGAAGGTTACACAAAGATTATGGAGACTGCAAAGCCAAGAAATCATCCTGACAAGCAGCATCTGTCCTTTTTCTCGCATCAACAGCATACTCCTGCTTTGATACAGAGAGAAACATACTTCTCAGCATTTGATTATTTCCTCAAGTGCGCATGGTATGCAGTTCAGAGCTAAAAATGGTTCATCAGGTTGACTTAGATGGCAATTCCATTAATGCTATATCTTTTTGTTCAGATAGTTTATTTTCCTTGCAGGAGAAATATCACTGGATCCATTGCCTTAATGTGCAGAGTAGTAGTGCTATTCTTCCCGCTTTTTTATCACGTCAACCCTCACGTGCAAGTGTGGCCGTGAAAATAAAGCGGGAGAAGAAGCATTTTTCTAATGCGCAATGGCAGCGTCCAACGTTTTTCTTGCTCGCTAATGGCAGCATTCAATGTTCATGTGCAAATACAGGGATAAGGGAATAACTGCTATCATTTGTAAGTAGTTGATTTAAAAGCACATACTTGCTCGACCTAATTAATCATGCTTTTACATGTTTTAGGCTGTGTTTACAAGGGCATCAGTGGCGTTTATGACATTATGGCGTTTTGCTTTGAATAGAAAGGTGCCACAGGCATTTTTATATGTCAACATCCATGGTGCTTTTGGTCATTGGACAGGAAGAGTTCATGATTGAAAGACCCAGCAGCCACTTCAAGCATTATTAGCAATATCAGATTCTCTAGTTTCATTCAAAGTAAATCATTTCTATTAAACTAGGAAATGTAATACTGCCTCAATCCCATTGCAAAGTCCGATTTGGTTTTAAGAGTGGATTAGAATAGTTTAATTGAAAAATAAAATCTAGCTATTGATGTGGGACGGGTGGGTAGTATATAGGAATAGCATCGTG
The DNA here is from genome assembly GCA_039654745.1 of Houttuynia cordata. Taxonomy (NCBI): domain Eukaryota; kingdom Viridiplantae; phylum Streptophyta; class Magnoliopsida; order Piperales; family Saururaceae; genus Houttuynia; species Houttuynia cordata. The sequence goes on along the minus strand of CM077511.1, from coordinate 14,760,143 downwards.
TAAGTTTACTGGTCAAAAGCACATGTATTTTGCAAAGACATACAATAACTTCGACAGTGTTCAGCAAAAAAAAATCTTCCACAAGGACGTAATATCTTCATCTAATAATAAAATACAAGTGTTGGTTGCAATTAGACCATATCAAATCGCATCCCGGCACCATGGAATGTTGTATTGGCGATATATCACAGATATATCGATCTTGGCCTTCAAGTGGTAAAATGATATACTGTAACATTGATTTCAAGTTTTTTTTTAAATATCGTTGATATATCGGTGTTTTAAAAAATTTAAAAAGTTTTAAAAATATTAAAAAAAACCAAATTTCCTATTTGTTTCCCATCCTATGCAAGTGGAAAGATACAGGTTTAAAATACAAACACATTTTGAATTATATACGCATCTTTGATGCATATTTTAAAATTTATGCTTGTCTAAATAAGTATTACTCATTTTAGAAGTTATATTATGAAAATATATGGTAAAAACTAGTTTTAGACCACCGATATTTTTTTACACAATATTTCTTATATATCTCCGATAATTTATCTCTTTGGTCGTCCAATATTTCACCGATTTCCGAACACGACATTCCTTGCCCGGCACCAATGAGCAAAGGAGGTCAGGGTTGAGTCGACCAAGTTCGACTGGCATTGATGGCGTTCAATGCTCATAGGGAAAAGATACTACAGCTTTGGTACGTTGTGCAGTCCTCTGTGACCAGAAACGCGTATAAAACGCGTTTCAGCCACTGAGCCGTAAAACTCCCCGTTTAAAACGGGAAAACGTGTTTTTCCCAAAATAAACACGTTTTATCCCGATAAACGCGTTTAAACATGTAAAACACGTTTTTTATTTAAAGTGCAACTCCTTTTTTAAATGTGCAACTTTGCAATATACTATTATTTAATATTTATACCTATTATATTAATTTTTTATTTTTATTATTTTTCCGTTTTTTTAACGTTATTTTCCTGTATATTCTGTTTTCTGCCGTTTTGTTTCATACGCTTACCTCGCCGTTTTATTGCCGTACCCGCACTTTGTCACTTAGGTGCAGTCTAGGAGGCTTTATATATTTATATTATTCTAAATCAAATTGCAGGTAAAGCTCTCTTTTTTGTAAGACTCGTAGACCCACACCCTGAAATCCTGCCCCGCCCAATGTGCCACAGGCCAGAGTTGAACATTAAACATCTCCCTTCTACGAGATGTCCTATCCAGCACCTGGATGGCATGTAAATTCCTACTCGATCACACATCCTTATGACCTATATCTGACCCATAGTCACAAAGTATGGGCTAGGGCAAAAGTATAAAAAAATACGGTAAAACGACAGAAAAAGATGAGGAAAATGCGTGAAAAGTACTGATGTAACTATAAGTACGCAAAGATTATTATGAAAAATTAAGTATACGAAACTAAATAAGTGAACAGTGTGCAGAGTGCAGAAAAACATGGACCCACTTAATACAAATAACCTATATTTTTTTTGGTGAATATAACATACATATTATACATAAATGACGCATACTGTGAAAAAAACCTGGTTACGGCCAGGGTAAAACAATGAATTGATGTGCGTACTTTGTGATTTAGATATGACCATATATAACTATTGTAAGTAGATCATCAAACCCAGAAACCCCCCCCTCCCCAACAAATAAATAAAAAAATAAAATGCAATATACTTCATTAGGCACTGCAAAGCCTAGTCTAAACCCCAATCCCCATCAGGAATTTGTTAGTTCGGGCTTGAACCTAAGAGTTACTCCCTTCACAAGGGAGATTTAATGTCACGCCCCAAATTTTCAGTTCTTATCGGAGTGCTTTCTTTATAAATATGCTGAATACTTGAGGCGTCATAGATAATTACGCCGTCATTCACACAAACATAATGATAAGTGTAAAATGACAAACCCTCAAGGGACAAACTATTTAAAAATAAAAATTCAAAATGAACAGTAAATAATAACTTGTTATGCTTCTCTAATGGTCAAAAGCCATTATTACAAAATCATAAAAAAATTATAATTATAAAGTCTAGGCTTGAGCTCTTCTTCTACGAATCCACCTTTAAGTCCAGCTCTCCTCTACAAGCTATTTGCAGCTAAACCTGCATCGTAGGATGCACGAGTATTCTATAGAAATATCCAGTAGAATGAAAAACCGCAATAGAATATAACATGACAATTCAAGAATAATACGATCTAGTGGAAGTAGTTGTAACATGAATCTACAATATCGACAATTGAAAGAGATGATTCATCATTAATGCCATGAAACTCAAACCTCCGAATAAAGCAATCAGACTCCACAATTATTGATAATGCTAAGAGTGAGTGAATTTCTGCTCTCAAATCATTGCTGCCCGCAAGTAGACAACATTCCCATTCACCACTAAGGGTCATCGATAAGAACCCTGCCATGAGTCTAAGATGTGGGCCTCGTCGGTGTTCATGGACACAATGGGTGGAGACTATGTAGGTCTTCTATGATGCTTAACAATCTAAAAAAGTGCACTTGGTGCCTCGATAAGGTGGGAATTTGCTAATCCCAAATATAAATACATAGACCTCGCAAGATTCGCTAATATGGCTTATTGAGCATACTATGATTTCCATTAGAGATACGCTAATCTCTTAGGAGACTTCAATCGAGTATTTCATAATACAAACTACAGAGAAACGCCAATCCCTGAGAAGACTTCAATCGAGTATTTTATAATGCAAACTACAGAGATACGACAATCCCTTAGGAGACTTCAATCAAGTATTTCATAGTGTAAAAGTACAGAGATACGTTAATCCCTGAGGAAACTGACTCTCTGGATAGAACTACTAGAAGCATTCAAGCAAATACAAAAGCATTACATGTAATTGCATTAAGTAAGAAATCCCATAAAAGACACAAAGAATGCTGCACATCGTGGTTTTAAGAGAGATAGAAGACTTGAATATCATATTGGGGTCCAAGGTGTATAGAAAAGACAGAAAGCTGATGAAGCAATATGTTTTAAACCTAAAGACCGGTTCATGATATGAAGACTCATAGCTTATTATATTTTTAATAGATAATAGTGTTTCTCAGTTACTTGTATATGTGTATGCTACTAATTTAAGAGTTTGCACATTGATTGGTCATGGTTCTTAGAAAAATTGACAATACTTAATTATAGTACTATTGAATTCTACGAAATTTCCACGAAGAGCATGTGAGGAATTGAGACATGATATTTTTACAGTAGATGCTCCTATGAGTATAGAATCCAACGCAACTGACGATATTCCGACACCTGTAGACTTAGTTATGTCTTTTTTCGTTCATGCTGTCGATGCCAAAACAATTATGGCCGAGAGCATTAATTTGACCCGTGGTCAACTATTTAGTTTAATTAAGGTTTATATATTACTTACATTAATAATTCAACTTAGTCCAACATTAGTTATCATGTTTTACTTACTTACTTTGCCTAATCCTACTTTAATTAGGAATGTATCTTCCCTTAAAATTTATATTATTTCATAATTTTCTTATTTAACTTTGATGCCAAACCTAACCATGGTGTCAGGCACAACTCTACACCTGAACTTGGCACTAGGCACAACTCCAGCGCCAGGTTGGACACTCAAAATCCTAGTTTGAAAATGGAAATCATTTCTAGTTACTTCATTAAATCATATTCCTAATTCAATTAAGACTCTAAAATTTTGAAAAAAAAAATATTACGGTTTCTCACTTCAAAGCACCATCAATTATGCTTTTATTTAATTTTTTTTTTCAAAATTTGGGGTCGTCATATCTAATCAGCCCCCGAGAGGGTGGAATAGGTTCTTTTTCCAGAGTTATATCATATAGTAATAATACCATACAGAAAAAATAGTATACACTTTGATAAGGCTGTAAATTAGATATAGTCTCGCCCCTTTTTAGCTTTGATGTGTTATGCACAATAAGACTTTGGGTAAGACTTCTTAGCACCCACATTTAGCAAACTAATAGCCGATTTTTAATGAGTAGAAAATCTGTACCCAAGTACAGATTTTTGTGCTCAAATGCCAATCCGACCCTTGATTTCAAGGGTATCAAGAGATTTCCACTCTGTCGTCTGATGCGGAGCAAAAGTGGAGCCCAGTCCATAAACGGATCTGAAAAAATTTTAGTTCCATATTTATTAAGAATTTGATTAATTAGGAGTCCTATATTTGGAAATTGCTTATATTAGAACATTAGGATAGTAGTTAATCAAAAATTTTAGATTTGATTTTATTCTCCTATGTTTAGAGAAATCTTATCTGTTACTTAAATTCCTATTTTAGATAAGTTGTAAGTCTATGATTTAAAAAATGTTGTCTATTTATGCTATGTTGATGGAGTTTTCCGTTCAATGCCAAGCAAGCCCCTCCGTGCTGATTCCAGTGGTCTTGTCTGGTGATGATTCCGGCAATACCTTCTGCTTTTGATTCTAGAAGTTTATCTTTTTTTAATCCCCTAATTATCCCTATTTCCTCCAAAGTTCTCATTTTCCCTTTTGTAGAACGCTAAGTTCTCGTTTTCCCTTTTGTAGGACGCTAAGTTCTCGTTTTCCCTTTTGTAAAACGCTGTTCTGCATCATCCTCTGTAGTTGGATTTCCCAACAAGAATATTAAGAGCCTTCTGTACTCAAATATCTTTCACCTGCAGAAGCTGGTCAATGCTGCTGCAAGCAAGATAGCTATCGCAAAGTTCATATAAATGTTCAACCTTGAACTATATAACCCTCTTCATTGTTCATTTTTGGTCTCTGTGCAGAAAGTTAAAACAAGTGACAAAAAAGCGAATGCCCTTGCACCTGTAGATATATCCATGGTATAGATGTTCAGAGGAAAAGGTAACACTGTTCATAAATTTAAATAATCATTAATTATGAAGCACAACAGATGAATGCTCAAATGCAAGTGATAATATTGAATGCCCAATAAAAAATACAGCTCGAGAGATCTTAAACACCAGAAATGGAGAATATTCGTGTCAATATGATCCCCATTAATGAATACACAGAATCCTCCACTAGCCTTTTGTCATGTCAGGCAATTCTTCCATAGTCCTTCCTTACATGGGACAATGGTGGATTAGCAGTGATGGGGTGGCCATCCCTTCGCCCTAAACAGAAAAAATGGTTTTCGGTTGTAGAAACAGAGACAAACAAGTAAAAACATCAAGATCTACAAACTGAAGCTAAAAAATGAACACTACTAATAAATATGTAAGTATTCCTGATGGAGTGGCTTCTATGCTCAATCAAGAATTAACAACAAAGAAGGAAAAAGGAAGAAGTAAGGGGGCCATAGCCGAGCAAGGGGGAGCCGAAGCTCGAGTAGGGGAGTCCAAAGGCCAAGAAGACAAATGGGAATAACCCTTTAATTCATCTCCAAAACTACTGATTACAATGACTTATAGGCCTTGTATAGTAGAGCCTGAATTACATGAAAAGACCAAACTAGCCTTAATATGCTTATTATAAATAAAATACTCAAATAATACTTATGAACTTATCATTCTGCATCATTCTCTCCGACCAACAAGGACTTTCCTCCAGAGAGTCAAAGATGAGGTATTGCCCTGAGAAGCAATGGAACAACACATATGTCATAATCAGGTCGGCCAGTCCACCAGAATAAATATTTGTGAATACCACTCCCACAAGAGGGAATAAGAGTAGAATCAAGGTTGGGCACAATTAGGTCAACAGGTGGGGAAAATGGGTGTAGCCAGGGTATGGAAGATGGAATGTGATAGCTAGAGGGATTGGTTAAAGGTGGAGGGGGCCAAGGATCTTTAGGCATGGGAAGTGGCATGCAAGCCAATAACAAAGTCGTGATTGGGGAAGGGGATAGGAGCAAATGGTAGTCAATATGAAGGTTGGAGTAGGTGTCAGGAATGTTGATTGGCTCCTTTGTATTGATGACCAGGACATCGAAAAGTGGGGTAGGAATGTGCGGCCATGAGAATAGAGGCAATTTTAGGGAACCCAGTATGAGAACTGACATGGGCAGTGGCACACCACTCGCAGTGGATTGTCGAGGCTTGTCTTCTAAAGGTGAATTGGCTGTGGTTAGGGGCATGTGGATTGTGATTGGGATTGCTTCTATTGGTGTGGGTGTTATCATTAGGGGTGGAGTTAACTGAACAGTTGATGGTCCAAGTGCCTCGGCTGATGGCGGTGGTGGACATATTGATGAGACTGGCTGAAGAAATGGCAGTGAAGACCGTGGTTGATGTGAAGAAACAATAGCAGGTTGGACTTCGTCTTCCATGGATGCGGCAATTTGTCGACCAGAACGCAATGTCTCAATCATCTTGTCAAAGTGCTTGTCAAAGGTCTTTTTCAATTCATGTAAACTGTGTTGCATAGTATGAAGTGTATCCAGAATACCCTCTAATCGACAGTGAATCTCCTCATCGAACTCCAACATGCTAACTACATGAGATGTAGGCAGTTGTTGAATGAGAGTGGTACCTCGTTAATCGGGGAGACTAGTTCGAGGCCTTGTTAGAGAAGCATGAGTGGGCTGAAAGTACTCAAAATCCTCATCATGCACGCTGCACAGGTATGGTCTCCTGTAGGGACGAGTAGACCCCACCACCTTATAACGAGAGTGGTCGTCGGGTTCAAGCCAGTGTTGTGAAGGTTTGCAGTACCTTGCTCGTTCAGTTGCGAAGGGATAATTATAATGAACTCTAGCTCGGCGACTTCTTGAATTATCCCATGAATACTCCATATCGAATCAGCAATCCAATGAAGAAGTAGCAATACCAAAACAAGTAGTCATGGACGGCCGGAAGAGGTGAGCCACATACTTGCTAGTGAAAGTGTAACAAGAAGACAAGCCTTGAAGTTGTATGGAGGCTCTCGCAACCAATAATCACAGGCGGCAGCTGGCAGAGGAGCGAAGGGCAGCAACTACTGTTGAAGACGAAGACCAGGCCGACAAAACATGCGTTTGTTTGGACCCCGTTGTGGTGGGTTTTTTTTTCCACTAGACCGGACAAGACAAGATCGGTCTGGCTGGAAATTAATTAACCGGTTCGGGCTGACCTTTAAAAATCTGGAGCGTGCCTGTGTTGGCTGGGTGAGATGGCAGAGCTCAAATGGAAACTATGGAGCTGGCTTCTGTTGGAGGGCAGAGTTTGAGGACCCCCGGACCAGAAATTTGGCGCAATTCGAGCTGTCGATGATCGAATCCAGATTTTGCCGTCGCATGCTTTGGAAGTATTCCTGATTTGGCGATGATGCACCGAGATTTCCGGAACGGCTAAGAGGGTGCTGTTGCAGGCCGGCAGCCGGCAGAGATGTTGATGGCGAACTCAATGACCGGACGTCACCGCCGATGGCAGGAACACCGGAGGCAGAAGTGCCTAAATGGCCCGATAGAAGCTTCAGAAGATGGCGGAATGAGGCAATGGCGCGAGGCGATGACGGCGATGGAAAATCCCGAGGAAAGGTCCCGACTTTGGGCTCCGCAAGACGACTGCGAGGTGTGATCTGACCAGAATGCCGAAGAAGACGACTGTACCGACGATGGATGGGCTCGGCAGTCAAGGTGGAGATGTTGACGGCGGGGCAAAAGCAGAAGCACCGCCGGCAAAAAACAACGGACGACTACTGTTGAAGACGAAGATGGCACGGACTGGAGTCCTGGGTTGGCTCGACAAAACAGATGCTGGTCCCTCCTCGTCGTTTTTCGACGATGCCGGAGGCTGCTTGAGCGTGACGAAGAGGACGCCGGTGGGGAGGCAACGTTCAACAGCGACAGTGCGACGGCGAGGCGTGACTGAGAGGAGCAGAGACGGTGGAGGTTTTGAGGTGAACGACGGGAACGATGGGAACAGACAGAACCCGACGATAGTCTGGATCGAGCACCGAAGAACCCTCGAGGGCAACGGCGGGGTGGAAAAAGGGCTTTTCTTCTTCGATCGGATGCCTTCCACTCGCCTGCTGAGGAGAACAGGGATGATGGTGCAACAGATGATGACGATGGCGAATGTGGCAGTTGAAACAACGGCGTGCAGATTTGCTGTGCTCTGATACCAAATGATGGAGTGGCTTCTATGCTCAATCAAGAATTAACAACAAAGAAGGAAAAGGGAAGAAGTAAGGGGGCCGTAGCCGAGCAAGGGGGAGCCGAAGCTCGAGTAGGGGAGGCCAAAGGCCAAGAAGACAAATGGGAATAACCCTTTAATTCATCTCCAAAACTACTGATTACAATGACTTATAGGCCTTATATAGTAGAGCCTGAATTACATGAAAAGACCAAACTAGCCCTAATATGCTTATTATAAATAAAATACTCAAATAATACTTATGAGCTTATCATTCTGCATCAATTCCCTTGTATGTTGCATCATGATAAAGTTTTACCTATACCTGTTCATTAGTAAAATGAAAGATTTTCCAAATGAAGGGTCGGTCCTACATGTCATCTTACTGCTTTTGAGCTCTTATGATTTATGTAATTACAGCTAACTAAAGAGCTCCACTTTTTGGAAAAAATGTATGTGAACATAAAAAGGTGTAATTGTGGCAAGCTATTGTTCTGTGTTAACCACCTATAATATACAAAGTGCCAGTTCTGTATAGTTTCTATGGCCTCTTATTCCTGTTCTGCATGCTCTTTCTTCCTATTTTCTCGTCCTGTATTTGCAATCTCCAAACAAGAAGAGACTAATAAAAAGATCCTAAGAACCAAAACATTAAGATACAAATTATCTAATAATCTAATCTTACACCATATAAGATGAAATTGAAGTTCAAATTTGAAGGCAGTTAATACGCACCCCAAGACATGCCACTAGTAATTGCACTGTGTGCAGGAGAACGTGGACCAATGGTGCTACAGCCAGATGTAGCAGTCTGACCACGGCCAACTAAAGAATGGTCATGGCTATATGGAAACCGCTGAATTGATTGCTGTTGCAGCTGACTAAAACGGCTGGGAGAATTTTGGGGCACGACATGAGATACCATGTGTGACAATGAAGGCAGATTACCTATACAACGAGAAGCATGGGCAGTATTTATCTCATGCTTCATATTAGTTGTAGCTTGTGAATATGGTGAAAACCCCATATTTGTTCTGCCAAACCAACAAGCACAGTGTGTAAAGTATTCAATCATGCATATGCTATACTTGGTCAAAGAGATAAATCAGAGTTTTCATATTTGAGAGAGAGAGAGAGGAGAGATTTGCCTTCCAGAGAAAGCAGCCCACCTTTGATTCGATGATGAACTGCTTGAGCCAGCTCGTGGGCGGTTGCATCCACGGTTATATCTTCCAACTCCTCTTGTTTGAATGAAAGAGCTAGAAGGTTGACTGATATGCAACCCAACAATGCCAGATGTAAGGTAGCTCATATCCACAGATTCATTTTGCAAAAGCAGGTCGTCACTGGATAGTAGCCAACAAATTTCAAAGTAAAATACCGGAGATAAGATTGAGCAAAGCCCAAGAGAGAAATAGGTGATAAGTTGTTCAAGATGTACCTATAATTGGGATCCCAATCCCCAGGATCCGGTGGAGACATAGCATACTCTGACTTATCAGAAAATTCTAGAGAGGGCAAAGAAGTAGCTTGAGAGTTAGATGAGTGTGACACAGGAGTACTGTCTTGGTGATGAAGGCACAAAGACAATCCTGTAGAAACTCCGTTTTCACTTTTTTGAAGCCTCCAGCTCTGACTATTGGAAGTAGCTGGCTGCAAGGTTCGAGTAGAACTAACAGATCCACCTTGAGGATTCCCCTCAGGAAGATGACTTGAGCTAATGGCATCACTATTGTGCCCCTGCAAATGTCGAGAGACAGAATTATCCTCGTGAGGTTGCATAAACGAGGCTCCATGTGTATATCCCAAGCTCCTCCTCCTGCGCATCTGACTTATTGCAGCGGCCTTGCCCAAGGGCGATCCATGAATACTAGTAGCACTACCTCTTGCAGGAGATGACGGCGCACTGTACTTACCAGGAGAACCAGTTGAAACCTGTATCTGGGAACTTGGTGGAGTACACTGGGAGGGACTAGCTCCCAGGGACATTGGACAGAAAGCAGTACTACCAGCCGATGGACTTGGACCTAAACCATTCCCATGAGGTATTCGAGAATTTCTCCATCTCGTTGCATCTGGACTAGCTCCTAAGATAGATATGCCTCGAGGATGGATGCTCATTCCAGATGGACCAACAATGGATGGGTAGTAACCATACAAGCCACTTTCACCATAACTTCCACAGCTACCTCCATGACCAAGTCCGTCACAATAGCTGCCATAGCTTCCCAAACTTCCGTAACTGTTGGCATGAGAAACAGGTGCCATCTGATAATGAGGATTATTTTGCATATAGCCTTTGCTCACTTTTGCCACCTACATAGGTTAAAGAAAAACAATTGAATCTGCACTGAAGATGCATGATAAATGGAAAATGGCAATAAACATCACGTCTAGCACCAGAGCGTGTGATAGTACAGCACTGCAGTACACTTCAAAAAAGCTGTATATATCTTCTATTCAAAGGTAGTGTCTAAGGTCCTGCTCAAAGTCCTCCACACCAAATCTCCTCACCCATTCCCCCCTCTTGGACACACACACAACTAGACTATAACATCAAAAGCAAATGAAGAAACTATTAAATATAACAAGATGCAAAGAAGAATACCTATCACAAGGTATATAAGATGACATACTCCTATTCATAAATTAGATTACACGAATAAACTAATAAACTGAAAGAACTGAAAGAGATTATATGGGAAGAGTACTGACCTGAGGAGACAATCCAGCAGCAAACCAGTGCCCTCCTCCACGACTGTGATCCACCATAACATTCTGGCTCACATGCTAAGTACAGAAAATTTGAACATCAAAATGCAACATCCACACAACTTCTCATGAAGTTAATATCATGATTTCGCTCAAAATGGTTTCAAAAGAATAGTCAACGGACAGCCAAATGATTATTTAACATCAATACGCAAAGCAGTGACAGATGTGATGATACTCACAACACGAGGGGTCTCAGGAGGAGGCTTGTAGGGGCATGTGAAATATTCACCAGTCACAAACGGATGTTGCACTGCCTGCAGTAAGATAAAATGCAAGGTGTATCAATTTACACATTCAAAGAACTAATAACAAGAGCAGAAAGTTGGACTACTGCCATAGGATATTTGTTGAGAATCAAGTACCTGCATAGGGGACCACCGCTTCACTGGATCAAATTCTACAAGACCTCTCAAAAAATCAATCAAGGCCAAGCGTTTCAAATTTTCTGCAACAACACCGGACCAGCATTCTTTGAATTTATTAAACATTAAATCACTGACAATTTGTACTTCAATCGACTAATAACAAACCGTTGGAGATCTCTTCATCTGGCAAATTCTTACGATAAGGATAGTTTTTAACAATCTCTTCAAGTTTCACAAAATTGAAATATTGTTTCCCCATCACCGGTTTCTTCATTTCTCTCTAACAACATGAGAAGCCAGAAATAGATGAGAAGAATTCAACACATTTGTATAAAAAACGTTTCATATATCAGAATAATGACAGAACAACTCACAACTTCATATTCTTCTATTGTTAGTAGTTGATAAGCACTTCTTCCTCTCTGGCTGGATTCATCTTCCTCCAAGTGATGGAAACCTCCAACACGCTTAAAGAACTTACTTGTGTTCTTTGCGACCCGTAACATATGATCAGGTGGCTGCTCCCTATCATGTAGAAGTACATGGAGAAGCAAGATCAGAATACAACAAGATGGCCACAGAAAGATATTCAAAATTCCAGTTGCATTCAACATTCGAGAAAAATGAAGCAAAACATACCCTCGTGTGTCTATCATTCTCTTAAGAAGATCAAATTCTGAAGCTCCTGGAAATAATGGAAGCCCCATAAACAACTCAGCGACAATGCATCCAAAAGACCACATATCAATGGCAGTTGTATATCTAATTTAAGTTGGTCAAGAAGAGCATCATGGTTCCAAAAGAAAAGGCACAAGAAGTCATCAGACAATACAAACTATATGTAGTTGTCTTGCAAGGATACGGGTACCCAAGAAGAACTTCTGGAGACCTGTAGTAGCGGCTCTGCAGCAAAAGGGGAAAAAAGGAGTAACCAAACAAGCTGAAAATGCTCCTAGTATCATGAATATATTCAATGCATCAGTAAATGCATCAATCGTACCTTGGAATTAAAAAAACAAAACTTATCCTCCACTAAACAAACCTGAATATAGGAGTAAACTGTCCGATCCTCCAAACACGCTGATCCGAAATCAATAATCTTAATTTCTGCTTGATTCAATCTGTGTAGTTGAAATCACTATATTTAAAGTTGAAATGAACAGTAAAGATTTATTAGTTCAGATGTATAATTAAGAAGTATCTCACCTGGTCGATATAAGAATATTTTCTGGCTTCAGATCACAATGAATAATACCAGCCTCTTTCATCACGACTAGTGCTTGTAGAATCTAAAACAATTAAACGATGCCAGAAAGTCAAAGAACCAGCATATCTAGTCTATATATCCCCTGACGGAATCAGTGAAAATGCACAAAAACTTCAAGACCTTTATAGAGACCTGTTTGGAGAACAGCTGGATAATGCTAAGAGGCAAGCCTTTAAATGAATTCATCCGTATAAGTTCATATCTGAATAGCATAAATGGTGAAAATCAATTACTAAAAGCACAAGAAAGTTGTCTATCAATCAAGTGCTGATGTAAGTCTATTGATTATAGCTACAAAATCAACAAATTTGAAGTCCACGGTATAAGACAATGAACTTACAGATTCGAGCCAAGCATTTCAAATGTGATACACAAGTGACGTTGATATACAAAATAATCAAGGATACGAACTATATGCTTCTTATCTTCTGGGTCAAACTTTGTGTTTAACTACAGAAAACAATTTATTTTTCAATTAAACAAATATCCTTTTGTATTTCAAAACCATAAAAGCCAGAGAACTTCAATTACCATAGTCAGAATAGAGATTTCAACAAGTGCTTGTTGATAGTAGGCTGGTTGATTTTTTATGATTTTGACAGCAACAAAATTATCACTTTCTGAAACCTGACACTTAGCAACTTGTCCAAATGTCCCTTGGCCAAGAATATCCTTGATGATATACCTGATATTTAAAACATCAATAGATTCACATTGCTGTCATTTCGAATACAATCACTCACGCACTAAAACAGATTTCTCCATCACATTAAGTGCCAAGGTGTGATCATTTCCGCTACTTAGGATCCATTATCCATAAAGAAAGGGATATTGATAGTGATGTGGTGCATAGGATTAATACGGGGTAGGTAAAGTAGAGGGCAGCCTCAGGAGTGTTGTGTGATAGGCGTGTGGCAAAAAGACTTAAAGGCAAGTTCTATAGGACAGCCTGCAATACTCTATGGAGCGGAATGCCGGACACCAAAGAAGAGTCATATAGATAAGTTGAATGTAGTCGAAATGAGAATGTTAAGGTAGATGAGTGGGATAACAAGGAGAGATAGGATTATAAATGAATATATTCGTGAGAATCTAGGAGTAGCTCCTTTAGGGGAAAAGTTGAGGGAATGTAGGTTGCGTTGGTATAGGCATATGCAAAGAAGACCTTTAGATGCCCCTGTGAGAAGATTAGAAGGGATACGGGTAAACGATGCTAAAAGAGAGAGAGGAAGACCTAAGAGAACTTGGATGAAGTTAATAAAAAAAGATTTGACTTTACTATCTCTTACAAAAGAGGTAGCCCAAAACAGGCTTGAATGGAGGAGTAAGATCCGTGTCGCCGACCTCAAAAAGTTGGGAAAAGGCGTTACTTGATTATGATTATGATTATGGATGCTAGATAAAATCGAGGGTGATAGCTACACATCCTAGCACTTAAAAATGCCAGATTTGCCAATATATCAACCTTCATCTTTTAGTACAATTTTAAGGGCATTAGGAGAAGTATCATATGAAGCACAACAACATAATAAAGCCAGATAGGGGCACCACGCAATATATGGGTATAGCATTTAGTGTAAAAGCATGTTGATATAGCATTGTCTAATATGATATCGCTCCAAAGCGGTAGTTTTTACATTATATAGCTGCATATCACGCTTGGAAAAAACACAGATGTCACCCGAAATTGAAATTTTGCACAATTACTCAGTGGTTCACTTTGTCCTCAACTAAGACCTTACCAACGATACGAAATGCTTTCACACATGTGTTTAAAACTGGATAGGCACTAGAGAAGAAAGAGTCATTTCATCCATTTAGCTACTAAGACAAGGATAGCGCTGGAAGATGAGGGACAGATCGCTTTTAGAAAAAAAATTCATTGAAAGTCCTCATTCTATGAGAGACAAAGAACAAAATGAGATTGCGGTCTAGAGACAACTACTAACAACACACAATCGGCTTCCATGAAGTGGTGCCTTTGACAGCAACTGACATATTTCCACCAATATCCGCCTCTCATCTCTCTTTTTTTTTAAACAAGAAGCTGACAGAGCAGGATATCCATGCAAAAGAGCTTGCTTTCTGTGTCTTTTCTCCTTGCTTACATTGAGATGACAAGCAGTGCTGTATGGTTGGTAGGTTCTGAATAAATGTCATTTTCTGAAAAATGGATCAGATCTCACCAACCAAAGGAGAAAGCGAACTATTTTGAGAAATATGAACTACTGTACCCACAAGAAGAGTCATGGTCCTTATCTCCTAAAACTGACATCATATTTACAAAAGTGTATACACCACTCCTCGTATAGGCACACAGTGTAACATTGTATCTTAAGATCAGAAACAAAGTATATGTAATAAACTCTCCCAATGCAGATAAGAAGACACATTCTTGACATAAGGAAAGGACAAAACACCGTCTAATGCACGCATTCATGTAACTCCTTCAAACTAAGCTGAAGCTATTTTGGCTCAAAATCTGCTAGAATTTCAAATTCTAATGTGTGGAAACTGTGCGAGTAAGATCCAACACCCTGCTGAAGTACAACTTGCCACATTTCCATTTCCTAGAAGTATGTTACACGTGTGGTTTGGGCTTAATCTATAAGTGAGGGGGTGGTTCACGCGTGGAAGAGGAGGGGAAAAGTGGGCTAGGCAGTTTACAAGGCAATTCATAAGAAAATTTTAGATATGTCTACAGCCACATCATTTTGATCTTCAGGCATCAGGCAATACTACCAGTTTGAAGCAAACCAGAATATTGTTGCTAACTTTGTAGTGGAAGATGATCAGAGAATATATCTTCTACAAAAGCCATCAATTGATGAAGTCAACATGACATTACTGGGAAAGATATAAGATGCTGATGGAAGATCAAGTCGTGACAAAAAGGAAATCCGGCATGAAATCTTCCCACAATGCAATCACATTGGTTTTGTATAGGTACCATCCTTTAATTTATAGTGGCATTCAGATAATGCTCCTTCGTCCTGCTTTAATAGTCCTATTTGGCTTTTAAAAATGAATTAGTGACAACCAAATTAAAATAGCTTAAATAAGTCGTCCATGGTGATGATTGTGAGTATCATGTAAATGATTAGCAGTTAGTCATATACTTAGCACTTCATATTTCATAGCAAGTCTGTAATACACACAAAAAGAGCTTCCCTTAGCTTATAAAATATCCTAATTTACACAAAAATATTGCAGAGAACAATACCAGCAGAGTCTATATTCTGTAGTCCTAAAACAGGAAAACTTGGCAAGAATCAAGCCCAAACCTTTGTTGAGAGCCGTTCATGAGGACAAAGTTCAAACTTAGGATAAGATCTGAATTCACATTATCATAACCATCATTTTGCACCCCAACTGATGGACTTGTGAGAAACCTTTTTGGGTTCAGTGCTTCAGAATATTTGAATCTTGGGTTACAAATCTTGTAGGTTTCATTTATATCTTTAGTCAATCTTGTCAACAGCTGCATATAAAAAAAAAACTAGATAAGCTCCTGGACAACATCAGTTAAAAACTAGCCAGGGGATGGAAGAGTCAAAAGTTTGGCAAAATTCTCTTGGACATTGGATGACGGGCAAGAGGAAAAAATGGAAGCAGAACTGCCATTTGGGTTGTAGCTGGCATAGCAAGTGCTATTTTACAAACTTTTTACAAAAAAAAAAAGCTCAAGAGGCTTTGGCAGTGTTTAGAAATGCAAGTCGCATATAACTTGTGTACAATTTTTTCCCCCATAAGTGGTAAGACGAGCAGAAGCTGTTGATTCTGGTTTTGGTGGGAGTAAAATGCAATGAGCAACATCATAATCAAGTAGTGCCTTTTCCCAACAATTTGAGGTTGGTGAATAATCCAACGAGCATAGTGCCAAAAAAAGGATGCGATGAGTACTTCCAAGTTGAGAAATTAAGCACTTAGGCATCCAAGCACATTTTTATGCACAAGGGCTTCATGAACTATTAAAGGTAAAAAGTGTTTACATAGGCATTGCCATGCAACCTCAGAAAATTAGTACTCCCTCTGTTCCAAAGGACTGTGTACATTTGAGAAAATTTTCATTTTTATTGGACCATGAAGCCCACAAGGAAGTCACATGACTCCTTCTCCCTGAATCCTGTCCAACTCGTATGCTCGTTCACGAACCAAGTTCAAGTCAATCCTTCCAAGTCTCCTCCAATTTTAGAAAGAGGAAGTCACATGATTTGGCAAAATGTACACAGTATTTTGGAACAGTGAATATTTTCAAATGTACATAGTATTTTGGAACAGAGGGAGTAATAGTTATCTGGCAGTCCTATCTGGTCTTGCATGTAGAAATAAATAAAACATGAAATTCTCGTATTCTAACATTTTCGGAAACAGATGTCTACTAAGCTAACGATCACCATTTTAAAACAGCAGGAAGTTGAGGCCAACCTGATACCATTTTGTGACCTGATCATCTGAACTACGTGTAAAGGCATTACTTTTCATTAAGTTGCAACAGACCATTTTACAATGCGACAACCAGGTAATTCACCTCATACTTACGATACAGCACTAATGCATTTACAACTTAACAATTTTGGCCGAACAACAGAATCCTAAAGGTTACTTAGATGCAGAAGCCTCAACCAAATTGCCTCTCAATTCCGCAACGAAGTATTCATTCTTAATAAGTTACTGTCTTTTGTATAGCATTTTAGCTATAAGAAACGACAATAGCCGAATGCCTTTTACTTCTCATATTTGGTAAAAAACAGAAGTTTTAAGAGCTAGCTGCAGAAGCCTTTATAATATCACCTGGCAAACCAGTTCCAAGGTAGAGAATTTTTTCCAATTTATTGTTAGTCTTCTTCTGTAGAGGATTTTCAAATGCAGGTAAATATTAAAAGATGGAATTTTCAAACAAAATCAAACTCAGCATACGATGAGGATAAAATATACTCCCTCCGGCCACTTTTAATTGATACAGTTTTTCTCAAATGAACTGATCTTTTAGTTCATTTGAAAAAAAACTGTATCTACTAAAAGTGACCGGAGGGAGTATACAAATAGCTAACCTAAATATGGCTATTATTCGCAAGGATGCAATGAAGCACGTACAGGTCTCTTGACAATGATCCTCAGGGAGTTAGCTCTCTGAAGGCTCGCTGTAGATGAAGGCGGCGGGGGTGGAGATTGCACGTAAGGCCGAAAAGCTCCCTCCAGAGGGGTCCATGGGTGGTAGGAATGGGAGCGGCCTCGGGCAGAATCAGCTGCCGGCCATATGTCTGCATCGCAGTTGCCAATGGTTCCCTCGTC
This sequence comes from Houttuynia cordata, assembly GCA_039654745.1. Taxonomy (NCBI): domain Eukaryota; kingdom Viridiplantae; phylum Streptophyta; class Magnoliopsida; order Piperales; family Saururaceae; genus Houttuynia; species Houttuynia cordata. Next base: position 14,742,358 of record CM077511.1, on the reverse strand, counting down.
CATGGACGAAGCGATCAAACCCCGTATCCCGAAATGATAACGGACACCTTAATCATCATCATCTTCTGCAGGTCAAAAGCTTGCTGGTATATGTGGATTCCGTACCAGAAGACTCCAAACCCATTCGGACAGCCAAAACCACAAGGGAAAGGAAAAAAGGAGACGAATAATAATTAGCTCTATTGAGGGAGGGCCAAAAGCACTTGGGTTGGGGGCTGCTGGACGAGGATCAGAAGCAATTTTGAGTCCCAGTGGCAGCGGCAGGCACCAGGCGGGGAAGCAATTTATTGGATGGGTTATAGAAAAAAAGCGAAAACAAATTCTTTGAGGGGAAATTGCCGAAACAAATGAAGAGGGGATGAGAATTGCAGGCCGGAACAAGCTAGAGAGTATTACGGATTTCCTCCTCCGCCGTCGTGTGAGCCCTGAGCTTGGCCTGCCGTCCGTCTTCCGCCTCCCCTCAAACAATTCATTAATACCGATTTATATAATGAGATCGGCCTCATATCATATATGGGATGAGACCCGTCTTTTGGGTCGTTGGATTCAGATCCGACGGTTATGTTTAATATAGAGTAGACACATGCTTATCAAGAGCACCATCAGATATCAATCCAATGTCTACAACTTAAACCGGGCTCACATAATCCAAATAAGACCGAATTTATATATAAATATATATATAAAAAAAGTTTAAATAAAATCGATCTCATGGAGCTTACATGCCTGAGTAATCTTGAGCCGTAAGATCTCAATATCAGAAGGCGATGATGATTCACACTTTTCTACTCATCTGTTTGACACCCGCCATCAAATCTTGATATGACGGATGAAAATAGTTTGGCTCCTATAAGCTACATGAGATCGGTCTCATGTAAACGGGTTTATATATATAGAGGGAGAGAGTGGACAGTTTATATGAGATCGTTCTCGTATAAAGAGCATAAGAATAGATTTTTTGGTCATTGGATTCCGATATGACGGTGAGTATTATATCAGTGGGCAGGTGAGTGTGACCCATCATTCGCCCTTGTAGCCATCAAATCAAGATCCAATGGCTATGATTTGAACTGGCATCAAATTAGACAAATGAAAGCGATCTCATTTAAATTTTCTCATATATATATAAAAGGAAAAGTTTAGATGAGATCGGTCTCATTTGGCCTATATGAGCTGGTTCAAGTCATAGCCGTTGGATTAACATCTGATGGCGCTCCAGATAAGCATGTGTCTACCATCTATATTATATGGAGCATCGTCGGATTGGAATCCAACGATCCAAAAGACTGATCTCATGCCCTTATATGAGATCGGTCTCATATAAATGGGTCTCATATGAAAGGTTTAAATGAGAGCGGTCTCATTTGGCTTATATGAGGTTAGTTCAAGTCATAGCTGTTGGATCTTGATTTAATGGCTACAAAGGTGAGTGATGGTTCACACTCACCTACCCGCTGATTTGATACCCACCATCGGATCGGAATTCAACGACCCAAAAGATTAGCCTCATGCTACTTATATGAGAACGATCTCATATAACCCCCCCCCCCCCCTATATTTATATATGGACAAAGAAAGAAAATAAAGTAAAACCAAGGGACAACTGTAATATAATTGTAAGAACACGACTATTTGGACCTGAAGAATCTCTTCTATCCTCTGTTACTTCTACACCCCATCAATAAAACACTAAGAATTTCTCACTCATCCCCCAGTTTTCCAAATAATAAGTTGAATATCTTTTATGGGGAGTGGTCCCCATCACGTTTCTGTATTTTACGGATTTGTCCTCGATACCCTCTGCTCAAAAAACCCCCTTCTTGGATTTTTGCTAGCTTATTACATGAAGTGATCCCCGACATGATTTTGTAGCGTTTCAAGGATTTGTCCACAAAAGCCTGTGCTTAGAAAGCCCTCTTCTCAGTTTCTTACTGGCTTCTTACTGACAAGCCCCATTATGCTTATGTAATTTAGTGGGGAGCAGTCCCCGAAATCCTTTTATGGGGAGTGAAATATTAGATCTCGCGCATCTGTCACCAGTTGAGGGACAGCTGTCACGCCCCAAATTTCCAACCCTGAAATACGCGGAAGCGATAATCCAATAAAGGTGATAGACGGACCGAATACTCGAATCATCATATACCCATTTGCATACATGGGTTTCACCGGATCGTCATGACTTAAACAAATATTCACGTACATGAGATATAAAATAACTAAGTAAAAGGACAAATGTCTTATTACAATAATTTAGGGGTTCTCACAAAAGCAAATAGATAAATGGCGCACAGGCCACAAATAAACTAATAGTCCAAAAACAAACAGAAACAAAATTATTCGCCATCTAATCTTTACGTCCGCAAGATCACCAACTTCCACGTTGATGCGCACTGATCACTTCTCTTCCGTCTTAATCCCTGCATCAGAAGATGCGTGAGTATTCCAGAGGAAAGACTCAGTAGGATACCAGAAAAACTCACAACAGTAAAGGAATTAACAAGACGTGATAAGAAGAGGTCCATCAATGCAAGACTAACTCAAACGGAATCACTTACCTGAAGATGACACCTCACTCGAAATTCACACTGATCGAGGATGAACAAATCAAAATAATCAATATGACTCTAGACTTCCAAGGAGAAAACAACATATCTGCTCTCAACAACCAATATGTCGGAGAAATCAATTTCTACTCTCAGCTCTGTCCACTTCCCCTATGGACATCAATACCAGAACATCCTAGAGGCTCTTCAGAGGAACCCGGCCATGCTTCTAGGGATGCTGGCCCCATCGGTGCTTACGGGCACAATGGGCGGAGATTGCAGACCTTCCGTAATGTCGTACAATCTAAAGCGCATGCAATTGCCGTCATCAGCTGAACTATAGAGGTTCATAAATATCTGAGACCACCTCGGGTCTAGCTATGGCTTGTGAGCATACTATGATCCAATCTAAGAGTGTTCAACAAAACTCTTAGTGGAGAAACAATTTATGTAGAACTGGATCAGTCTAACCCTAATAAGGGTGTTCTCATGAATAGACTCATAAAATCAATTTTAGAAATCAAACTCTCAAAGGAGTACACTGAAATTCTCTACGTTCAGAAGGATTGACTCACAAGAGTTAAATCAAGGACTAATCTGTGCCTAAGCACGGGTTGACTCAAAACAGCAGCTCTTTAGCAGAGACGCGTCCAATACCTTCACCTTGCATTATTCCAATCAAGACCATTCCCGGTTCTCAAAACTCTGACAATGACGTATCTCATATAACTTAGTGGTAGGGTTTAAGAGGATAAACCCTAACCTTAAACTAAGGCTCGAAGGGGGAGGAGAGGTACGGTGTTAGGAACCGTACGAGAAGACTCGGTGACCAAGACGCTTGTAATAATTTGAATTACCCATTACACAATACTAACACCATATAACTTTGGGTTTTTAATTAGTAATACCCTCCATGTGTTACATATATTATATGGTTTAACATTGCGTATAACTTATGCTATGGGAATGGACACTGTTATGTACACAACAGCCCCATTTCCGGATCTATCACCATCTGTACACAATTTATTTGTCTCTGAAATTTTTATTACAGACAACTCTATGCCTGTAGATTATTATCCGATTTATGTCATAATTTTCTGAATTTTTTGCATTTAGTTATGTATTTTCTAACACAGTCTGTCGGTGTAGGATTATTCCTGGCCGAGAGTACTATACCTTGAATTAACCCCATTTCCATCTGTTATTACTTGTTCTAACCCTAATCAGGGTCATCAAGACTTAATACAGTACCATTTAAGGCATTTACCAACTTCTGATCACTTTCTTAATTAGGCATTAAATTGCAAAACAGTTCCTTATTAAACTGTTTTTACCAATTAGCCTTATTAGGCCATTAACCGCAAACTGGACAGCTTTTTCAGGACACTTCGGCTCCTGGTCAGACCTGGTAATTGAGGCCTACCAGTTCCACTAGTCTTGACCCATAAGGCTCATACTTTCAGTTTATAAATCTTCTTAATTATCTCCTTTAAAGAGACCGATTTGATATACTCAATCAATTTAAGTGTATACTGCTTAGAGTGGACAGCTTTTACAGGACACCTAACCAGACCACTCAAAACTCTAATTTGACCTACTGGAACGTACAAAACCAGTAAGCCTAACACATAAAGCTGGCTGCTTTTTAGGGTAAACATTGAACTAAGATGTCTTTCTACAATTGCTTTATGTCATGGCATAGTATATTACCAAATCTGTTGATAACAATATGGAATTGGACAACTTTACGAAAACAGACCCTTAAGTCACTTGAAACAGATAACGACATGCATTAATGGACAGCAAATGCATGGAAAAAGGGTAGCAAAAGAGTAGCATACAAAGGGATGTCACGATTGGATCATGCATGGGATGATTACAATAGGAATCAATCGGTGTGCATCATATAATAAGCCAATCATACAAAACAAGACAACTAATTCCAGACAGCAAAGATCAGCAATATAACCTATACCTCAGAGCACGAAACCATATGAAAAGCTCAAGAATATTGACATAAACATGTGTGAGAAAAAGAGCATCTTACTTTGTCAAACTGATGCTAGTTGTACGTCACCCGGTTTGTACTAAATCTCGCTGCTTCGCGAACTCCACACGAACCAAAATACCACTTTTGCATGCACAACAATGAGAGGCTCACTGCTGGTTAGAAGAGGAGGGGAAGGACGTGATAGTGGAGAAGGGAATCACCAAAGGGGAAGAAAATCAGCCGGTTCCAAAAAGGGTGGTCGATCCTCTCTTGTATGGTTTAAATAGACCATGCCTTGTGATCCCCACCGTCCACCTTCACCTCATCCAAGGGCTATGGATTGCTCCAGCCCATCCAACACAGTCAGGACGTGATCCCCCAAACTGAATATTCAGTTTTGATCCCAATAAAGTAGGGATTTATCTCAACTTACTTAGTTATCAAATCCTTTCCCAATTAGATGTCGATTCAAAAAGATTGAGTCAAACTCCAACTTGGCGCCATCCATAAACATGGAAGGCCAAGTCAGCCTTCCTAGGGCGTCCCAAATTGTCTCTCAAAGATTGTCCCAATTTGGCTAATTAAATATCTAGTTATAAGAGAAAAATAATCTTATACAATTTAGGGTTTTGGAAACCCAATCAATCTTCACGTTTAGATCCCTTTAAACAGGGCAAGTCAGGCATGACACGCCTCTAAGAAATCCCCCAAAATCAGCCCAAGAAGTTTCCCAACGGAATTGACTCGGGAAATGCAAAACCACCGGCGATCGATCGGTCCGTATACGAGATCGATCGTCCTGCGATCGATGCCTTACAAAAGCGATCGATCGTCTCCCGATCGATGCCATATGAAGGCGATCGATCGGTCTGACGGAAAAAATTTTAAATTTTTTCAATTTTAAAGAGATTTTCTAGAATTCAAAATTATTCTCTTTGAGCAATAAAATTTACTTTATTAATATAAAATTTACGGTCACTACATCCTCCCCCCCTTAAAGAACATTTCGTCCCCGAAATGCCACAAATCATTCTTCAAAGAGTTGAGGGTAGGATTTCTTCATTTCATCTACGGTTTCCCAAGTCATTTCCTCGGAGTGCTGGTTTTGCCACAAAATTTTCACCAACGGTATTGTCTTTCTTCGTAGCACCTGATCCTTCTGATCCAGTATTTTGATAGGCTTCATCGGAAAAGATAAGTCTGCTTCTAATTCCATAGTCGTGTAGTCTAACACATGTGATGTATCCGGCACATACTTTCTCAACATAGACACATGGAATGTGTTGTGCACTTCTGCTAACTGTGGGGCTAAGGCCAATTTGTAGGCAACTGGCCCAACCCGTTCTAAGATCTCAAATGGTCCTACAAATCTCGGACTTAGTTTCCCCTTTTTACCAAACCTCATAACTCCCTTTGACGGAGAAACCTTCAAGAACACATTGTCTCCTTCCTGAAACTCCAATTCTCTTCTTCGGCAATCCGTATAACTCTTCTGTCTGCTTTGCGCTGTCTGTAACCTTTGCCGAATCTGTTTCACCTTCTCTGCACAGTACTGTATTAATTCTGACTTCATCACTTGACTTTCTCCGATCTCTGTCCAGCAGGTGGGCGATCTGCACGGTCTCCCATACAGTGCTTCGAACGGTGTCATTCCAATACTAGAGTGGTAACTGTTGTTGTAGGCAAATTCGATTAGTGGCAGATGATCGTCCCAATTGCCCTTCCAATCGATAGCACACGCTCTGAGCATGTCCTCTAAGGTCTGTATTGTCCTTTCTGACTGTCTGTCGCTCTGTGGATGAAAAGCTGTACTAAAACTGAGCTTAGTACCTAATGCTTCTTGAATACCTTTCCATGTTCTGGATGTGAACCTTGGATCTCGATCAGATACAATCGATATTAGTGTACCATGTAGTCTTACTATTTCTCTGATATACAGCTCAGCTAAACTTTCTGGGTTCTGCTTCCATCGAATAGGCAGAAAGTGTGCTGTCTTAGTAAGTCGATCCACGATCACCCAAATTGCATCTTTCTGCTTCTAAGTCTTCGGTAATGCTACCACGAAATCCATTGTGATATGATCCCATTTCCACTATGGAATCTCCAACGGTTGTAACAAGCCCGCCGGTCTCTGATGTTCTGCCTTTACTTGTTGACATGTCAAACATTTTGAGACAAACCTTCCAATATCTCGCTTCATTCCATTCCACCAGAAATTTTTTTTCAAGTCCTGGTATAACTTTGTGCTCCCTGGATGAATCGCATACTGTGAGTGATGTGCCTCATGGAGAAGTTCTTGTCTCAGCTCTACATCCTTTGATACCACTAACCTTCCTTGAAATAGAATGCTTCCATCAATTCCTTTAGTGAAATCTGTCTTTTCCAACAGCTTCTGCAACTATGGATTATTCTTTTGTGCCTCCAGCACTTTCTCATATATCATCGATCTTACCGATATGTTTCCTAAGAATGACGCTCTCTTAGTAGTCGGCCATTCCAAGTTACACATTCCCAATTCCTCCATCATTCGCCATTCTTGCACCATCATGTGCGCCATTATTCCTGTCTTCCTGCTTAGTGCATCTGCAACTACATTCGCCTTACCCGGATGGTAGTGGATAGCGAAGTCATAGTCCTTCAAATACTCCAACCACCATCTCTGTCTCATATTCAGGTCCTTCTGAGAAAAGATGTATTTCAGACTTTTATGATTAGAGAATACTTCGAAAGTTTCACCATAAAGATAGTGTCTCCAAATCTTTAAGGCGAATACTACTGCCGCCAACTCCAAGTCATGAGTTGGATAATTCTGCTCATGAATCTTTAGTTGTCGTGAAGCATAAGCCACTACATGTCCATTCTGCATCAGTACACAACCCAAGCCGCATTTTGATGCATCGCTATAAATGACAAACCCACCAGATCCTGATGGAAGTTTCAGAATCGGTGTGGAAGTCAATCTTCTCTTCAGCTCCTGAAAACTCTTTTCACAATCATGGTTCCAGTTGAATTTCACTCCCTTCCTTGTTAACTTGGTCATTGGCAAGGCTAAACTGGAAAATCCTTCAATGAACCTCCGATAATAACCCGCCAATCCCAAGAAACTTCTGATCTCGGTCACGCTCTTCGGTTGCTCCCAGTGAAGAACGGCTTCCACCTTTGTCGGATCCACCGAAACTCCGTCTTTCGATATGACGTGGCCCAAGAAATTTACTTTGTCCAACCAGAACTCGCACTTGATAAATTTAGCATACAACTGGTTCTCTCGTAAAATCTGTAACACTTGAGCCAAGTGTCTTCGGTGCTCTTCCTGACTTGTTGAGTAGACCAATATATCATCCACGAATACGATCACGAACTGATCTAACAAAGCCTTGAAGATTCTGTTCATCATATCCATAAATGCTGCAGGGACATTGGTCAGACCAAACGGCATCACCAGAAACTCATAATGTCCGTATCTGGTTCGGAATGCTGTCTTGGAGATGTCTTCCTCCTTGATCCTCAACTGATAGTATCTGGACCGCAAATCGATTCTCGAGAACACTCTTGTTGACTGCAGTTGATCAAATAAGTCGTCGATCCTCGATAACGGATATTTATTCTTTATTGTCACCTGATTTAACATCCGATAGTCTATACACAATCTCATGGATCCGTCTTTCTTTTTCACGAACAAGACTGGTGCTCCCCACGGAGATACACTAGGTCGAATCAGACGTTTCTCCAGCAATTCCTGTAGTTGTTCCTTCAATTCCTTTAATTCCACAGGTGCCATCCGATATGGTGCCTTCGATATCGGTGCAGTTCCCGGCATCAGGTCTATGGTGAAGTCAACATCCCGTTTTGGTGGCAAACCAGGCAACTCCTCCGGAAAGACATCGAAAAATTCATTTACTATTTCAATTTCTTCTATTTTTGGGAGAGTTTTCTCTTCTAACACCACAGTAGCTAAAAAGGCTTTACATCCTTTAGCCACTAATTTCTGAACTTTCATTGCAGAAATTAGACGGTTTTCTTTCTTTAAACGAATTCCTTGGAACATTAAGTCTTTCTTCCCCGGAATCCTAAAATACACCCTCTTCTTGCTACAATCAACTGTAGCACCAAATTTAGCTAACCAGTCCATTCCGAGTATAATATCGAAATCAAACATCTCAAGTAAAACCAAATCAGCAAGCAACACAACATCATCCATTAACACAGAAGAATCCTTCAGATACTCAGTTGCTAACACTGAGTTCCCAACAGGAGTAGAAATGGAGAGACCATATGATCGTTTAAAATTAAAACCCTTGCAAGTGCACAAGGCAATTGTACTACGACGAGTATTAATAAGGGTTGTTGAACCTCAGGGACAGATTAATCTTTTACCAAATTCAAGAGAAGAAAGTTGCAGTTTTTGTCTAATCTAAATAAAGCTATGAATTTTAACTACTAAGCTGAGTTTTAATCAATGTGGAGAAGACCAAGGCTTCGAATCCACCACAATAACTAGTGTATCGTCTCTCTCTCTCTTTTGAATAAAGATTTCTAATTGGCTAGCATATTCCTCTCGGACATACACTTGTCAACTCAAAATATAGTGCTCTCCTCTCGGATGTAACACATAAAACAATTAAAATATGGAATTGTGATCTATCTCTCTCGAGTATAAACCAATGAAACTTTATTGATATATAACACCTCAGTCTACTCACGTTCCTCTCGGATACGCAAGTATTCTTCGGATTGAAACTCACAAGAATTCACTCTTGTCTCTCTCGAGTACAAAGAACAAATCTTTATTGAATTAACGGTGATTACACAATAAAATCCATACACAACCTAGAGTAAAAACATAAGATGAGAGAAAAGAAACTACACAACCAGATTATTGGGCTTCATCTACGCCTTGGAAAGGTGTTTAGCCTCGCATCGGAAGAGAAATCATCATCGTGTTCTTTATGTTCTTCATGTTCTTCTCTTCTTTGCTCTAGCCTCCAATAAAGCTCAAATGTCTCCAAGGGTTGAATATGTGGTACCCAAAACGTTATCCCATAAGGCCTATTTATAATAGTGAAGAGAAACCACGAAGTCCCCTTCCAAATCCAAGTCGAAATAGGTCTTATTTCGGTTTGCCGCATACGGCGATCGATCGCTCCGTATTGACGATCGTTTGCTGTCCGATCGATCGCAATTCCTTTGTTATTTTCCTCCGATCGATCGCTTTTCCGATCGACGCCGTATGTTACCGATCGATCGTAGTTACTGTCTTGCGCGGATCAAAAATTCCAGTAGATATGATCGATCATTTTGAGGTCCGATCGATCGTTTCCTTCAATACACTGCTTTTACAACTCTGGCGATCGATGGCATTGATAGCCGATCGATCGTAGTTATTGTTCATAAACTTCAAATAGCTATAACTTTCTGTCCCGAACTCCGAATTGTGCGTGGTTGGTGGCGTTGGAAAGCTGACTTCTTGACTTTAACATGAGATTTGAATCAGTCCAATCAGAAATATACACACTAAGTTATGAAGATTTAACCATTCGAGTTATTTTTCTCCTCATTTCTGTGTATTACTCTTGTTTCCTACAAAAACCAAAAACTATATTAAAGTAGTAGTTATTCTAATCAAACACTAGCATAATCATAAGCTTAGGAGATAATAAAATGCATATTTCATGTATAGATCACCATACTCAAGTCTAAAAGGTTTCCTTTCTAGACTGGCAGCAAACACCACAGAAATAAAAGATCTAGACGATCCTGGGTCGATCAATACTCTAGCCAATCTATTTAAGACAAGTAGAGTACCTTCGATAACATCGTCCGAAGCTTGGGCATCCGCCGAGGTCAAAGCAAAGACTCGAGCCTGAGCCTTCTTGCTCGACTCCCCTCCTGCCTTCTTGTCACGATTAGGGCAATAAGGCGCAATGTGACCAACTTCATTACAACTGTAACATCTTCGAGTATCTTGTGGACATGGCTTCCCAGCATGGGACGGCTGTCCACAGAATTTGCACTTGTTCCCAGCTTCTGGCCCGTTGTTTCGCTGAGGCTGACGGTAGGGTACTAATGCACGATTCTGATTATTCCCCCAGTTCGGCTGTTGTTAATGTTGTTTCTGTTGCTTCGCCGATCGGTTAGCAAAACGACCGTTGTTCCCGAATTGCTTGAATCCCGAGCATTTGAAGTTACCATCCTGACCCTTGTTGGAACTTCCTTTCCGCTCTTGGGTCCTCTTATAGTCATCTTCGAGGATAGAGGCCAACTCCACTGCTTTAGCCACTGAATTCGGTTGCGAAACTAGAACCTTAGACCTTAGACCATCGCGCAGACCATCGACGAATCTCCTCGCCTTTACTAACTCGTTGGGACACGCGTCTGTCGCGAATCGCTGCAGTTATTCAAACTTTGTCTCATACTGAAGTACGGACATGCTTCCCTGGACCAGTTCCAAGAACTCTTTCTCCTTCCTGCGCTGAATATGAGGAGGAAAGTATTTCTTGTTAAATACTTCCTTAAATTCTGTCCACGCGATCTCTTGACATGCCTCAAAATTATTCCGCTCGGCCGATTCCCACCAGAATACGGCTTCACCAACGAAGAGATAAGTTGCGAACACGACTTGTTCCTCTACCGGAACCTTCATACCCTTGAACAACCGTTCAACTTCCACGATCCATCGCTCAGCCTTTTCAGGGTTGTCATCACTAGACAAAGCTGGTTCTGCTCTCTTGAACCGCTCTAAAGTAGGTGCCTTCACTCTGGGCGTATTGCTACTGCTTCCGCCATTCCGCAGTTCTCTTGCTAGCTCCCTTACCACGTCAGTCAAGTTCTGGCTAGATGCCTCCTCCTGTGAAGGATTTGGCGCGGCACCCGATCGTCTACCACGAGCTCCAGTTGTCACCATCTCTGATGATCTACAGCCAAGGAAAGAGGGAGAATTAGAACTTAACTCCAGGTTTCATTTTAATTCTTCCTCCAATCCATGACTACTAGCGCGACAGTCAAAACCACAACACAAGAACGAACAATAATGCAAGGAAAACAAAGAACACACCAATGCTGAATTCAAAGCGGAGATTTTATTCAATACTAATTAAAAGTTACACCTAAATCCCTGGGAGAAACGTAGGGTTATTAAAGATCCTACTCACTTTTAAAGTTTCCTAGTCGAGTCCCTGAACACCACATCTCAGAGGTACTCGTCTAAAATGGCTAAGGACACAAACATAGGTGCAAACACTAGATGACCCTCATACCAGTCTATCTCCCAATCGGTCATGTGAGGCCACCTATAACCTAGAGATTTGAACCTGAGATACAGCTCATAGAAAAGATCTGGGTCATCCTTTGCACGAACATAAACTGGGTGCTCTAAGACCTTTCGAAACTCCTGGTGTATCACGTAACCAATGAACAGATGATCTTCCTCGGGATCTTCCTCTGGGTCTTCCTCTGGATCTTCTTCCGGATCTTCCTCCGGGTCTTCTTCCGGATCTTCTTCTGGGTCTTCCTCAAAATCAGGCTCTTCCTCGATGTCGATCAGAAACGGTTCTTCCTCGGTTCCACGACCAATGTTCTGCAATCTCCACTCAGCCAACCACTGCCGGGCTGCCTCCTGACAATCCTTCTCGTAAACCTGACCGCTACGCGTTCTTGCCATTACCTAAAGCAAAGTACTAATTAGTCATTAGGTATAACTATGCTTCATCTCTCATTCTAGGGTTCCACACTCTTATCTCAAGGTTATTCTACATCTTTGTACCATGAATAATTATTTAAGTCTTTTCTGAGCTCTGATACCAAGCTGTCACGCCCCAAATTTCCAACCCCGAAATACGCGGAAGCGATAATCCAATAAAGGTGATAGGGCAGAAGATCTGGGATGGACCGAATACTCGAATCATCATATACCCATTTGCATACATGGGTTTCACCGGATCGTCATGACTTAAACAAATATTCACGTACATGAGATATAAAATAACTAAGTAAAAGGACAAATGTCTTATTACAATAATTTAGGGGTTCTCACAAAAGCAAATAGATAAATGGCGCACAGGCCACATATAAACTAATAGTCCAAAAACAAATAGAAACAAAATTATTCGCCATCTAATCTTTACGTCCGCAAGATCACCAACCGCCACGTCGATGCGCACTGATCACTTCTCTTCCGTCTTAATCCCTGCATCAGAAGATGCGTGAGTATTCCAGAGGAAATACTCAGTAGGATACCAGAAAAACTCACAACAGTAAAGGAATTAACAAGACGTGATAAGAAGAGGTCCATATATCAATGCAAGTCTAACTCAAATGGAATCACTTACCTGAAGATGACACCTCACTCGAAATTCACACTGATCGAGGATGAACAAATCAAAATAATCAATATGACTCCAGACTTCCAAGGAGAAAACAACATATCTGCTCTGAACAACCAATGTGTCGGAGAAATCAATTTCTGCTCTCAGCTCTGTCCACTTCCCCTATGGACATCAATACCAGAACATCCTAGAGGCTCTTCAGAGGAACCCGGCCATGCTTCTAGGGATGCTGGTCCCATCGGTGCTTACGGGCACAATGGGCGGAGATTGCAGACCTTTCGTAATGTCGTACAATCTAAAGCGCACGCAATTGCCGTCATCGGCTGAACTACAGAGGTTCATAAATATCTGAGACCACCTCGGGTCTAGCTATGGCTCGTGAGCATACTATGATCAAATCTAAGAGTGTTCAACAAAACTCTTAGTGGAGAAACAATTTATGTAGAACTGGATCAGTCTAACCCTAATAAGGGTGTTCTCATGAATAGACTCATAAAATCAATTTCAGAAATCAAACTCTCAAAGGAGTACACTGAAATTCTCTACGTTCAGAAGGATTGACTCACAAGAGTTAAATCAAGGAACTAATCTGTGCCTAAGCACGGGTTGACTCGAAACAGCAGCTCTTTAGCAGAGACGCGTCCAATACCTTCACCTTGCATTATTCCAATCAAGACCATCCCCGGTTCTCAAGACTCTGACAATGACGTATCTCATATAACTTAGTGGTAGGGTTTAAGAGGATAAACCCTAACCTTAAACTAAGGCTCGAAGGGGGAGGAGAGGTACGGTGTTAGGAACCGTACGAGAAGACTCGGTGACCAAGACGCTTGTAATAATTTGAATTACCCATTACACAATACTAACACCATATAACTTTGGGTTTTTAATTAGTAATATCCTCCATGTGTTACATATATTATATGGTTTAACATTGCGTATAACTTATGCTATGGGAATGGACACTGTTATGTACACCACAGCCCCATTTATGGATCTATCACCATCTGTACACAATTTATTTGTCTCTGAAATTTTTATTACAGACAACCCTATGTCTTTAGATTATTACCCAATTTACGGCATAATTTTCTAAATTTTCTGTATTTAGTTATGTATTTTCAAACACAGTCTGTCGGTGCAGGATTATTCCTGGCCGAGAGTACTATACCTTGAATTAACCCCATTTCCATCAGTTATTACTTGTTCTAACCCTAATCAGGGTCATCTAGACTTAATACAGTACCATTTAAGGCATTTACCAACTTCTGATCACTTTCTTAATTAGGCATTAAATTGCAAAACAGTTCCTTATTAAACTGTTTTTACCAATTTAGCCTTATTAGGCCATTAACCCGCAAACTGGACAGCTTTTTCAGGACACTTCGGCTCCTGGTCAGACCTGGTAATTGAGGCCTACCAGTTCCACTAGTCCTGACCCATAAGGCTCATACTTTCAGTTTATAAATCTTCTTAATTATCTCCTTTAAAGAGACCGATTTGGATATACTCAATCAATTTAAGTGTATACTGCTTAGAGTGGACAGCTTTTACAGGACACCTAGCCAGACCACTCAAAACTCTAATTTGACCTACTCGAACGTACAAAACCAGTAAGCCTAACACATAAAGCTGGCTGCTTTTTAGGGTAAACATTGAATTAAGATGTCTTTCTACAATTGCTTTATGTCATGGCATAGTATATTACCAAATCCGTTGATAACAATATGGAATTGGACAACTTTACGAAAATAGACCATTAAGTCACTTGAAACAGAGAACGACATGCATTAATGGACAGCAAACGCATGGAAAAAGGGTAGCAAAAGAGTAGCATACAAAGGGAAGTCACGATTGGATCATGCATGGGATGATTACAATAGGAATCAATCGGTGCGCATCATATAATAAGCCAATCATACAAAACAAGACAACTAATTCCAGACAGCAAAGATCAGCAATATAACCTATACCTCAGAACACGAAACCATATGAAAAGCTCATGAATATTGACATAAACATGTGTGAGAAAAAGAGCATCTTACTTTGTCAAACCGATGCTAGTTGTACGTCACCCGGTTTGTACTAAATCTCGCTGCTTCGCGAACTCCACATGAACACACAACGATGAGAGGCTCACTGCTGGTTGGAAGAGGAGGGGAAGGACGTGATAGTGGAGAAGGGAATCACCAAAGGGGAAGAAAATCAGCCGGTTCCAAAAAGGGTGGTCGATCCTCTCTTGTATGGTTTAAATAGACCATGCCTTGTGATCCCCACCGTCCACCTTCACCTCATCCAAGGGCTATGGATTGCTCCAGCCCATCCAACACAGTCAGGACGTGATCCCCCAAACTGAATATTCAGTTTTGATCCCAATAAAGTAGGGATTTATCTCAACTTACTTAGTTATCAAATCCTTTCCCAATTAGATGTCGATTCAAAAAGATTGAGTCAAACTCCAACTTGGCGCCATCCATAAACATGGAAGGCCAAGTCAGCCTTCCTAGGGCATCCCAAATTGTCTCTCAAAGATTGTCCCAATTTGGCTAATTAAATATCTAGTTATAAGAGAAAAATAATCTTATACAATTTAGGGTTTTGGAAACCCAATCAATCTTCACGTTTAGATCCCTTTAAACAGGGCAAGTCAGGCATGACTCGCCTCTAAGAAATCCCCCAAAATCAGCCCAAGAAGTTTTCTAACAGAATTGCCTCGGGAAACGCAAAACCACCGGCGATCGATCGATCCGTATACGCGATCGATCATCCTGCGATCGATGCCTTACAAAAGCGATCGATCGTCTCCCGATCGATGCCATATGAAGGCGTCGATTGCGATGATCGGTCTGGCGGAAAAAAATTTTAAATTTTTTTAATTTTAAAGAGATTTTCTAGAATTCAAAATTATTCTCTTTGAGCAATAAAATTTACTTTATTAATATAAAATTTACGGTCGCTACAACAACCAACAAAGCCTAAAAGGCAGTGCCTTTGACCCCTGCCGGTGCTTGCAAAAGTGCAAGAAGGAAATGGAGAAGAAGAGATAGGAGGAGGATGAGTAAGAAGAAGAGGAGGAGGTCAGTTGCCGACGAGGCCTTCGGTGGCTCTATTGGGAGGAATAAGAGGGGATGGGAGAGAAAAAGTGGTTTGGGGTGTTGGGAGATAGTAAAAAAATTAGTGGGGAAGGATGGGGGTGGGAGCAATAAAAAAAAGATGGGAGATTGAGTAGTGGGGGATTGAGGAGTAGTGGGGGACATAGGAGTTTAATGAGGTCCAAACATGGTGGTTGCTGCTATCCTTTCTAATTGTTATTATAATTGTAATGGTGGTGATGGTAAATACGGCGGTTGCTGCTATCCTTTCCTGGCAAGGGACAACTTTAAATCGGGGAGGGGGAGAGGGTAGTTGTCCCAAACAAAAGAATTAGGCGTGAGGCTGCCGTCCATGTGTGTGTGTGTGTGCATGTGTGTTGGGGTGATGAAGTAACGGTAACAAGTTGGGATTTTGCAATGGGCCGACCGCCATCAACCAGTATTTGGAGAAGCTGCCCATCCATACATTTGTCTTATGAATTTTGTGATTCTAGAAGCTCCAAAACAAGCCCTTCAAGTAAAAAAAAGGTGATATTTTTCAGCACCCCAAAATTTCTCGGTAACACACTTTCATAAGAAGGGTTGGAAAAAAATCATGTTTTCAAGCATGCTCAATAATATCCCAATGTTACATTTTCACGGTAGATGTCCATCGACAAAAATCTCACTATTTGACAGTAGCATTCCGCTGACATAAATGATAGCCATTCCATTGAATTGGGGGTAGCATGGTTACAAACCCTCACAAGACAAAACTCGTCCTACTAGGGACACCTAGGAGTTTAAAGGTTTGTTGCATACGTTCAATATAATCGTGTTCCCTACGAAAGTGATATTTTATTTTAATAGCTGTAGGATTTTTCCTTATTTGTTTTGCTCGAGGACTAACAAAATATAGGTTTGAGGGTATTTGATATGCATAAAATATACACATTTATATGCTCTATTTATCTATTTGCTAGTGCAGTTATAATGATAGAATAGGAATAAAGTGGGTTATTAGTAATTAGGATAATAATTAAGGAATTAATAATTAATTTGCTCTAATTAACTAATTTAGATGCATGAATGAATTTAAAGAATTATAGTTTTATTATGCGTCTAATTTTGGTTTGATTTTATCATTGTAGGTTCAAAAGTGCGGATTGCAGAACAGGGAAGAAGAGGACGTTAGGCGGGTTTTTAAAAGTTTGAATCAAGTTAAAAGGAAAATCAAGTGTTGAGATGATCCAGACCGTTGATTGTTATCCAAGGAGAAGATGGGTCATGTCTTTAAAGTGCAAAAGACGCTCATTGCAAATCTGATGGTTAGAAGCAAGTCGTCGGAGCAGTAGAGGTTGCACTCGTCTGCTCGATAGAATAGAAAACAAAACAGAGGTGTTTTCAGGTGCGACCTAATGGAGAGGGAATCAGCTGGAATTGGGATTATATTAGATTTGGAGAACCGTTTTCTATTTGGATTGTGCTCGACCGGAACGATATTGGGCAAGTTCGAACTTAGATAAAGAGTCCTAGTTCTTTGGGTTCTAACAAAGACAACCTCAACTGGATTTGCTCGTGGACTCAACCATAAATTCGACCAGGGATTTGGATTGATTCAAAGGGGAAAGAAGATCTGCTCGAGGGGGATTGTATTTGATTTGGGATATGATTAGGACTCTCTCTCTTTCTCAGTCTATAAAAATAGGTTCTGGGATGCAAATAAGAGACCGGTTTTGGGTTGAAAAACAGAGGTTTTCCGGTGGTGTTTTTACCATAAAAGATTGGGAAACGATCGGGGGTAAGAAGAGGAAGAGAAAGAAGGAAAAAAAGCACTGATTTATGCACTGTTTTCACATTGCTACAGTACTACCACATTATCATAGAACTGCTCAAGGAATTCCGTATCAGCAATATATTGCCAATATATTGATATCGGATCCCATCTGATAAAATGATACAGACTAATATCGTTTTTTCGAATTTCTTTACAATATCGCCGATATATCACCATTTTAAAAAAATATTTTTGAAAAAAAATTAGAATTTTTTTTTTTAAAAAGAAAAAAATAGCTTTTCGATTTGTTTTCCATCCTAATATTTTGAAATCTATGCTTTGTCTAAAGGCTTTGTCTATATTAGTATAATTCATTTTAGAAGTTAAATTATGAAAATATATGGTAAAAACTAGTTTTCAACCACTGATATTTTTTTACACATTATCTCCGATATTTTGTCTCTTTGGTTGACCGATATTCTGATACGGAATAGCTACAGTGATTTTGGCTATTGGGGAAGACGATGAACAGTACCGTTCTGTGAACAGTTCCGCTGCTATAGTAAATCTGCTACTGTGTTAACTGTGAATAGTAAATTTGCTACAGTAGTGACGATGTAATTTTTTCCGAATTGGATTTATTGTCTTATGATAATGAATAGCTAAATCCTCGAGTTAGGGCATAAGTGTGAAGTTTTTAATTGTTAATCAAATATCTATTTTGATTTAATTATAGGCTTTAATATTTAAATTGATTGAAAATTTATTTTGATAAAACTTATTAATATGTAGAAATTCACACTTATCAGTCACATATTCCAAACCATAATGCAGAAATGTCATTCATCACCCAAAAACCATACCAGGACAGCTTAAAAAGATGTACCTTTTGGTAAACAAATTGATATCAAAAGTTTAGTCTTTTCCTCATAGAATCAAATTAACAATTGCTCCATAAAGGCTAGAGCTGCCAACAAATGGCTGAAATCAAAGAAACCGGAGAAAGTCCAGTGCATAATTTCTATAAAGCCGGTAAGATTAAAAACGAATGCAACCTAACCAGCGAACCAACAAATCCAACGAAAAAATCAGAAGTTCAGAAGACAAACAAGAAATCGAACTCATTTTCATTTAATCCACATCAGCCGCGACTTGATCTTCCATGCCTCTCTCTCTCTCGGATTATAAATGCCCCTTTTTCTTGTTCGAACATTGACGTATTTTTTTCTTTAATTTAACTCATTTCTAGCCATTACAAGTGTGCTCACATTTTCTATTATCAAATTGGAATTGAATTATAAATAACGGGAAAATAAGCAAAAGAAAAAGAAAAAGATGCGGGCCTTTACTTGCAGCTAGAAGACTAGTATGTATGCGATCAGTGGGACCTGGAGCTGCAGTCTGGATTTATGCTGCTCCCGTTGGAAGGGAAGAAGATGAGCTTGCATGATAAGTGAGTCCAAAACCTGACGGAGCCGAGGATTCCCACCTTCCACCTGGTCCTCGCATTCCCCTCTAGTTGGAAGGTGATGCGATCTTGCTTAATGGAAGCATCAATCTCGTCCCTTGCCCCTTCTTCTAAAGGAATGATGGAAGATGGGATGAGGTAGGAGAGGGTGAGCGTGCTATTCTGGGGTACGTCGAATGGGCCCGCCCTCAATTTGGCTATGGGCAGCCCATGAAATCGGACAAGGAAGCTCAGATCATCAAAATTGGCTTGCGCTTTGGCGTTGTCATTCTCTGCTGTTAGGTGGAGGCTGATTTGGGTATCCATTTGCCCGTATTGATTGTAGTCGAGGTTGTCAAGATGAGCGTATGTGATGCTGATGTAGGGTGGCTTGGGCCGGATGATTGTGTACCCCACAAATACGACGAGGCCAGCAACTATCACTACGACCGTCAGGATGGCACACACAATAGCCGCCGTCCAGACTAACAAACTCGTAGGCCGCTGCTGTGGTGGACTCTGAAGCTTTGGTCTTGGCATCAGGAACTCTAACTAAAACTGACTTACTGGGCGTATACTAGTACTTCTTTCAAAGAGCAACGACATCCAGAGGCGTTTTTTATCCTGGGCTCCGTCTCTCCTCATGTCGTTCTATTAACAGTTTATGATTTTTGGGTGCTTGGCGAGGACAGCCGATGAGGGAACTAATGTGTGGGCAAGGTTTTGTATCTTCCTTACCTGGTGAGAAACCGCACAGATTCTTTTCCTTTTTAGAAGGAAAATGATATTTATACATCAGTTAACTTTTGAACAACCAAAAACAAAACACATTGTTATTTGGAATCTAGTTAACTTTTCCCTTGGGCAACGTACAAATCCAAATTCAAAAGCAAGTATTCTATCTTCCTTCTATATATACTACAATATTCTACTCCTTCCTCGGGATCCTCTTAATGAACATGGCCGCCTATTTTACCTGTTCACCGGGCAATGCTGAGCAATGTTCCTTATCCTTGTAGATTTGTTGTGAGACATACATCGTGGCCCCTCTTCTCTCATTTCTCTTAAGAATGCTTTTAGTGCAACACTATTAGCCAATTCTTACTTGTGCCTTAAAAAAATCAAAGAGAATGCCTTACCTTGCTTTTTCCATTTTATTTATGGTTTGTTTGAGGGCTGCAAGAAAGACTTCCAAGGCTAATGAATTAGGGATGCATTAAATACTATAACAATCATGCTTTTCCAGATAAAGTTTTCAATATAAGTTGTTCTAAAGCTTTATAAGGTTGTAATGGATTGTATCTCATTCTCTTTACTTAGGGTAGACTGGCGAGAGGCTTAAAGCATACATGAGGCTTGTTTATGGTCAAGGTTGAGAGGGATACTGGGCTATATTATGTGTTTGTATTCTAGGGATTTCTGGGAGGTAATTTTCTATAGCATAATGGAAAGAAAATCTTCTCTTGCAGTGAGGTGATTTTGCTTAACCAAACTAATTTATATATTGTGCTAGGCTTATTCAAAGAGTCCCGGGACTCTACAACCGACTGGAGAGAGCATATCTCCAGTTGGTTTGGTAAGTGACCATGGGATCAACATCTGACGGTAAACAATGAATTTCTCCTTAACCCTCCTCTTTAACCCTCTTTAACCATAATTAACTTACTAATCATGGAAAGTGGAAACCGAGCACTCATCTATTCCAGACTTGGAGTCTCTTCTACCATCGTTGCCCACCAATTCTTGGCATTCCACCTTGATCTGCTTGGCAAATGTATGATTTTGCGGATGACAATTAAAAGTCTCTTCAAAGAAAAAAAAATTTTGCACGGTAAACTGGTTTCTTGGTTAAATAATTTTTGGCATTCCACCTTGATCTGCACTAGAAATCCAATTGTATCAAGACTTTGCCAATTGAAACTTGGTCTTGAATTGTATATTCAACACCTTGATTGCCTCTATATGCATACTATTCTAAGTTCTGTTTCTTTTTCTTTTGTTGTTTTGTTAGTTATAATTCAGTTTTTTTACCGTTGGTTGATTGTGAATTCTGATTCGTATGTTTGTCTTTCTACTGTGACAGCATGAAAATATTTGTGCCAATCACAATCTTAGCAATCGTGATTCTCATTCCCATCAATGCATCAGGAGGAACTTTATTCTCTCTCGGACGAGATGTGGTTTTCAATGACATTGATAAGCTTTCAATATCAAACGTTAGCCCCAAGTCCCAAAGGCATACTTGTTTTTCTATAAATTGTCTGCAGGAGGAACTTTCACTATTACTCGACGGCTACAAGCTTTTTGCATGACATGTAACCACATTAAGGGATGGCTTCAAGCGTAAGGAGAAAATAGTATTTTTAGCCCATTCACAATCTCACTCTATGAGATATAACTGTACTTGCTGCGCCACTAAGGTTGCCCGGTGTGGGAAATCAGCAGCGAGTAGAAATAGAACTATTTCATTGATCACATGTTTGAGTTTCCATATTTAACAGCGTACTTTTCTATACATTCCATTCCATTAGTGCAGCCATATTGCTACATATTTTGGCTATGACTAGTAACTAGATTTTATTTTTGATAGACTCAAATGATCTCTCACCACATTTTAATAACTTCTAGCAGTAATACTTTCTGATATTCATTTTCACGATCGTGTGATATTAAATGTTACAGACCTGATAGAAAGATTTTACTGTGTAACCAGGTTCTGGGTCCACATTTCAATGGCATATGCTTTTACTCTATGGATATGCTACATGCTCTACACGGAGTATGATAGAGTGGCTTTCGTGAGGCTTCATTTCCTGGCCTCAAGAAATCGCCGAGTCGATCAGTTCTCTGTGAGCTTCATAATTTGCATAACCTTGTGGTTAATGATCTTTGAATTCTGTTATATTATACTTTTTTTTATTAATATCAGTTTCCTACACCTTCTAGGTAGTGGTGAGAAATGTTCCTCATGTATCTGGCCATTCATTCTCTGAGACGGTCGATCACTTCTTTCAAATGAATCATCCCAACGCCTATCTTGGTCACCAGGTATTGTTTTGCTGGTAACAGAAATTTTCAAGATGACTGCAGCAAATCATGCTTCCTTCCTCGCTGTTGAAAAATTAGATGAACTTGTAAAGAGTCAGAAATTAAACAGTTGAAAAGTGCAATTCAAGGCAAAAAACTCAATGCTTTGAATAGCACAATTTTGAGGTCTGGCAGAAATGCTTTTTGTGTAAAATGAATGTTGTCCTTAAGGGCTATGAAGGAGAATAGCTTTTTTATAGAGCTAGGTCGTGATTTAACTACAGATAGTGAAGATTGTCTATTATCTTATTCTAATATGTAAGATCCAAATTTGATTACTTACTATAGTACACAAGAACTGACTGTATTTCTAAGGCAATTGACTTCTTCGGTCCTAGTGGTCAGTAAGTTTGATATAAGTTTATTATCAAAAAGTGTGACATAAGTTTCATCCAGTACTTAAAGAGTCGTGATTGACTCCTCTAAAAGTAGGTTGGACACAATTTCCTTACCTTCAATAGCGGTCAGATATTTATAATTGCTTTTTTTATGTTGTACCTTAATCTTTGAACAGACAAAGAAAATAACGAAAACAAAACCTTTTCAATTTTTATGTTTTTGGGCTTGTACGCATAATACCTGTTCATCCATGCAGTACTTACTAGCTTTTGTTTATAGAAATTTAACTTCTATATCTTATATATTGCATCCTTTTATTTGACATGAATGACTTTTTTAGGCTGTATACAATGCCAACAAATTTGCTAAACTTGTGAGGACGAGAGAACGAGTCCAGAACTGGTTGGACTATAACCAGTTGAAGTTCGAAAGGCATCCAGCACTACAACAAATCAGGGCTTTTGCGACAAATTTTTTTGCAACAAAACTATTTTCGTCGCAATAGATAGCCATTGGCG
The DNA here is from genome assembly GCA_039654745.1 of Houttuynia cordata. Classification (NCBI taxonomy): domain Eukaryota; kingdom Viridiplantae; phylum Streptophyta; class Magnoliopsida; order Piperales; family Saururaceae; genus Houttuynia; species Houttuynia cordata. Next base: position 14,719,262 of record CM077511.1, on the reverse strand, counting down.
ACCAATTTTTGAATTGTCGCAAATAGTTTAGCATTTTGCGACGAAATGATAAGTAGTCGCAAAAACTAGTACTATTGGCGACCAATGGCCTATTTGGTTGCAAAAACAATGCATTTTTGCGACGAATAAGCCATTTAGTCGCAAAAGTGAATTCTATTTGCGACAACTTATATATTTGTCGCAAATAATATATAACTTCTGCGACAAATTGATATATTTGTCGCAAAAGCAATATATTTTACTTTTTATAAATAAAAATATTATTTTTTATATAATTATAAATAAAAATATATAAAATTTCCCATTCTCATTATTTGCAACAAATAGACATTTTTGGCAAAAGATTAACCTCTTATATTTTTTTTATAAATGGGAAGAAATGATATTAAAGTGATTACAGAAAATGGCTACATACATCTCAACAAGGTATTTTTTAGTGAAAATATTATTTTTGAAAAAATCTTAATGAATTTTATATTTAAACTCAATAAAGTACTTAAAATATTGATTATTAAATTTTAAAAATATACTTGCAGAATTTATTATATATTTTTATGTCATTAAATAGATTTATTATCAACTATGAGTTGTGTTGGTACCTTAATTACATAACATTAATGATAGAAAGTTGTAAAAGAGGAATGCGGCGTGATTGCTATGATGTATGTTTGAAGCATTAATGTAATTTTGTTTGAGAAGGGTTCATATTGTAGTATGGTAAAAAAGAGGAAGAAGGTGGATAGTATTATGGTCAATTATGAACAATCTCCATTCATAGGATTAAATTAGTTGTATGACACTAAATACAAAGAATGCTTTCCATGTATGATCTATTATTAGTACGAGTGTGCAAGCACTGTAAGAGAGGGAAGAAGGGGCGAGATAAGGAGATTGACAATGACATGCAGTACACATGTGGGTATAGTATACTCAATACACGAACGTGGTGTATCACACAAGTAGCGGTCCAGAGCACTTGATGCCTATCACACAAGTAGCGGCCCATACCCATGCGCATGAGCCGCACCACATACTTAGTTTGACTCCAATAAAAAACTTTCATCCTGTTGATATGAGCTTAGCTCACGCTTTGGCGTGAGTGTGGGCACTCTGGACCATCGGATTCTGATTAAGCTTCACCCATTATTAGAGCGGGTAGGCAGAGGTGAAATACAACCTTTGCAAGGAACTAAGCTGGTAGTTGCAAAAGGTCCATATCACGAAGAGGCTCAATAATATAGTGAAAATGGGTAGATAAGATGGCCAGATAGGTGGATAGTGTTGTGGTAAATTATGAACGGCCTCCATTCATGGGACTAAGTTAGTTGCATGATATATTATTAGTACGAGTATACAAGCATTATAAGAGAGGGAAGAAGGGGCAAGACAAGGAGATTGACAATGACATGCAGTGCACATGTGAGTATAATATACTCGATACACGAACTTGGTGTATCATACAAGTAGCAATCAAAGGCGCTTGATGCCTATCACACAAGTAGCGGGCCATACCCATGTACGTGAACCGTGACACATACTTAGCTTGACTCTAATAAAAAATATTATTCTCGTTGATATGAGCTTAGCTCACGCTTGTTGGCATGAGTGTGGGCACTCTGGACCGTCACATTCCGATTAAGCTTCGCCCATTACTAGAGCGGGTAGGCTGGTAGTTGCAAAAGGTCCATATCACGAAGAGGCTCAATAAAATAGTGAAAATGGGTAGATAAGATGGCCAGATAGGTAATTTTGAACAGATGGAGTATTTAGAATATTAGATATTTATTTATTTTTTTCTATTATAAATCCTTTTTATATCAACCCAGGAAAATAAACCTGAGCCCAAGTTGGGCCTCTAAATTGGGCTTTATTTTATTTAAGGAGGTGGGCTTTCTATTTGAACCCATACATGATGGGCTTTGGATTAACCAAAAAAAATAAATGAGGAGAAATGAGGAAGGGCATCGGTCTGCCCTAGCTCCATCCTCCCCCAATCTCCAGCGCCTCCCGTCTCCTTCTCTCCCTCCTCTCCTCCCCCACCACCGATCTCTCGTCCGCCTTCGTCCGCCACCAATCGCCGGTCCACCGTTGTCCACCACCGATCACTGTTCCGTCGCCGGCCGCTGCCAATTGCACCTCCACCGTCGTCCGCCGCCGACCGCAGTTCTACCCTCGTAGCCCCACTATCACAAGGTCTCTCTCTCTCTCTTCCTCTACATTGATCCGTTACCGTCAATGACACCCATCTCTCTAGAGGAATCAAGAAGAAAATATAGCATAAATGAATTTCACCTAGCCTTTCGTTGATTTGGACGGGTGTTCAAATGCTTGGATTGCTGATTTTGCCACGTTGTGGTAGATGCTTACAAAGTGTTCGATGAAATACCTGCATGTTATAGAAGGATGTTTTCATTGAAAATGGTTACGAACACACTAGACAGCCAAATGAATTCTCTGTCATTAACATAGATGATGATTTTGTCCAGCTTTTCTTTTCATGACTGATAATAACTAACATGATTTTTACCTTTCAACCTTATTCTTTCTTCACCATATTACCATTGAGAGCTCATACTTAGTAACGAGTAATTAGTGATATAGTTGATGGCGCTCACTAGCGCACTAATGTGAGTAACCGATTTTCTTGTTTATGAATTGTTTTTGTTCTTTACCCTTTTGTCTTAATCTGTTTTTGGGTATGTCATATTGTATATTGTTGTAAACTTATATTATTCTTAAGGTACCTGGAGGTAACATGCGAGATTCATTTCTCGTCAATGGTGTTGCTTTTAAGAAGACCTTCTCTTATGCTGGGTTTGAGCAGCAACCAAAGAAATTTTCAAATCCAAAAATACTCCTTTTGAATATAGAATTAGAACTGAAGTCTGAAAAAGAAAATGCTGAAATTAGGTGGGTTTTCCATTCTTTTTGTTGTCATTGTATATTCTAAGTACTTCAGGCCTTCTTTGTGAAAAAAGGGATTACTGACGTTGGCAGTGTTTACCTTCAGATTATCTGATCCACTACAATATCAGAGTATTGTGGATGCGGAATGGAATATCATATAAAATCGTCCTCTCACGTCTTGCTATTGGTGACTTAGCAACACAAGTGATTATTCTTCCTTGAGGCTGTGTGCAGGTTGCCTTTTCTCCCTCTATTTTTAATTTTCTATTCCTTTTTTTTTCAGTATTTTGCGGACCGAGATATATTCTGTGCTGGCCGTGTGACTGAAGAGGATTTGCAGCAGTTGATGTGGTTCTTTCATGTTAATCGTTTTATTTGAAAACTACTCTTTTAGATGCTAATTGTTTGTCTGTTGGTATGATTTTCTGACATTTAAGATGAGACATTGATTGACAGCACTTTATTATTTCATGTCTTATCTTTCTCCTTAAATTTTATCTCGATATACCTGTCTTCGGAGAAAGGAGAATTTGGTTGAATAGAATCTACGGTCTCCGACTGTGGATATGGCTTAAAATCATGCATGACAATTACAGTTATCGTTTACTCTTTTTGGAAAGTCCATTGGCTATAATCGTAAACTCTTTCTAAGGCATTAGTTTCTAGTGTGAACTTCTGTTGGTTTTCCACTCAGTCATTTCAATATTCTCCTATCCACCACACCCCAATCTTAGCTGTATTACTTTTCTGAGTAGCAACCAAAACTTCCCTATACAAATTTACAGGTCCACATATGTTACTTGGAGGCTTGATAGAGAAACTTTTTTTTATGAGAAGCTTAACAATTCCCTTCTCGGGGAGACTGCAGGGGTGGAAGTTGTAAGACTAGGCGATGGGTACATCTTTCAGATTGGAGTCCATTAGACTTGAGCTCAATCTGAGCAGTTGAATCTCACTTATTTGCCTTTTTGAACAAGGAGTCCTGGTATGCCCATTGGATGGGCGGTCCTTTCTGGTGTTCGTGTAATCTATAAGACAGTATTGTTTAGGGGATAACCTATGTAAACCTTTACTTATGCTTCTCTTTATGTGGCACCTGTACAAATTTACTAGCTTCCATGTGTACGTGTGTTCTCTCTCTTCTTTTGCTTTAATTAAATTACTGATCACCTGATTGCTTTACCACCATTCCAGGTTCCAATTAAGTCTCACCTCAGAACTATAGAGTGGCAGTACTTGGTAACTTCTCCACCATAATTCTCTTCTTCTTGTTTCATCTCTCATGATAACAATGCCCATTTCATGCCAAGGGTGTTTTATTTTCCCTCAAAACACCATATATGGTCCAATCACTGATAATTAACCATCTTCTCTTACTTTTGCATAAGGCCTTCTCCTTCGAAGTGGTGCAACTGGTTCATGGATATTACTCTCTTATGGAGTCTTCGGGGGTGCAACTGGTTTATAGCTCTCTGCATGGCCAGTACACATGATTGGGGGGTGCAACTAGTTTATATTTACCAGACGCCCATGAAGTCCCCAGTGGGCCCAATCCAATCTCTAACAGGTAGAAAACATTACCACTATGGAGCTCATTATCATTGAAATTGCCTTTGCTTTAGCCACCACCTGGGTATAGCATAAATGTTCTTTTTTGGTTGTTTAGTTTTCTATATGTTATATATGTAGGTGATTGGGTTGTTTGCTGGTGTTATTTAAGATATATGTTATATATCGCCCTTGTGAAAATTGTACTCCCTCCGTCCTGAAATAGATGCTCCATGAGAAAAAAAAACGGTTAGCATTGACATTATGGAGCATCTATTACAGGGCGGAGGGTTTTTTTTATCATGAAATAGTTTTTTGCGACGAACAAATGTCGTCGCAAAAGACCCCAGACGTTTTCAAAATAGTGGAAAAGCTATGTTTGCGACGAACTGATGTCGTCGCAAAACACATAAGACGTTTTTAAAAAAAGGAGAACTCCCTTTTGCGACCAAAATATTGATCGCAAAAGGGAGTTCTCTTTTTTTTTAAAACATCTTACGTGTTTTGCGACGACATAAGTTCGTCGCAACTATAGCTTCCCATTTTTTTGGAATAAATTTCGTCGCAAATGCTATTTTTAATTGAATTTTTTTTATTTTTTTTTCTGTTTCCAAGGAAACTTGGCGACAAAATTCTATCTTTTAGCGACGGCATAATTCGTCGCAAATATTTTTTTTTTGCGACTAAACTCATCTCGTCGCAAATACTTTTTGTGTCGGCGTATTTGCGACAGAATGGCGACGAACTAATTTTCGTCGCAAATAATATTTTGCGACGAAATTAGATGTTTTGGCGACGAATATGGCTGTCGCAAAAGCAATAATTTGTTGTAGTGCAGAAAAGAGACCTACACGAAAGGTAGCTCCTCTGACTGGAATAGTAACACTTTTGTTTGATCACTTTTTGCTTGTTCTAAAATTTGAATGCCTTCATCTGGTGTTTTTAAACATTACTTATATATTATGTTTTCCAGACTGGATTTCTCGGCCTTTTTGGCAAGAAGGTGGACTCCATTGACTTCTACTAACATCAGATTAATGTGCTTGAGAAAAATGTAAGCTTAATGGAATCTTTTGAAAGAGCTATAAATGAAATAATATACTTACATGCTTTGGCTCAAATAAAAATCTGCTGACAATTGGTATAATTTTTCTCACCATTTTCAGATGGCATCAGAACGGCAGAAAGTCCTTCAAGATTCAAAGGCCATATTGCCCGTGGCTTTTGTTTCATTCAACTCACGATGGTGGACAGCTGTATGTGCACAGACCCAACAAAGCAAGAATCCGATACTCTGGTTGACTGATTGGGCTCCCGAACCTAGAGATGTATATTGGAAGAATCTTGCAATACCTTTTGTTTGTTTGACCATTCGGACGCTAATAATAACGGTAGCTGTTTTCTCTTTGGTGTTCTTTTACATGATACCCATTGCTTTTGTGCAATCACTTGCAAATCTTGAGGGTCTTGAAAAAGTTGCTCCGTTCTTGAGACCTGTGATTGAAGTGTAAGTACGAGGATTTAGTTTTTTTGGCTTCCTAGCTGGCTATATGGTCAGCTAAGCTTTATTTTGTATTTACATCTTTCTTGTGTCAAATTTTCATCTCATAACTTTTTACGTTTATATTTGCAGGAAAGTTATCAAATCCTTCCTCCAGGGTTTCCTTCCTGGATTGGCTTTAAAAATTTTCTTGGTCATTCTTCCTACAGTTCTCATGATTATGTCCAAAGTTGAAGGCCATATTTCACTCTCTGCACTGGAACGAAGTACTGCATCTAAATATTACTGCTTTATGTTAGTAAATGTCTTTCTGGGGAGTATTATAACTGGAACAGCATTCGAGCAACTTCACTCTTTTCTTCATCAATCACCAACTCAGTAATGTTCTATGACCTTCTGGCAGCTCTATATTTTAAATAATTACTCCTTGCAAAAGCCCTTTGAAATATAGTCTGTGCGGAATTAAGTTGCCTTGCTGTTGCTGTTGGGCATAAATGCTAGCACAACATAAAAAAAATTGTCTTTTGGCTGCTTGGTGTATGAATAGGGTTCATCACTAGCAGTGACTCTGATTCCATGATTTTGTAATGGCCTATATAATGGACAATATATCATTTTGTATGTGACCTGTCATCATCATCATCATAGACCTTATCCCAGCTATGGGTCAGCGGCATGGATTATATACCGTGTTTGACTCTTATCAGAATCAAAATAGTACAAAATCCGTAATGGTACTCTTATCATCATTTTGTATGTGTTGATGATGTGACCTGTGCGAGCCAGTTTGAACGTGAGAATTAATTTAACTGAATCACCTTCTTTATGAATTTCAACCATGCATGTCTTTTCTTGTGCGAGAAGGGAGGGTGAGAATAAGATCGATTTAACTCATATTAGGCTTTCATCTTTTTTGTTTAAACACGTCACTATGTGTTACTTGTGTTGTGTATTACTTTTTACACAATTCTGTACAGGATCCCAAGAACTATTGGAGTCTCAATTCCCATGAAGGCAACTTTCTTCATAACATATATAATGGTTGATGGATGGGCTGGGATTGCAAGCGAGATCCTCCGACTTAAGCCTTTAGTTATATTTCATCTCAAAAACATGTTTTTGGTAAAAACTGAGAGAGACAGAGAAACAGCAATGGATCCTGGAAGTGTTGATTTTCCAGAAAATCTGCCAACCCTCCAGCTTTACTTTTTGCTAGGAATCGTCTATGCTGTTGTCACCCCTATTCTGCTTCCATTTATACTCGTCTTCTTTGGTTTGGCATACCTAGTTTATCGTCATCAGGTTAGTAGTTGAATATTTTAAGATTTTCTCTTTTTGCTGTTCGTTGCATGTTTAGATTCTTATTCATCAGTATTACCATCACTTCAGATTATTAATGTCTACAATCAAGAATACGAAAGTGTTGGAGCATTCTGGCCGCATGTTCATCGGCGCATTATTGCTAGCTTGTTAATAGCGCAACTACTTCTGCTTGGTTTACTGAGTACTAAAAAAGCTGCCAATTCAACTCCTTTGCTTATTGTTTTGCCGATACTGACAATATGGTTCCACAAATGCTGCAAGAGTCGATTTGAACCAGCATTTAAGAAGTACCCTCTAGAGATGAGGTTCTATATGCATATTTATGTATATCTTTTTCAGTTTTTCTTACTGAAAATTAACTACATCTTTTCTTTAGAAGGTTATGACTGTACAGACTCGCCGCTTGTAGGTTTTGAAATAAGTGCACGCCATAGGACAGCCATAACCTTCTCATATCTTTTCTGTATAAAGTCATGGCTGTACAGACCACACTTGTAGGTTTTGTAATATGTGCATGCCATAGGACAGCCATAACCTTCGTAGCACCTACTGGAGGGTCGTATCATGGCCTCATTTATGATCTGCATATATTTAGTCACTTGTAATAAAAATGCAGTTTTGATCCCTCTTGTCTTCTATGTGTTGCTGCGAGACAATAATTTGGTTGGTGTGTTCACAATGGTATTAAATGGCTATGAGAGATGATAGAAGTGAGCTATTGTATCAAGAAACAAGGGCTCCTATACTGATCATCACCTGTTCGCACTGTTCTTCTAGGAAGCCATGGAAAAGGATAGAATGGAGAAAGCATCCGAACCTAACCTCAATCTGGTGGGGACACCGGGCCGGGCCCGTGCCCATTAGATTTGCTTATTTTCTATTTACATATTTAGTGATTTCTGTTTTTCAGCATGATTTTAAATTAGGTATTTTACTATGTTTAGAAAAGCTTGATTCCCGTTTCTAATTTGGGCAAGCTTAAATTTGTTGCTTGATTTAAGACTTTTGTAATGCCTATTTAATAGCTACTCCTTCTGTAACACATGGCCGCTGGTGAAGGTGGTATTGCTGTGGAGAAGAAGTGTCCTGCAGTGGGTTAGTTGAAGCAGCGAAGGCACATGCAGTAGCCACCTTGAACAAAGGAAGAGCTCATCCTTCCATTTCGAGGAGAAGACCATGCCACCCAGTGAGTTGTTCTGGAACGCAGTGTGGAAGGGGAAGCGGCCAGGCCAGTGAGAGAGAAAGCCACTGCTTTGATTCTAGGAGGCGACCTTCGACGACTCTAGCAACTCCCGGTGAATGTTAAGCATGAAAAATACACATTTTTATATGCCTTTTTACCTATTTGTTAGTCATGTTTTCTAATTAAAATAAGGAATAAAGTGAATTTTAGTCATTTGTTTAGTAATTAGGAATTAATTAAATAATGCTCTCTAAATGGCTCAAATTTCAATATGTTCTGCCATTTTATAAATTATTTGGTACGTCTAATGTGGGACATATTTTATTTATGTAGGTTCAAGTGTTCGGGCTGCAAAGAGAACCAAATAGACGGGTTTTGAAGTGCCAAAGCGACCCAAGAGCTGATATCACGCGCATTGAAGATCTGAACCGTTGATGAGTCACTTAAGAGAAGACGGGCGCTGAGTTAAGATAAAAAGCCATTCAAATTCGATCGAGTGGACGACATTGCTGCGACGGGTTTTAGTTCAATGAAAAGAGAAAAGAATGGTTCAGTGTTCGGTTCAGTGGTTCGGTTCGAGAAAAGAAAAAAATAAAATGGAAACCCGAGCCAAAGCTCGGGTGTTTCAGACGAACAGTACCCGAGCTCTGCTCGAGCACTCATGAGGAGTTGACGGCGACCCAACATCAGACAGAGGCTGACGACGGCCTGCGGCGAAGAAGGCGACGGTGGTCCTGAGCTCGATGGCGGATGTTGCTGAGGCTGGGCGAGGTTTATGGCTGAGAATGACAGCGACAGAGGCGATGGACAGCGATCATGGGCGAGGAGCAGATCGAGCGACGGCGGCTATGCCCTGGGTTCCGGCGACATGGATGGCGGCGGCGGAGCTCACGGCGAGGTTGGAGGCTGAGTTGAGGGGGAGAAAAACAGAACAGAGCAACCTCTGTTTTGGAAAGTCTCGATTTGGAAATACATGTGAAACAAAGTTGATTTGGGAAAAGATGATTTGCAACTCCGGTTCAAAATGGTAAGTGTTCCTATTTCTATTTGAATTGAGATTCAAAGAGGGGCGGATTTTGGCTCAAAGGGGAAAGTTACAGTTTTTGGGTGCCTCGGTTCTGTTCGAGAGGATTAAAGATGATATTTTTACTGCACAATCGGACTTGATTTGAAACAATTCGAAGGGCGAATGGCCGGATTTAGAAGGTCTACTCGTTTGGCTTGGAAAGATTTCTGATTTAGGAATGGAGAAGAACTGGAGGCAGTTCTATATAAACAGAGGAACCGAGAGCAGTAGAGCGGGCCGACAGACGACCAACAAGTCTCGTTTTCATTTTTTTCAGTTCGAAGTTTTTTTTTTCTCTGTTTTGTTTCACTCTGGTTGTTGTTGGAATTGGTTTCTGTTAATCGAGCAACAAAGGAGACTTGTCCGACAGCAGTGTTTACAATTCCAGTTCAAGAGGAACAGTAACTTTGCTTTTTTATTATCTTAAAACTTCTGTAAGTTATTTTAATTTTCAATTCAAATGAATACCATTATGTTTGCAGTTAAATTCCTTAGTATGAGTAGCTAAATCCCTGTTTAGGGCTGAGATGAAGCCATGATTAGTCGTAGGAATATTATTCATGTGATGCAATTGCTATTTCAAATTAATGCGTTTTAACGATTGCTATTCTCAAATTAATTGCATTGGGTTATATGTTGAACATGCTATTTAGATATTACTTGTGATTTATCAAATGATGGATACATGTAATGATTTGAATCTCATGTGTTGATATGCAAGAGAATACAAAATTTTATTTAAAAATCTATATGCTTTAATGCTGAAATTTTCCGTAGGAGAATAGATTGAATTCTAATTCTCTACGAGATAATCGTGAAAGCAATTGCTGATTTTAAAAGAAATATTCATATGATTGTCATGTGCTGATTCTTATGCCCTAGTGTTTTAAATTCTTGATTAAAGTTTTAATTTTTATTTGTCAATTAGTTTCTTTGTCATAGATTACTTAATTACTTTTAGATTAATTTGTTAGTTAAAGCTGTTTAATTGCATTGAGTCTTCGATTAGTCGTAGTTGTAGTGAATCAAATCAATTTAATTCTTCAACAAGGGTAATAATCTGATCTTCGAATTAGAATTCCAAAAACACAAGTCCCTGTGGGTTCGACCTCGTAAGAATTGTGCGACTATACTCCAAACACGATTCGTACACTTGCGAGTAAAATTAAGAGATTAATTAAAACAACAACAGTGAACTTCCAACGTCCAGCGACATTCTACGATGCCCGGCTAGCAGTGGATCGACACCAACGCGGCGTGAGAAGTAGGATCTTTCATCAAATTTTAATTTTTCTTTTTCTTTCCTCCCGCCAACGGAGGTGATGATGGCGGTAGCAGCGGTAGGCTCGAAGATGGGGCGTGGGTGGCCGCCATCAATTAGTCGCAGCGACGGCAACGGCGGTAGACTCGGAGATGGAGCTTCGGCAGCAAGCTGCAGCGGCAAGGGCCATCGTCGCTCAAGCCGCCAGATAGAAGAAAGGCAGCAACTTTCTGTTGCTGCTAGTCGGTGGTTTTTTTCCAGATCTGTCAGACTACGGGCGTACTATGAGATAGTGGAGAAGAGGAGGAGAAGGAGGAGCGTGTGCTGGCTAGCTGGTGGCAGCCCGACGGCAGCCGTCGTGGCGGCTGCCACTCTCAGACGACCAACTGGTTGTCTTCATGAGGTCCATTCTCGAGGAAGACAACCGGTTTCGTCCAAATTTAAGCCGGACCGGTCCATTCTCAGACCGAACCTGTCCAGTAAATAGGCCAGTTCAGGCAGACCGAACCCAATTCGGTCCAGAGTCAGGCCAAACCCGGTTCACTCTCATATCAAACTCAGTTCACACTCAGACCGAAGTCGATTCAATAAATTGACCCGGTTCACCAATCAGTTTGGATTTGAACTGTCGGTGGAAACTAGGGGTGTTCATGGACGTCCGTGTCCGTTGGTCCGTCTGTGTCCCTGTCCATCAGTTATTTAACGGACAGTCTGTATGGACCACAGACCGGACACGGACGGGAGCTTTTTGTCCATTCTAATGGGGTGCTACAGACACGGACAAGATGTTGTCCGTGTCCGCAGACGTCCATGTCCATTACCCCATAAAAAACCAAAAGCTGGTCAGTCCCCCACCCTTCTTGTTCCTTCTTTCAGCCGCAGGAAGGCGTCATCCTCACCATAGCCACATCGACCGGGTTCCCCACTGTGGCGCCTATGCTGCCGGCGATCAGCCTCGCCGCGATCTTTTGGAGGAGCAGGATCCCATGGGTGTCAGGATCGGTCCACCTGGTCTTGAGCATGTCGTAGAGGCCCATCCTGGTGGTGGTAGAGTACAAAGTCTGCCTCAACATCGTCGCCGATTTGCCGGAGAAGAGCTTTGGGATGCCCTCCGTGCAGAAGATCAGGAGGCTGACAGATAAAGGTTCGACCGTGGGAGGAGGAGGCGCCATTGATGGCACACCGCCACCGGTCATCACAGCTGAGCCATGAGGAAAGGACAGAGTAGGGCGGAGCTCTGGGGCCGGATGTGCGGGAGCTTTTCCCTGGAGTTGCATGCGGACCTTGATGAGATCGAGAGGGTCGGCATTCGATTCATTTGCTGTTGATCTGGAGGCTTTCTCTTAAAAATGGTTGTCTGATTCTTGATGCCCCCAACAGTCGAGAAAAAAGCTCCGGCCTCCTCCTCCTTCTTCCTCTTCTTCTTCTCTGTCTCTTTATTTTTAAAGGAAACTCCCTTCCAAAATGATAAATAGCCCCAACCAGAGGACCCATGTTCTCCCTCTGGTTCTTTCTGAAGGACTTGCGTTGGATTAATCGACTTTGTATATGTAATATTAAATCTATATATGGTTTTGTATCCATATTTGTGAACCCCAGTTATCATGGCCTAGATGCTTAGTCGACAGTTTTCAACTAATGATTTTATTGCATAGAGGAACAATCCTCTGGTTTTCCGCTACTACTATGATTTAAAAATAGTTTTAAAAACACGGGTTGTGACACCTTCTATGAAATAAAGCAGTCCAGTTTATGAAAAAAATCTCTGTTGATACCTCTGTGATAGAGAAATCCCATCGGTGCTGAATCCGTCGCCGGTGCTGAAGCCGGAAGCCACTGGTGCCGAATCCAGTGGTGGGTTTTGGTGCCGATTCTAAAACCCCGCCTTCGTGTGCTCGTCCTTGTTGTCACGCCCACTCCTTGACCGAAGACTTACAGATCGACGACGAAAGACTTACAGATCGACGACATTGCCCTCTTCCCTCCGATCGATCATCAAGCCGGCGTAGATTTCACCAACCAGATCTTCTTTGTCTTCAATCGGAGGAGCCGCCGCTGCCATAACCTTCACCGCTGACCAGTGGTGTGCTCCGGCGGGTCTGGCCGTCCAAAGTTGTCGCCTTTCATTCAGAAACTTGTCGTATTCCCGACGCCCTTTTTTGTCGAGTAGAACTTAGGCCACCGCTGCCTTGCCGTCATTGTCGCCGCCTTCTTTGGTCGCCACCCTGTCAGTCTGAGCCTCCTTCTGATTGTCATTGCCGTCACCTCAATCGTCGTCGTGTACGCTGGCCCTTTCTTCCTTATCACTCGAGTAGACCATAAGACCTTCATCCCGTTCAGTCGACTGACATCACAAACCCGGTTCATAGCACGAATCCGAGTACCACGGTTCATAGCATCAGCCCTGTTCGGGTTTCCTTTGGACCACGGGTTCAGAATTGATTTCGAGGTTTACTTTGGACGAAGAAGTTTGGTTCGGGTTGGGATTCACTTCGGATGAGCAAGTAAGTTGTCTTCTTTATCTCTTTGGTTTTACTTGTTTGTCTAAAATATCATATTTGATCTAAAGTGCAAGTGCATAGTAAATATCGATTCGTACATAAAGGCTTTTTAGCCCTAGTCTAAAATAGTTTCTTAACTGTTGTTGCCCTTTACCCTTTTAAGTCAAGTCTGAATTATTAGTAGTAATTTACATTAAATTCTTTATCTTGCTTGAGTAGAATTGCTAAAATTTATTATTTTCTTTACTTGCTTAAATTTTGTCAGATCTCAAGTTAGTTGTCCTACATCACAATCTTAAAGCTTACTTGGCAAATGCCTATTTGCACCCAATTTTTTGTTCCTTTGATGATCTAGAAACAGGATAAGTTAGAATCAATAAGAATCAATCGTATATGGCCTCACCTGTAATTAGTGAGCTAAGTTCACCATCTCTGCCACATTATTCTTTCCTTTTCGGTTACCTAATTGGGGTTTGATTCCCCTCATTACTCCCTCTCCCTATGGTAAATTCTAACCCAATTAGGACTCTTTTAAAACAGTTATAAATAGGTGTCTGTCCCCATATCTTTTCGGTCTTGTCTCCCGCCTCGCCATTGGTTTACCCAGTTTTTCTTTCCCCACATATCCTTTCTGCTGGAGCTCGTTTAAAGGCGTGTTCGTTCAGCGGAAGCCTAACCACTCCACAGGTCCACACACCACATGAGAGGGCCAACTCCTCTAATAATAAGTCACATAATATGGGATGAACCAATATAAATAACTTACATCCTCCACTATGGGTTCAGTGCTCATATTTGTAATTCAACAGTGACTCGTGCACTCGTCCTGTCGTAATCCAAAACTATGAACATGTTTCACAAGTAGATACGTTGTCAAGGCCTTCGTTAACAGATCAGCTAACATCTCAAGCGTAGGAAGATGACTCACCGTCAACTTTCCCCATTGTAGCATGTCAAATATATAATAATAATGCACCTCAATGTGCTTAGCCCTGGAACTGATCTCCCTATTACGGAGTGTCGACACAGTTGGCAAATTATCACAATAAATTTGAACAGGAGCATCAGTCCACTGTTCTAGCTGTAACTTAGCTAGAAACTCTTTAATCCACACTACCTCGAAAGCTGCCAAACTGCATGCAACAAACTCAGCTTCCATCGTAGACTTAGTAATGCATTTTTGCTTCTTACTAGCCAATGCTATGGTGCCGCCACCAAACATAAAAACATACCCGGCAGTGAATTTCCTGTCATCCTTACACCCGTCATAGTCCGAATCACTATACCCTTCCAATGATAGGTTCTAAGCCTAATATGTGAGTTTCATATCCTTAGTACCCAACAGATATTTGAACACCCGCTTAATAGCCTGACAATGTTGCATACCTGGGTTAGCCTGATATCGACTCACAAGGCTTACCACAAAAGCCAAATCAGGTCGAGTGCAGTTCATGGCATACATCAAGCTGTCAATAGCCTATGCATATGGCACAAATTGCATCTTTAGATGTTCATCGTCTGATGCAGGTGCCATTTTTTCGGACAAAATTGTCCCTTTATAGATGGGCGAATCTATGGTCTTCCAACCAATCCCACCAACACACTATATATGTATGATTCTTGAGATATACTTAGCCTCCTCGCTTTTCTATCTCTCTCTTCATCCAAAAGATGTAAGATGCTTAACCCATATCTTTCATTTCAAATTGGGTCTTGAGCTATTCTTTAAGACTGAGAATCATATTTGTGTCTTTCCCCATCAATAATATGTCATCTATATATAGTGACAATATCATAAATCTACTCCCATCTCTAAAGGAGTACACACAATGGTCATAGTAATTAGCCACAAAGCTATATTCAATAATCACTTTGTGAAAAGTGAAATATCATTGTCTTGGCAATTGTTTTAGTCCATACAATGATTTAATAAGCTTGCACACCTTTTGTTCCTCCTCAGAAACAACAAACCCCTCAAGTTGTTCCAAGTCCATCGAATTGAGATGAACCTAGACACGGGAGAATATATCTCCTTATAGTCTATGCCATCTACCTGTGTGAACCCTTTCGCCACAAGTCTAGCTTTATACTTATCTATTGATCCATCAGGTTTGAGCTTCTTCTTAAAAATCCGCTTATACCCAATAGGTTTCCTCTCATCTGGTAAGTCAACAATCTCCCATACTTTGTTACTACCAACCAACTGACGTGAGTTAACCTAGGTCTTCTATCACAAAGGCACTGCTTTTATTTGTGTCAGTTAAATTCACGATGCATGGACCTATCTGTTGGAATAGCAACCATGTCGTCGAATTTTTTTGCTTACGTAACTATGAGTTCCACTTTGCGGCTATTGGTTGTTCTGACATTAGTGGACATGTGGTTTACCTTAAACTCGTAAAATGTGTGCAGTTTCCTGGTTACTGCCACCAGCCAACGTGAGTTAACCTAGGGCTTGTAATATCTCTAAGTTGTGCTCATTTTATTCTTAGGAAATAGTATATGTGTTCAATTTCTAGGGGTTATAAATGTTATTTCTGATAATTACTGATAATGTAATTTCAGCCTTTTTAGATTGGTATTATGTAGACACTTTGTAATACTTAAGGCCGTCTTTTTGTTCAGTAAATAAGTTACTAGGATTTTAATTAATTTGTGAGGTTAGATTTGAAAGTGGTGCAAAATTAGGCTGCTTTTATGTTAGGTTTAATTTATTGTTTCTTTTCTTTAAGCTAATTCTTTTGACTTTTGTATCAGAACTTGTATTAAGCGTTGGCAATTTGTGCATATAATGTGACCTGTGATGAATAAATTATGTACGAATACTTTTTAAAATTTTTACTTCGTGGTCATTACCATATTCTCATAAACTTAGGTTGATGTTCCATTGTAGGATAGAAAATTAAAAATAATATTGGAACCAGTCAAGTTCCTCTTTTTTACGTTCCATGTATAATGATTTTACATTCCAAGTAGAATGATTAAGTTTTTTTTTTCGTAAACCAATTGGATCTAATTTAAGTTTGATGGAATGCACAGGCCACAAGATTTATGAAGCTTCACTATATACGACTCTTTTGGTTGGACATACTCCTACAACATTTTACTGGAGTTCAGTAATGTAGTCATTACACTTGCAATGGTCAAAACAGATTTGTTTCTGCCTAACCTAGGAATTAGCACCAAAAGCAAGTTGCTTATCACTGGTAAACTCTTTGCAAAACAGTGATAAGCTGATAAGATAATATACCCTTTGTCACTTCTAGGGTATGAAAGTTGACAGTGATATACAATATAGCTACCTTGTACTGATTAGTTTTTTCTTTTGTGTTATAGAGTTTAATTTCATTAACTTAACTAAAAAGTTCAAGAATAAAGGTGGCTTTCTTGTGAAAACTCTTTTAATGAAATAGAGGTATATTACTCTTTATCCCTGTATTGACTAGTGTTCTTTTCATTGGTTAAAAGAAATTCACGACCATCTCGTATAAAATTTTGTGTGATTGCCGCTGAAATTCTCAACTGGTTTATCTTAAATATGCGATTCATTCACAAGGAAATCAGACCATAGTTAGTGATACAGGCAATCAGTGATATGGAGGAAAATGTGCCTTGAAAAGTTGATTTGCCATTAAGACAGATGACAGTTGTGAAATACCATAATTTAAGCTCCTTAAGTGAAGTGGAGGTATATTAGTTGACCTCCTTTCCAAATTTTGTTCTTGTAGTGTTTTTAAAGAGAATTAAAAACATCTTGTGTTATTTTTTGCCCAGTTTCTTCTGATATTCTAACCTGGATTGTCTTTGGCTTAGGAAATTGAGGCCAAAATTCTGAGATGGGATTTAAGAATGTAGAGTCTCTGCCTCCAAAACTTAATGGTATTTTTCGAATTAGGGGATGCCGTCTCTCCAGGAATGGGTTTTTTCTTACTTTGCCCTGTGTAAGCACGTTCAGATTGATTTTAATTACATTAACTATGTTTTGGATAATGGATACTACTAGGTACCTTATATCGGTTTTGAACACAGTTCTTAAGACATGACATGAACAAAGGAGTTAAAGGGAATCAGCTTTGTTTTACTTCATTTCAATACTTTTACTGTGAGTAGCTTTGTAATCTTCATCTGTATTTTCGTTTTTGCAAGGTACATCAAAAGGAACCAAAATAGCTGTCTGAATGTCCTGATCCAGTTTTTCTGATTTTTGGAGTAGTATGCTGATACTAGATTATTTATATTGGTTTAGCTATTTTCATTTGCAGGTTTTTTTGTTGAAGTATATTGGGGAGTTAAGAAAAATGCTGCAATCATCCTTTTCTTTTTGAAAGTGCAGATCATGGCTAATGGAGGAAATACCAATATGAATGGCAGAATTAAATTCAGGCGTATTATTTTAAGCTGCAAGACATTTGTAATATTTGACAAGCTTGCGGAGAGATTGCTGATATTTACCAGGTACCGTCTATTAATTTCAAAGTTATACCACTATTATCTATTATACTCTACCATTTTCACCATCTTTTTATAATTCCTTGATATTTATGATTCTTCATATGGAATTCGTTTTATATATAATGGCAAAAATCGAACTCATTCTTTTGATCATATAAGAGTCCTTTTTTTGGTAGACAATGTTAGAGGTTTAACGCAGGAAGGAGTATGAAATCTTTATTGCTTTAGCAGCAGTAGAACTTTTGCTATTTTGAATCTTCAGTGAGGTTTTTGTTGCAAATTGGTCATCGCAAATAGTAGGTGTTTGCACCGAGTTATGCCATGTTTAAAAAGAAGATTTATGCATTTATGCAAGAATTCGAGCTTGTCTAATTAATTAGAGGTATAGGAGTTGATCCCCTTCCCAAATTTTGTTTCTTTTAGTGGTTATAAAATTGTGAGAAGCCTATATATTATTTTCCTCGATTGCTTCTGCAGTTCTTAGCATTGTTTATCTTCTGCTTCCAAATCTTCACAAGTGTAGCCACATATTTTATAGCGGGTATCGGAGACGAGAATTTGAGCTCGTCTAATGAATAGAGGTATAGGAGTTGATCCCCGCTTCCCAAATTTTGTTTCTTTTAGTGGTTATAAAATTGTGAGCAGCCTATATATTGTTTTCCTTGATTGCTTATGCAGTTCTTAGCATTGTTTATCTTCTGCTTCCAAATCTTCACAAGTGTAGCCACATATTTTATAGCGGGTATCGGAGATGAGAATTTGAGCTCGTCTAATGAATAGAGGTATAGGTGTTGATCCCCTTCCAAATTTTGTTTCTTTTAGTGGTTATAAAATTGTGAGCAGCCTATATATTGTTTTCCTCGATTGCTTCTGCAGTTCTTAGCATTGTTTATGCCTTTGCCAAACTTTGTTCCTTAAGTGGGTTGAAAGAAATTTATAAACATCTTGTTTGTAAGTTTTCCTGATTGTTGCTGAATTTTCTTACCTGGTTTATTTTTAGTTTGCAAATCTTCACAAGGGACTGAGACGATGACTTATTCTAAAAGAAATTATCTGAGGGATATGGAGGTATCTCTTCCTCCATAAATTGATTCGGAAGAAAGAAGGTGACATTGCTGTGACATACCAGACTTGGAGCTTTTCTAATGAGCTAGGTATTTTAGTTGTCCCCTAGCCTTTTTGTTTAAGTGGTTTTAGAGAATTCAAGAATATGTTGTATATAGTTTTGTCTCATTGCTGCTGAAAAATTCTGACTTATTTTTTTAGCTTGCAAGACTTTACAAGGGAACTAGGGTAGCGATTGAAGAAAAAAATCTCTACAAGAGACTCAGGTGTACCGATAAATTATAATATTCTGTACAAAGAAGAGAAACCTATGACTCCACAAATTGATGGCATTATGTTTGCTCTCCATCAGTAGGTTCTGATTACTTTTCCATAAGCTTTATTAGAGCACGATCATATCAGATTGATTGATTTAGTATTAGTTTTTTCAATACAACTAGGTGCTTTGTGCCGATCTCAAAGGGAAATTTTTCATGTCTTCAACAAAGGAGAATCAACTTTTTATTGCTTCGTTTCAATCTCCTTGTCCGTGTAGCTATTCTATCATAGTGTACTTTTCAGCTGCTTGCCATGGTTGCAAGGTACATTAAAAGGAAGCAAAATAGCTGTTATCTTCATTCAATTTTACTTGTTTTTTTATGCTGATATTAGGTATTAGATTCATTATTTATTGAATAATTTTCATTTGCAAATTTAATTGTTGAACATTATTATGGATGTGGAAAAATCTTGCAATCATCCTTTTGTATTTGGAAGTTCAGATTGTGGCTATGGAAGGGACGAAAATATGCATGACAGCCGGTAATGTCCAGCATATTATTTTAAGCAGCGGGGCACTTGTGTCACACTTGACAAGCACACTCAGGTTGGGGTCACCCTGTTCCGATATTTCCACAGGTACTCTCTAGTAAATTCAAAGTCCATTTCACTATTTTTTTTAATTTCTTTTTTCTATTATTCTGCATAAAGGATCGGGTGTAGATACAATGGCAAAAATCCTACTTATTTTTTTAATCATATTGGGAAGTCATTTCTTTTTACTGGTCGTTGTGTCAGTTGATTAGATATTTTAGCTCAAGCAGAAGTATAAAATTGTTTTGATTAACTTTGATTTTTATAACAAACTTTGATTTTCATGACTCTCTCTCTCTCTTGTCCAGATTTGAATTCTCTAGACATACGCTATTAGTTTAATTGAATTCTACATGTCAGTTGATTAGATATTTTAGCTCAAGCAGAAGTATAAAATTGTTTTGATTAACTTTGATTTTTATAACAAACTTTGATTTTCATGACTCTCTCTCTCTCTTGTCCAGATTTGAATTCTCTAGACATACGCTATTAGTTTAATTGAATTCTACATGTTTTGCTTTTGCTTGATCTTCCATACTATAATTTCCCAACTTATGATCTCCTTGGGCGTTTGATTTCCCTGCATGACTTGAGTAGGGCTATGGATTCTTAGCTTTCATTGGGTCAGTCCCTAGTTGTTTGAAGGCCTACGTGCTGGACATATCATTTAGTATAATTGCAGAGTTCTTTACTAAGTTTTTCTTTTGATAAAGTTTTGGATAGCTTCAACAATGTTTATTTGAATATTTTTGGTTCTATGGTTTACGTGCCTCTATTGAAAACTTTGTACGAACAGGTTGGCTGTGTGATTCCGTTCATGCATGTTTAAGATACAATTATCTGCTTTTCTGCAATATGATTACAAAGTAATTTTTTTGCAACTTTTTAATATCCATCACTCGTTTTCATAAAGAATTGAGATAGCTTCATTAATGAAACGAGAAAGTATCTACTAATCAAGGGTGTTGTTGCACTCTTCTGATGCCCAGCAACTCCCAGCGGTGGGTTGCCATCTTATCTTGAGAATTACTTCTGAAGGTCCAACCATCATCGGCCGGAGTCAGAGTGGCCAGATTCAGAGATGTCTCCGGCAGTTTTGCCTCTAGTGACCGGCCCATATAGTTGTCTGCACAGAAGCAAGGGGTTTGTTTTTCCCGTGTGAGTCTAGTAGATTAGCAACTTTAGTTATCATCTCTGAAATTGGGGACCTAGGGTTCTTGCCAGTGGGGCACTCTGCACGCCTATGGATACTGGCAGATTGGTGGATTCCAACCAACTATTATCCCTTTTTGTATCATTAAATATTAAAAAATCACCGAAATGATTGTTTATTTCCACTGCTTCCTTTCTACTTTCGGTTCTTGCTTGTGTGAGAACATAGTAGACATTAAATGCTCTCATTCAACATCTTAGGGTTGGTGGTGATCGGGTTCATAATAGAAACAAGGTACGTAGGTGATCTTTGCAGGTATTAAAGATCTAGGAGTCTTATATGACTTTCCTGAGTAGGACCGAGTCTTATATTACTTTCCTGAGTAGGACCGTTTTTGGTATTAACAGTACACTTGACTTGGGGATTGTTGTATGTTTCATTTGTATTTGTATCCTTACTCTTCATGCTATGGCCATTTTTTTTGGTTTGGCACCTTAGTGGTCCCTACCAGTAGCCTTAGAGCAGCATTGGACCACCGAGCCTTCACAGGGTTATATAGCACGCAACAAAATGTATGCAGGCATCATGAAAGGCTCACTTACCTTCGCCACTCGTGTCCATGAGCACAGTGGGACCCTTACCTTTCAAACCAGGGTTGGTCTAATATGACTGTGGTTTGGGCTTGAATGATTGCCCTACTCCAAAAATAGAGTTTGTATTTCTCTTCTTTACTTAGGAGTTGTATCCTTCATCTTGAGATAGGAGTCATATTCTTCTGAGTGAGATCTCTGGATTTAGAGTTTTCTTTCGATCTCTCATAGGTTTATCTTATCTCTCATACGTTATGAACGAGAGTTATTAATAATAGCTCTCTTATCTTGATCCGATTTTGTTAGCTGCTATAGGTAGAACTTCGAATATGGTAGCTTATGCGAGCATTTCATGGTTTTGTGGAGGCATTTATTTCTTAGTTAGGTACTTGTGCACCATTGAAGGCACACCTACCTTTGCCACCCGTGTCCATAAGCACAGTGGAACCCTGACCTTTCGAACGGGTTGGTCTAATATGAACATGGTTTGCGCTTGCACGATCAGCCTACTCCAAAAATAGAGTTTGTATTTCTCTTCTTTAGTTAGGAGTTGTATTCTTCTTCCTGAGATAGGAGTCATATTCTCCTTACTGTGATCTCTTGATTTAAAGTTTTATTTCGATCTCTCATAGGTTTATCTTATCTGCATACGTTATGAACGCATTATTAATAATAGCTCTTATCTTGATGCGATCTTGTTAGCTGCTATGGGTAGAACTTCCCGTATGGTAGCTCATGCGAGTATTTCATGGTTTTGTGGAGGCATTTATTTCTCAGTTAGGTACTTGGCATCATGGAAGGCTCAGTTACCTTTGCTACTCGTGTCCATGAGCTGACCTTTTAAACCAAGGTTGGTCAAATATGAACATGGTTTGGGCTTGAACGATCAGTCTACTCCAAAAATGGAGTTTGTATTTCTCTTATTTAGTTAGGAGTTGTATTCTTCTTCTTGAGATAGGAGTCAGATTCTCCCGAGTGTGATCTCTTAATTTAGAGTTTTCTTTCGATCTCTCATAGGTTTATTTTATCTACATACGTTATGAACGGGAGTTATTAATGATAGCTATCTTGATTTAGAGTTTTCTTTCGATCTCTCATAGGTTTATCTTATCTCTCTTACGTTATGAACGAGATTTATTAATAATAGCTCTTATCTTGATCCGATCTTGTTAGCTGGTACAGGTAGAACTTCCAATATGGTAGCTTATGCGAGCATTTCATGGTTTTGTGGAGGCATTTATTTCTCAATTAGGTAGTTGGGCATCATTGAAGGCACACATACCTTTGCCACTCGTGTCCATGAGCACAGTGGAACCCTGACCTTTCAAACCAGGGTTGGTCTAATGTGAACATGGTTTGGGTTTGAACGATCAGCCTACTCCAAAAATAGAGCTCCAAGAATAGAGTTTGTATTTCTCTTCTTTAGTTAGGAGTTGTATTCTTCTTCTTGAGATAGGAGTCATATTCTCCTGAGTTTGATCTCTTGATTTAGAGTTTTATTTCGATGTTTCATAGGTTTATCTTATCTGCATACGTTATGAACGAGAGTTATTAATAATAGCTATTATCTTGATCCGATCTTGTTAGTTGCTACGGGTATAACTTCCCATATGGGGCAAGCATTTCATGGTTTTGTGGAGGCATTTATTTCTTTGTTATGTACTTGGGCATCATGGAAGGCTCAATTACCTTTGCCACTCGTGTCCATGAGCTGACCTATCAAACCAAGGTTGGTCCAATAAGAACATGGTTTGGGCTTGAACGATCAGCATACTCCAAAAATTGAGTTTATATTTCTCTTCTTTTGTTAGGAGTTGTATTATTCTTCTTGAGATAGGAGTCAAATTCTCATGAGTGTGATTTCTTGATTTAGAGTTTTCTTTCGATCACTCATAGGTTTATCTTATCTGCATACGACATGAACGATAATAGCTATGTTGATCCGATCTTGTTAGCTGCTATCGGTAGAACTTCCCATATGGTAGCTTATGCAAGCATTTCATGGTTTTATAGTGGCATTTATTTCTCGGTTAGGTAGTTGGCCATCATGGAAGGCAGGCTTACCTTTGCCACTCATGTTCATCACAGTGGTTTGGTCTTGAACGATCAACCTACTCCAAAAATAGAGTTTGTATTTCTCTTCTTTAGTTAGGAGTTGTACTCATCTTCTTGTGATGGGAGTCCTATTCTCCGAAGTGTGATCTCTTGATTTAGAGTTTTCTTTCGATCTCTCATAGGTTTATATTATATACATACAGTATGAACGAGAGTTATTAATAATAGCTCTTATCTTGATCCGATCTTGTTAGCTGCTATGGGTACAACTTCCCATATGGTAGCTTATGCGAGCTTTTCCTGGTTTTTTTGAGGCATTTATTTCTGAGTCAGGACTTGGGCATCATGGAAGGCTTACTTACCTGTGCCACTCGTGTCCATGAGCACAGTGAAACCCTGGCCTTTCAAACCAGTGATGGTCGAATATGACCGTGGTTTGGGCTTGAACGATCAGCCTACTCTAAAAAAGGAGTTTGTATTCTCTTCTTTAGTTAGGAGTTGTTGTATTCATCTTCTTGAGATAGTGGTCATATTCTCCTGAGTGTGATCTCTTGATTTAGAGTTTTCTTTTGATCTCTCATAGGTTTATCTTATCTCTAATATGTTATGAATGAGAGTTATTAATAATAGCTCTTATCTTGATCCGATCTTGTTAGTTGCCACGGGGAGAACTTCCCATATGGTAGGTTATGCGAGCATTTCATGGTTTTGTGGCGGCATGTTTTTCTCGGTCAGGTACTTGGCCATCATGGAAGGTAGGCTTACCTTTGCCACTCTTGTCCATGAGCACAGTGGAACCCTGACCTTTCAAGCCATGGTTAGTCTAATATGACTGTGGTTTTGGCTTGAACGATCAGCCTACTCCAAAAATGGACTTTGTATTCCTCTTCTTTGGTTAAGAATTGTACTCTTGTTCTTGAGATTGGAGTCTTATTGTCCGGAGTGTGAGATCTTGATTTAGAGTTTACTTTCGATCTATCATAGGTTTATCTTATCTGCATACGTTATGAATGAGGGTTATTAATAATAGCTCTTATCTTGATCCGATCTTCTTTGCTGCTACGGGTAGAACTTCCCATATGGTAGATTATGCGAGCATTTCAAGGTTTTGTGGAGGCATTTATTTCTCGGTTAGGTACTTGGGCACCATGGAAGGCTCACTTACCTTTGCCACTCGTGTCCATGAGCATAGTAGAAGCCTGACCTTTCAAACCAGGGTTGGTCTAATATGACCGTGGTTTGGGCTTGAATGATTAGCCTACTCTAAAAATGGAGTTTGTATTCTCTTCTTTAGTTAGGAGTTGTTGTATTCTTCTTCTTGAGATTGGAGTCATATTCTCTTGAGTGTGATCTCTTGGTTTAGAGTTTTCTTTCGATCTCTCGTAGGTTTATCTTACCTCTCATTCGTTGTAGACGAGAGTTATTAATAATAGCTCTTATCTTGATCCGATCTTGTTTGCTGCTACGGGTAGAACTTCCCATATGGTAGCTTATGCGAGCATTTCATGGTTTTGTGGAGACATTTAGTTCTCGGATAGGTATTTGGGCAACATGGAAGGGTCACTTACCGTTGCCACTCTTGTCCATGAGCATAGTGGGACCCTGACCTTTCAAGCCAAGATTTGTCTAATATGATTGCGGTATGGCCTACTCCAAAAATGGAGTTTGTATTTCTTTTCTTTACTTAGGAGTTGTTGTATTCATTTTCTTCTGATTGGAGTCATATTCTCTTGAGTGTGATCACTTGATTTAGAGTTTTCTTTTGATCTCTCATAGGTTTATCTGATCTCACATATGTTATGAATGAGAGTTATTAATAATAGCTTTTATCTTGATCCTATCTTGCTAGCAGCTACGGGCAGAACTTCCCATATGGTAGCTTATTCAATCATTTCATGGTTTTGTGGATGCATTTATTTCTCGGTTAGGTACTTGGGCATCATGGAAGGCTCACATACCTTTGCCACTCATGTCCATGAGCGCAGTGGATCCCAGACCTTTCAAATGAGGGTTGGTCTAATATGACCGTCGTTTGGGCTTGAACGATCAACCTACTCCAAAAATTGAGTATGTATTTCTCTTCTTTAGTTAGGAATTGTATTCTTCTTCTTGTGATAGGAGTCATATTCTCCGAGTGTGATCTCATGATTTAGAGTTTTCTTTCGATCTCTCATAGGTTTATCTTATATGCATACGGTATGAACGAGAGTTATTAATAATAGCTCTTATCTTGATCCGATCTTGTTAGCTGCTACAGGTAGAACTTCCCATATGGTAGCTTATGCGAGCATTTCATGGTTTTATGGTGGCATTTATTTCTTAATTAGGTACTTGGGCGTCATGGAAGGCTCACTTACCTCTGCCACTCGTGTCCATGAGCACAGTGGAACCCTGACCTTTCAAACTAGTGATTGTCTAATATGATTGTGGTTTGGGCTTGAACGATCAGCCTACTCTAAAAAATGAGTTTGTATTCTCTTCTTTAGTTAGGAGTTGTTTTATTCTTCGTCTTGAGATAGGAGTCATATTCTCCATAGTTATCTGTTGATTTAGAGTTTTCTTTCGATCTCTCACAGGTTTATCTTATCTCTCATATGTTTTGAATGAGAGTTATTAATAATCACTCTTATCTTGATTTGATCTTGTTAGCTGCTACGGGTAGAACTTCCCATATGGTAGCATATGCGAGCATTTCATGGTTTTGTGGCGGTATTTATTTCTCGGTTAGGTAGTTGGCCATCATGGAAGGCAGGCTTACCTTTGCCACTCGTGTCCATGAGCACAGTGGAACCCTGACCTTTCAGACCAGGGTTGGTCTAATATGACTGTGGTTTGGTCTTGAACGATCAGCCTCCTCCAAAAATGGAGTTTGTATTTCTCTTCTTTAGTTAGGAGTTGTACTCTTCTTCTTGTGATAGGAGTCCTATTCTCTGCAGTGTGATCTCTTGATTTAGAGTTTACTTCCGATCTCTCATAGGTTTGTCTTATCTCTCGTATGTTATGAACGAGAGTTATTAATAATAGCTCTTATCTTGATCCGATCTTGTTAGCTGCTATGGGTAGAACATCCCATATGGTAGCTTATGCGAGCATTTCATGATTTTGTGGAGGCATTTATTTCTCGGCTAGGTACTTGGGCACCATGGATGGCTCACTTACCTTTTCCACTCGTGTCCGTGAGCACAGTGGAAGCCTGACCTTTCAAACCCGGGTTGGTCTACTATGACCGTGGTTTGGGCTTGAACGATCAGCCTACTCTTAAAACAGAGTTTGTATTCTCTTCTTTAGTTAGAGGTTGTTGTATTCTTCTTCTTGAGATAGGAGTCATATTCTCCTGAGTGTGATCTTTTGTTTTAGAGTTTTCTTTCGATCTCTCGTATGTTTATCTTCTCTCTCATTCGTTATGAATGAGGGTAATTAATAATAGCTCTTATGTTGATCCGATCTTTTTAGTTGCTATGGGTAAAACTTCCTATATGGTACCTTATGCATGCATTTCATGGTTTTGTGGAGACATTTAATTCTCCGATAGGTATATGGGCATCATGGAAGGCGCACTTACCTTTGCCACTCTTGTCCATGAGCACAGTGGAACCCTCACCTTTAAAGCCAGGGTTTGTCTAATATGATCGCGGAATGGCCTACTCCAAAAATGGAGTTTGTATTTCTCTTCTTTAGTTAGGAGTTGTTATATTCATCTTCTTCTGATAGGAGTCATATTCTCATGAGTGTGATCTCTGGATTTAGAGTTTTCTTTCGATCTCTCATTAGTTTATCTTATCTCACATATGTTATGAACGAGAGTTATTAATAATAGCTTTTATCTTGATCCTATCTTGTTAGCTGCTACGGGTAGAACTTCCCATATGGTAGCTTATGCAAGCATTTCTTGGTTATATGAACTTATCTCTCATACGTTATGAACGAGAGTTATTAATAGCTCTTATGTTGATCCGATCTTGTTAGCTGCTACGGGTAGAACTTCATATATGGTAGCTTATGCGAGCATTTCATTGTTTTGTGGAAGCATTTATTTCTCGGTTAGGTACTTGGGCATCATGGAAGGCAGGCTTACCTTTGCCACTCGTGTCTATGAGCACAGTGGAGCCATGACCTTTCAAACCTGGGTTGGTCAAATATGACCATCGTTTGGGCTTGAACGATCAGCCGACTCCAAAAATTGAGTTTACATTTCTCTTGTTTAGTTAGGAGTTGTATTCTTCTTCTTGAGATAGGAGTCATATTCTCATAAGTGTGATCTCTTAATTTAGAGTTTTCTTTCGGTCTCTCATAGGTTTATCTTATATGTATACGTTATAAACGAGAGTTATTAATAATAGCTCTTATCTTGATCCGATCTTGTTAGCTACTACGGGTAGAACTTCCCATATGGTATCTTTTGCGAGCATTTCATGGTTTTATGGAGGCATTTATTTCTCAGTTAGGTACTTGGGCATCATGGAAGGCTCTCTTACCTCTACCACTCGTGTCCATGAGCACAGTGGAACCCTGACCTTTCAAACTAGGGTTTGTCTAATATGATCGCGGCATGGCCTACTCCAAAAATGGAGTTTGTATTTCTCTTCTTTTTCTTTAGTTAGGAGTTTTCTTCTTCTTCTTGAGATAGGAGTCATATTCTCCTGAGTGTGATATGTTGATTTAGAGTTTTTTTCGATCTCTCATAGGTTTATCTTATCTCTCATATGTTATGAACGAGAGTTATTAATAATAGCTTTTATCTTGATCCTATCTTGCTAGCTGCTACGGGCAGAACTTCCCATATGGTAGCTTATTCGATCATTTCATGGTTTTGTGGAGGTATTTATTTCTTGGTTAGGTACTTGGGCATCATGGAAGGCTCACTTACCTCTGCCACTCGTGTCCATGAGCACAGTGGAACCCTGACCTTTCAAACCAGGGTTGGTCTAATATGACTGTCGTTTGGGCTTGAACGATTAGCCTACTCCTAAAATTGAGTTTGTATTTCTCTTCTTTAGTTAGGAGTTGTATTCTTCTTCTAGTGATAGGAGTCATATTCTCCTTAGTGTGATCTCTTGATTTAGAGTTTTCTTTGGATCTCTCATAGGTTTATCTTATCTCTCATTCATTATTAACGAGAGTTATTAATAATAGCTCTTATCTTGATCCGATCTTGTTAGGTGCTATGGGTAGAACTTCCAATATGGTAGCTTTTGCTCACATTTCATGGTTTTGTGGAGGCGTTTATTTCTCGGTTAGGTACTTGGGCATCATGGAAGGCTCACTTACCTTTGCCACTTGTGTCCATGAGCACTGTGGAACCCTGACATTTCAAACCTGGGTTGGTTTAATATGACCGTGGTTTGGGCTTGAACGATCAGCCTTCTCCAAAAATGGAGTTTGTATTTCTCTTCTTTAGTTAGGAGTTGTAATCTTTTTCTTGGGATAGGAGTCATATTCTTCTGAGTGTGATCTCTTGATTTAGAGTTTTTTTTTCGATCTCTTATAGGTTTATCTTATCTCTCATAAGTTATGAACAAAAGTTATTAATAATCGCTCTTATCTTGATCCGATCTTGTTAGCTACTACGAGTAGAAACTTCCCATATGGTAGCTTTTGCGAGCATTTCATGGTTTTGTGGAGGTATTTATACCTCGGTTTGATAAGTTTTATATTTTGCTTTTTGAATGTTTTGTTGTTTCTTCATCATTTTTTTTAATTATTGTTTCTTAATGGTTGCTCTCATTTAGAACTTTTTAATAAGGCATAAAAGCCGAACATGAGATACCAACAAGAACGTCTCCATTTTAATGTTGCCTTGGAAAATGAATGTACTTGTCTGCATGCCACAATTACACAAAACCTATTACTAATTTATGCTGGTACCTGTATGTTTTTTTATGGTAAGATACACCATGGCACTATATGCACAAATGGGTTTCGATCCTGCGACCTCACCCACAATGGGGAGAGATCCCACCAGCCCACCATAGGCTGGATCATCTAGCTCTTGCTTACTTACCAATGTTATTTAAGTTTTGTGATAATTTAGGATATAGGGTTAAGGATGGTCATAGCATATTGGAAGTGTGATCAACAGGAGTCCTAGGTCCTAGTATATTATTTTTCTGCTATCTTTCAATGCAGCTTAGGTTTTTTTAAGTTAACTTATGTGGACTTTTCATACTTGTATTCCAGTATCAACTTCTTGTTTGGTGATGAATTTGCTATTGCTATCAAGTAATCTCAAACATCCCATTAAGCTTTAAGAGAAGTGGTGAACTAATGAAGACCAATTTGTTAGTATCTAAATTATGGCTAGTTATTTATATGTGCAAATTTATGCTGATCATTCGATATGTTAGAAAATATTTTAAGGATTCATATATTATCTCTTCATCCTTTAATACCATGTATCCTTGTGGCAATTAGATTGTAAGCCATCATTTTTTGATCTAGTTGTCATGCTTTGGCTAAGGTTCATTACTCATATCTAACACTCTTTTGTGCTAATTGCTTAGGTCGTGTGAGATTGTATGAATGATTGGTCTTTGTATATTGGTGATTGAATATTAGGTATAGGTTTATGGTAAATAGAGACTACGGAATGGTAAAAAGCATATGTT
Source organism: Houttuynia cordata (assembly GCA_039654745.1). NCBI lineage: Eukaryota > Viridiplantae > Streptophyta > Magnoliopsida > Piperales > Saururaceae > Houttuynia > Houttuynia cordata. Next base: position 14,689,200 of record CM077511.1, on the reverse strand, counting down.
GGAGTATTTATGTTCGTTCATAATTTACAAATAATTGGAGGAAAGTGATAATTAGGTCACTATTATTGTTTAACACTTAAATGCATCTAGTATCTTAGCTTTCTCTTACAAATGAGGTGATAAAAAACCGGCTAGAATGGAGGCGTAAGATCCATGTTGCCGTGTAACGTCTCTAAAAATAGCATAGAATTTTTTTTCTAGAACAACCGTTCAAGTGTGTTTCTTATTAGGCACAGGAGATAAGCTTAGTAGAGATTGTATAACATCTCTTTGACTCATATTGGAATTGGGATAGACTTGAGAAGAGAATTGTATAGCATGGATTTTTGTAGACAATGTTAGATAGACTCGAGAAGAGAATCAGGTATCATGGAATTGCTAGGATGCAAAGGGATAGATTTGGGTAGAGAATTTTATAGCATCAATTATGTTCGAGTTGGAGTTTGTTTAGAAGTGGATAAGTAAGGGCATGGGTGATCGTGCATCCACGAGGAGTAGGATGCTTAGGACACCTCTATAAGTAGAGCATGCTAGTTCCCTCTTTCTCCTCACCCGCGCTCGACACAAACTTCTCTCTATGAAATCTCTTTCTTCTCTCTCTCTCTCTCCCCCTGTTGGTTTGATCAGAGTGTTGCCAAAGGAGCGTGGAAGCAAAAGTTCTCGAAGGTTGGCGTCAGGTAGGACGCTTTTACATAATATCATGTCTCCCGTTAGCAATTTCTTACTTTTCTGTCTTGGCCGTCGACTATTTGAAGTATTAATCCTTGTTTAGAGTTGTTTCCGATTGCAAGTTTGCATCTCTATCTATTTGGAAGTTTATGATTGAATTACATATGCGTAGAAGAATTCATGTTCATCCTTTAGAGCGTCTACAGTGATCGGTCTTGGTCAACTATATGTCTAATTTTTTGAATGCTTTTGAATGAATGCAAAACCCAAAAATTGTGAGTCATGCTTACTTTCTTCTTTAACTTTGCAATTGTTGTCTAGTATCAGTTGTCCAATTCATATGACAGTATTTAAATACATTGCTTATTTGTACAAATCCTAATTCTCTGTTTATTTGCATGAGAATTGTCAGAGCCCATGTTTCATCATTGTGTCTTCTAGATCAGCTATATAAAAATACATATTCATGTTGACTCCAAGTCGGGTTTGAGATATCTGTTTGAACATTGTACTATATTGTTACATCCTACTATATATATATATATATCATAAATCAAATGCCCTATTATACCCTGTATTATTATAAATTGTCACTTTCTTGACTAATCTGTCTATCTTGTCTTTTCTGCCTATCCGATGTATACCCAATCTGAATTTGTGTCTCTGCAACCCTAATTGTTAAACCTTGATATGCAGTGTCGCTTTTAGTCTTTCTCTGAATTTTTTCTTAATTCAATTGCATGTGTTTCTTCATTGTTTGCATACATTCTTCTGGTAGTTCTATTCATCTTAGGATTGGTTAGAATTAGGAAAGTATGTTTCCATCGTCACCAAGGGTTGTCTCCTCAAGAATTAGCACACATTCCTAATCTCTACTTGTTGAAATCATTGTCTTGCCTCCCTTTGCATGAGAGTTAATTCCTTTCCCATATTACATCGTTAAGTTGGAAGTATCTGTAGCATTGGTTCACGTACGCACAAGATTCAAGGTGAGATTTTTATTAAAGAATTCCATTAATATTGGTGTCTTTCTCTTTGTATGAATGTTGAATTTTTTAATCATAGTATGTTCACCTTAGAGCCATGACCGTGACTTAGACTCATGTGGTCTCCGTGATTATTTGAGGCACCCCATGCGCATAAATAGGTTGTTAGGCATGGAATGCCTATTCAATCTCTGACTATTGTGTCCATTAACACCATTGGTACCCACATCTCTATACTCATCATGGTAGGGTCTTAGGGGACCCCTATAGGCGTATTGGCTAAGTTGTCCGTATGACGGCTTAATAATTTAGAGCAAAAATTTATTTAATCCTAACATTGTTTTATGTGTTTAATGTTATGGAGTCCGATCGTTTTGCCTAGGATGTTAGCAATTCTCAGTGTTAAAGTTGAAGTGTCTCTGTTGATTGATTTATATCCTACTTGCAGTTCGTGTTACTATAATTGCCTCTTCCGCTATTTGCATTGATTCCCCTGCTTCATTTCTATTGTGGTTTCACGTTCTATTGAGTATTTCTAGAAATACTCATGCATGCAAGTTCTATAGCAGATTCAGCATAGAGGGTAGTGGGTTAGAGCAAAACAGAGCAAAAACGTTCGTAGCATAGTTATATAAACTTTATGTTTATTTTAGAACTCATGTAATATGGCATTGGACGAAGCTTCCATTATGGATTCATTTATAGATAGTCTATCCTTTTTTATTGTCATCACATCTTTTATTATATTGGTGTGAATGATAGCGTATTTGTGATGCCTTAAGTCTTCAACATTTAAAAATATATACTCCAATATGTGGTGGGAAATTTGGGGTTTGGAGCCTCGGGATATCACTTTTTGCAAATGAAAGACAAAATGAATGGTATAAATATAATAGTGAACGATCTATAGCTAGGATGGATAGTAGCCTTAGTGTCTAATGAACCTTTATGACATATGTATCATGGCTAAGACACAAAGTGGAATGCAGTATGTGAACAAAGGAAAAAAGGTAAATCCTGTTAGGATTAATGGAAGGATGAGGGTGAAGCTAGAGTTGGCTTAGGAGGTTGAAGTCGATGTGGCGCCCTTACTAAAGGATGACCCTGAATACGATGAGTACTTGGACTACTCTGAGTCAGAATTAGTAAAATACCCAATTGAAGATGAACTAAAGACATATGAGCAACAACAATGTGCAGTTATTGAGTTAGATGACGAGGATGAACCACCTATATTAGAACATCTTCCCCATATAGTTAGAGATCATCTGATCTACTAGGAAACAGCTCAAGACGAAGACTTATGGTATGATTTGTTTATGCAGTTCAGGTCACGGGGATATTGTTGGCCCTACATGGCCCCATGGGAAAGAGTCGTGCACCCAGAGATCAAATCCGCATATGTATATGTGATTGTCAATTTTGGACGAATACCTCTGAAGACAGTAACCTAGGAAAGAGCACTAGGACAATTGTAGGAGTGGGAAGGCAATTAGAAAATTATCTTGTGGTGATACCCTGCCGTATGCACCAGGGTTGATATGATCTTCTTGTGAAACTTTTTAGAAGAATTAATTAAGTATTATTTGAACTAATGACGATGATTTATGATGTGTGAATTGATTGTGTTGTGGTATGATTGTTTTATTTAAGTGTTGGGAGTTCACTGACACTTGAAAGATTGCGGACTTGGGGGTCAATGAATAGATAGATGAATTAAAATTGAAGTATTAGTGGAATTCTAATTCATCTTATTTCATTGACTGTAGAGGGAAAGTATGGTGGACAGTCCTAGAGCACGAAGGAGGAGACCTACTAAAAATGCATCATCTGCTCGTGAAAGGAGTAGTGATCAAAACTCGGAGATGAGAGACATGACATGAGCAATGATGGATGGAGGTATTGGCCATGTGAAGGCTCCCACCCTGGAAAGGTTTAAGAGAGTGGCACTTGCATTTTTTGGAGAGGATGGCCCTAAGGCCGTTGAGAGATGGATTACAGAAATGCATAAACTATTTAAGGGCCTCAAGGTTCCTACAGAGGAATGAGTTTCCTTTGCCACCTTCGCATTCACCAGAGTAGTCTTTTGGTGGGAATTAGCAGAGACGAACAATTTTTCGGAAGAATAGGAGATCACATGAGACGCATTCAAGGAAGTTTTCAATGCGAAATACTTTTTGACCCTTGTGCAACAAAAAAAGGAAAATGAGTTTCTAGAACTAGAGCAGGGTTCAATGATCATGTTGCAATATGAAACAAAATTTGTGCAGTTACAAAGGGGTGCTTCATATGCATGTTTGACCAAACAAAAGTTCGTCGATGGCCTGAAAGACAGATTACAGACGAAAGTGCTATCATCACAACCGACTACAATGGCTGAGATTCATCATGGACGAAGACGTTAAGTGGACGCGAGAAAGGAGGACGAGCATAACCAAGAATGAAGGCAACAATCTCAAGCGATCAAATAACAAACAATTTGGTGGAGATAACATAAACAACAATTGCCCATTTGAGCAGCAGAAGCAACCGCAACAATACTCGCAGAGTCTGTGGAATCGACCAACCCAACAAATCAACAGGAACGGGAACAATACCACCCTAGGAAGCCCTGCCAATGTGATGAGAGGAGGTGTTATGCCTACAACGAGATAGGATATATCTCAAGGGATTACCCTAACAAGGACAAGATGGAAAGGATTGACCCAAAAAAGAAGGTTCAAGCTACGGTGATTGCGCTATCTTCTAAAGATGCCAAGACCTCCCATGCAAATGTTGAATGTGCCTTTATAGTTCAGGATAGAATTGCTAGGACATTGTTTGATCTAGGTGCTTCACGTTCCTTTATTTTCTCTGCTTTTGCTTTGAGTCTTTGACTAGCTTAGAGTATGAGTTAGTGATTGCCACTCATGTTGGGAGTTTTGTGTTAGCACTCGAATGTCTAGAGAATACCCCCATAGTAGTAAGGGGTATGATATTGTTTGCTGATTTTGTCATGGTTGATATGTTTGATTTTGATTTGATTTTGGGTATGGATTGGTTGTCTAAAAATTGGGCAAATGTTGATTGTCATAAAAAGAGTCTACTTTACAGGAGAGGAAGAAATAGTTTTTGAGGGTGTCTGGGATAGAGGTGGAAGTTGTTTCATCTCAGTTTTGAAGGCGTACAAGCTACTCACCAAGGGTTGTCAAGCATATTTAGCTTGTATGATGTCTTTGGAGACAATTGCACTAACATTAGAGAAGATCGATATTGTTCGAGAATTTTTTAAAGTCTTTCCTGACAAACTACTTGGCTTGCCACCAAAAAGAGCCATCGATTTCACCATTGATAGTGTGCCAAGTACAACTCCCATATCCAAAGCACCTTACTGAATGGGTCTCGCCAAATTGAAGGAATTAAAAGAGCAATTGCAAGAACTTCTTCACAAGCAGTTTATTAGGCCAAGTGTTTCATCTTGGGGAGCGCAAAAATTGTTTGCGAAGAAGGATGGCTCATTACGTCAATGTATAAACTATCGGATCTTGAATCAGGTTACCATAAAAAATAAATATCCACTTCCCAGAATTGATGATCTATTCGATCTATTGCAATCCACTAAAGTCTTTTCTGGGATCAATTTGAGGTCTGGTTATCACCAACTGAGGATTAAGGATGAGGATATATCTAAGACGGTTTTTAGGACAAAGTATGGCCACTGAGTTTTTGGTTATGCCTTTTGGACTCACAAATGTCCCTGGTCTTTTTATGGATATGATGAATATAATTTTGCCAACATGTTGGACAAATTTGTGATAGTATTCGTAGACGATATTCTTGTCTACTTAGCTAGCCTAGGAAAACATAAAGAACACTTTCCTCATATACTAAAAATCCTTAGGAATAACAAGCTATATGCTAAATTTTGCAAGTGTGAGTTTTGGTTGAAAAGTGTTAATTTTCTTGGACATGTTATCTCTAAAGATGAAGTGTTAGTGGATCCAACTAAAGTAGAGGCAACATTAAACTGGGAAAGACCCAAGACAGTCATAGAGATTCATAGCTTCATAGAATTAGCAGGTTACTATAGGAGATTTATTAAGGGATTTTTCAACTTGGCATTGCCAATGACTAAGTTAACCAGAAAAGGAACGAAATTCGTTTGGGATGATGCATGTGATAATAACTTTTATGAATTAAAGAAGAGATTGACATCAGCTCTTATTTTGACATTACCCTTAGGCATTTGTGAATTTGTCATCTATAGTGATGCATCTAAGAACGGATTAGGTTGTGTCTTGATGCAACATGGATGGGTGATTGCTTATGCATCCAGGTAACTAAAGAACCATGAACAAAATTAACCTACACATGACCTAAAATTGGCAGTTGTTATTTTTGCCCTTAGTATATGGTGACACTACATGTATGGAGAAACTTTTGAAGTCTTTACCGACCATAAGAACTTGAAGTATATCTTCTCACTTAAGGATATGCACCAAAGAAGGTTATTATAGTATGTCAAGGATTATGACTTTTCTATCCACTATCATTCTAGTAAAGCAAATTAGTGGGAAGACTAAAGTTATAGTGTCCTACATAATGGTAAGGGAGTGGAAGTTTGTGCAAAAGATGGGAGTGTTATTATTAGATTTGTCCACATATCAAAGTAAATCTTTCCTAAGCAACCTCACCATTTAGTCTACAATTATTGAAAAGGTGATTGAAGCACAAAAGGCAAATACTCAGATCCAGAGGCTGTTAAAAAATTCGAACTTCAACAAGAGTTCAGATGAAGGCATTCACTTTAAGGGAAGACTAGTGTACCCAAAGATATGGAGTTGAGACAAGAAATTCTATAAGAGGCACATCATTCTCGATACATCATTCATCCAGGTACTAAGCTTTACCATGACCTTAAACGAAATTTTTGGTGGAATGGCCCAAGTGTTTAACTTGCCAACAAGTTAAGGCATAACACCAGAGACATGTTGGTTTGCTGCAAACTTTAGAGATTTCACAATGGAAGTAAGAGCACATCACTATGGATTTTGTTGTAGCCTTGCCTAAAACATAGAAGCAATGTGATGCAATATGGGTTATTGTTGATAGATTAAGGCATCACATTTTTTCCTATTAAATGGAAGCAAAACCTTGAGAGTTTGGCACAGTTGTACATGATCTATACATGAAATATACATTATATTATCTCCTAAACTTATGTTTATGCTAGTGTTTGATTAGAATAACTACTACTTTAATATAGTTTTTGGTTTTGTAGGAAATGAGAGCAAAGATGCAAAAATATGGCGAAAACGGACTTCAATGGTCAAATTATCATAACTCCGTGTACAAATATCGGATTGGACTGATTCAAGTCTCACGTGAAAGTTCAAGGAGTCAGCTTTCCAACGCCACCAACCACGCGCAATTCGGAGTTCGGTGCAAAAAGTTATAGCCATTTGAAGATTCCGGACAGTAGAAACGATCGATCGCAACCTTTACGCGATCGATCCCGTCTACGATCGATCGGACACAAAAACGATCGACCGTATCTACTGGAATTTTTGGATTTGCGCAAAGTTTTGAAGACAGTAAAAACGATCGATCGGCTTCGTCCGGCATCGTTCGCAATACGATCGATCGGGAGCAATTAACAAAGGAAAACGGCTTCGTTCGGCAGCGTTCGCAAGGCGATCGATCGTGCTATACGGGCGATCGATCGGTGCATACGGAAAACGCAATTTAACCCTATTTTGACTCGGATTTGGAAAGGGATTTGAGGGTTTTCCTTCACCCCTATATATATGCCTTAAGGGAGAACGTATGGGGTATGCAAGAATAGAGTTTTGAGTTCTTTTGGAGTCCTTGGAGGCTAGAGCAAAGGAAGAAGAAGCAAAAGAAGAAGAAGAAGATGAAGAACTTGTTGATGGATTCTCTTCCCATGCTTGGCTAGACTCTCTTCCAAGGCGTAGATGAAACCCAACTGATTGGTTGTATTGTTTCTTTCTCTCATATTATGTTTTTATTCTAGTTGGTGTATGAATCTTTGTTATGCAATAAAAGTTAATTCATTAGAGTTTATTCTTTGTACTCGAGAGAGACAAGAGTGGATCTTTGTGGATTTCAATCTGAAAGAGCACTTGCGTGTCCGAGAGGAACGTAAGGGCTCTGAAGTGTTACATATTAATAAAGTCTCATTGATTTATACTCGAGAGAGATAGATCACAGTTCCATGTTTTAATAGATTTATGTGTTACATCCGAGAGGAGGGCACTATAATTTGAATTGACAAGTGTATGTCCGAGAGGAATACACTAGCCAACTGGAAATCTGAATTCAAAAGAGAGAGAGAGACGATACACTAGTCTATTGTGGTGGATTCGAAGCCTTGGTACTTCTCCTATTGATTAATCTCAGCTTAGTTTAATTAAAGTTCATTGCTTTTCTCTAGATTAATTAAAAACTGCTGCTTTTCTCTTGAATTTGGTAGAATATTAATCCGTCCCTGAGGTTCGACAACCCTTTCCATACTCACCGTAGTACAATTGCCTTGTGCACTTGCAAGGGTTTAATTTTAAACGATCAAGTTTTTGGCGCCGTTGCCGGGGACGGCACAATAGTTTACTAAATTCTTAGCATAGTTAGTTTTAGAGTAGTTTCATTAAATTTAGATTTAATCTCAGTAGCGTAATTTCATTCTTCTTCCTTTTTTGCAGGATTAAGAGAGGACGCAGATTTTCGTCATCGTTGGAAGGGCCATCCCTTCCCACTGTTTGCACTCTCTTAACCCTCTTTTAGAATAAATTTGGGTGCTTGGTGTTTTCCTTTTCTTTGTGGGATTGCATGACGTGCTAGTTGTCGCTATTAGGTTGCTAGTTGTCGCTATCTAGGGTTGATGTTTGCTAGTTGTCGCTATTAGGACTGCACAGGTTTTGTTTGATTTTATTTGTGCATGCATGGTCGTCGTTCCCTAAACCCCGACCTAGCTTTTGACCCTGATCCTGAGCGACTCTACAGAATTTTGAGAACTCCTAGACAATCAATTCCTGAAATCCAATATATGGCGAACAACATGAACCTCGGGGATGGTACTGGTCTAAACCAGAATCCATTAATCCCCCATGCCCGAACCCTGCAAGATTACTACCGTCCAACAGCCTACACCTCCCCTTCCTGTATCCTACTACCTGCTACCGTGGCCAATTTTGAAATCAAACCAAACATCATCCAAATGCTGCCCACTTATCACGGCCAACTTAATGAGAATCCTTATAAGCATCTCCAAAATTTCTTGGAGGTTAACACCACATTCAAACTCACATTATCGGATGACCAGGTGCGCCTTAGACTTTTCCCATTCACTTTAAAAGACAGGGCCAAGGAATGGCTCTACTCCCTTGCACACAACTCTATTTCTACTTGGGAGGAACTACAAGCTGAATTCCTAAAGAAGTATTTTCCTGTGGGGCGGACTAATAAGATCCGCAACGAAATCATTACTTTTACCCAGCAACCAAATGAGCAATTCCATGAAAGTTGGGAAAGAATGAAATCCCTCCTCCGATCCTGTCCCCACCATGATGTGCCCAAGTGGCAGCTAGTGCAGCGATTTCATGAGGGTGTGTGCGACCAGCACAAGACCCTGATTGATGCCTCCTGTGGAGGCACATTCATGAAAAAAACCCCTGATGATGCCTGGGACCTACTAGAGGACCTAAGTGAAAATTCTCTACATAGTGCTACCCTCTACAGAACTGAAGGCCATCTGCCGGGTAGGAATGCCTCAAGGGGAGGCATGTATGATGTTAAGCCCACCAACAGTTTAGAACACCAAGTGGCATCACTGACCGAGAGATTTGACCGTTTTTTCTCACAGCTCCCTTCTCAGACCCCTATCTCTCACGATGCCTGTGCCATCTGTGCCAGCCCCATGCACACTGTAGTTGACTGCCCTTCAGCTTCCCAGTATCCTGATCTTGTACAGGAGCAAGCCAACTTTGCACAAGGCTACCCTAGAGCTAATAACCCCTATTCAAATACCTACAACCCGGGGTGGCGAAATCATCCCAATTTCGCCTGGAAACAGCCTAACCAAGGGACCACTTTCAATCAGGCCCCAAGACCCGAAATCCAACACCCAACTCAGCCTTACCAACCAGTTACCGCTCCCCCATTTGACCAAACCAATAAGAAACCATCCCTAGAAGACCAGATGAGTCAAATGAGTCAAATGCTCCTCTCCCACTTAACCGAGATTAAAACTGAACAGAAGGAGATGAGAGCAGACTTGAAAACCCAGGCCCAGCTTGTCCACTCCCATACACAATCCATTGCCAAAATAGAAACCCAGTTAGGACAGCTGGCCCAATCTATGAACCGTAGGGAAGTAGGAACCTTGCCTAGCCAACCACAGCAGAACCCTAGAGGCCAGTTCGCCGTTGAAGGTTCCCATTATCCAAATGAGCAGGTGCAAGCCGTTACTACCCTAAGAAATGGCAAACAAGTGGACAATCAGGTTAGGGACCCACCTATTGCGAGTGAGGACACTCTCCTTGAGAAACAGAACCAATCCACTCCTACTATGCCTGACCCTGTTAATCTCTCACCGCAACAGGAAGCCCCTCGGGAACCCACAAAGGATACATCCTATATCCCTAGGGCCCCTTTCCCCCAATGCCTCAACCAACCCTCCCCGTTTAGTAAGTCCCACCAACGAATGGAGGAAATGTTAGAGGTGTTCAAGCAGGTTAAGGTCAATCTTCCCCTCTTAGATGCCATCAAACAAGTACCTGCGTATGCCAAGTTCCTGAAAGACCTGTGTACCCAAAAGAGAAAAACCAAATCCCATGTCACCCAAAAGGTCTTTTTGACCAACCAAGTCAGCTCTTTACTAACCAGTGATGTGCCACCTAAATTCAAGGACCCGGGAACCCCTGTTATATCCATTGTCATCGGTGACCATACCATTAGCAGAGCCCTCTTAGATCTAGGCGCCAGTGTCAATCTCCTCCCATACTCAGTTTATCAACAACTTGGCCTAGGAGAGTTGCAGCCCACCTCAGTCACCCTACAGTTAGCAGATCGATCCATTCGCAGACCTAGAGGTATTATAGAAGACGTTCTTGTCGGAGTTGACCGGTTCTACTTTCCTGTTGACTTTGTCGTTCTAGACATGGAACCTGTTGCCAACTCCAAGTCCCAAATTCCTGTTATCCTTGGCCGGCCTTTCCTCGCTACCGCTGATGCCACCATCAATTGTAGGTCGGGTCTCATGAACGTCTCATTCGGGAACATGAAAGTTAAATTAAACATATTTAGTGCTTCCCAACAACCCTCGAGTGAAGTTGAATGCCTTATGGTTGACGACCTCGATGACCTGGTCCAGGAATACCTCCCATTTGCTGTGCTTAAGGATGCCCTCGAGCACACCCTTTTCTATGACTGGATTGATACCTATGAGGGCACACCTGACCTTGAAGAGGTCCATCACCATTTAGTGGCTGCCTTACACCCTGACCATATCCCATGGAGACCCCACCCCGACCCTCTGCCTGTGTCCACCTCTCCACCACTCAAACCTTCCATAGAGTCTCCTCCCACACTTGATCTGAAAACCCTACCTAGCTCGCTGAAATATGCCTTTCTGGGTCCTAATGACACCCTTCCTGTGATTATCTCCTCAAGTCTATCTAGTGACCAGGAAGCCCAGTTGTTGGAGATCCTTACCACACACCGGCGAGCTATAGGATGGACAGTAGCTGACCTCCGGGGTATAGACCCCTCTGTGTGCATGCATCGCATAAACCTGGAGGACCAGGCTAAATCTTCTAGGGAGGGGCAGAGACGGTTGAACCCTCACATGAGAGAGGTGGTGATGAAAGAGATAGTGAAACTCCTAGATGCAGGTATCATATACCCTATCTCTGACAGCGAGTGGGTGAGCCCCATCCAGGTCGTCCCTAAGAAATCAGGCATCACGGTGAAACCAAACTCAGAGGGTGAACTTGTGCCAATAAGAGAAACCACGGGCTGGCGGGTATGCATTGATTATAGGAAACTGAACTCCAATACCCGTAAGGATCATTTCCCTCTCCCATTCATTGACCAAATCCTAGAGAAACTAGCGGGCCAAGAGTTTTATTGCTTTTTAGATGGGTACTCAGGATATAATCAAGTGCCAGTTTTTCCAGGGGATCAGGAGAAGACGACTTTTACATGCCCCTTTGGTACATTTGCATATCGAAGAATGCCTTTTGGTCTTTGCAATGCTCCGGCTACATTTCAGCGATGCATGATGTCCATCTTTTCTGACATGATTGATAAATTTTTGGAAGTTTTTATGGATGATTTTTCGGTATTTGGCACTTGTTTTGATGAATGCTTGCATAACCTTACTATGGTTTTAAAAAGATGTGAGGAAACAAACTTAGTGTTAAGTTGGGAAAAGAGCCATTTCATGGTTCAACAGGGGATTGTGCTTGGACATGTTATATCAAAAAGGGGTATAGAGGTTGATAAGGCCAAGGTTGACCTAATTGCTAATTTACCACCTCCTACCTCAGTGAAGCAAATACGGTCTTTCCTTGGCCATGCCGGGTTTTATCGCCGATTTATCAAAGATTTTAGTAAGATATCACGTCCACTCTGTCACCTCTTAGGTCAGGACGTGCCATTTGAATTTGATGATTCTTGCAAAACGGCCTTTACCACATTAAAAACCCTCCTCTCGAGTTCCCCCATTATTAAGCCCCCTGACTACACACTGCCCTTCGAAATCATGTGCGATGCCTCTAATTTTGCTGTAGGGGCAGTGTTAGGCCAACGCCTTAACAAGATTCCTCATGTTATATATTATGCGAGCAAGACGCTCACTGATGCTCAATTGAATTATACTACCACTGAAAAAGAGTTGCTTGCTGTTGTGTTTGCATTAGATAAGTTCCGGTCATACCTCCTGGGTAGTAAGATCATCATTTTTTCTGACCATGCGGCCTTACGGTACCTCCTTTCCAAGAAGGATGCCAAGCCAAGGCTGATCCGTTGGATCTTACTTCTTCAGGAGTTTGACTTTGAAATTAAAGATAAAAAGGGTTCTGAGAATGTTGTGGCTGATCATCTATCCAGAATTCCTATTCCTGATGTGCACAGCCATGACCCTCTGAGGGATTCATTCCCTGATGAGCAGCTTTTTGCTGTCTCAACTACTGCTCCACCTTGGTACGCACATATCGTGAATTATCTTGCTGTGGGTCAAATCCCCACCTTTTGGACTAAACATGACAAAGACTTGTTTTTCTCACGAGTCAAACATTACTATTGGGATGACCCTGATCTATTTAAGATATGTGCGGATCAAGTCATAAGACGATGTGTTCCAGAGAGTGAGTTTCATAGCATTTTATCTTTTTGTCACTCTCGGGCCTGTGGTGGACACTTCGGTGGTAAGAAAACTGCGGCCAAAGTACTTCAAAGTGGTTTTTATTGGCCAACTCTATTTAAAGATGCCCATGTGATCGAACCCAAGAGAAGGTTGACAAATTGTAATATATACTCGGTAAGTCCGAGGTCGAACCACAGGGAATGATGTAGGATTATTCTATTCTAACTAATTTAAACACTACTTAACTTAGCAAATTAAGATTCTTATCAGGAAATTATGCAGAGAAGTTATAATTCAATTAACTACTAAAATGATGATTAAAGATTCAATTAAAACTAACTAAAGACAGGCAAAGATAATCGATGAGAGATATCAAAGCTTCAAGGATCAATTATTTAATTAATACTCTACGTCTATTCAATTACTCAATTAGAATCAAATAATGATTTGACCTAATCGGAAGATATTTCATTCACGTTCATCATATCCATTAACATAAAGATATCGATCGAATATTTATCATTAACAAGCTCAGTCTACTAATCACAGGGAATTATAAGCATTCGCCGTACCTTACGTTAACGACAAATCAAATAATTATATAGATTGTGACTTTATCAAAACATCGCATTCAATCAAATAAGCATTAAACACTTTTTCATAGACGTAAGAATATTAATCAAATAACGTCACCTCTAGCTTTGACAAAAGATTTAGCTATTCATATTCAAGAGAAAAATCAGATTTAGAATTGAAATAAATTGCATTGGAAAACACTATTGCAGAATACTATTCACGGGTTACTGTAGCAAATTCACTGTAGCAGCACTGTTCATCGTCTCCTTCCTATGCCCGGTTACTGTAGCAGTTGCAGAAACACTGTTCACCGAAGCCAAAAACCTGACTTTTTCCTCTCTTCTCCTTCTCCTTCTCCCTTCGATTCCTCTTCTGTTCCTCTAATTCCCGACTGAAATCACAGCAAGGAACACGACTCAAATCAGCCGCAAAAGCTCTGTTTCGTCCCTCTGTTCGTCCTCTGTTTCGTCAAAAACAGAGTCCACCAGACAGTCCAAAATCGCCCCCCCCAAAACCAGTCGAAAACAGTCCTCAAATCAGTTCTCTTCCTCCTGTTTTTATAGCAATTCCCGAGCCCCAATTGAGGCCAGCAATCCGTCCTAAACCCAGAGAGTTTCCATATAGATTTCGTTCAAATGTGTAAAGAAAATCCGAACTTTCCTTACTCTCTTTTCTCAATTTGCCCAAGTCGACCTTCCAAATCCGGAACTTACCATTTTGCTGTTTTGCTCCTCCTCGCGCCATCGTGCCCTCTGTCGTTCTGCTCCAGCTCCGCCGTCAGCACCCAGAACCGCCGTCTCGAGCTCAACCCATCGCCATTACCGCCGCTGTTCTGCTCTGTTTTTTTTTCGGTCATCGTCTCGATTGCCACCACAACCCGAGCTACCTCTATCCATCTCGATCGCCGCCCCTGTCCAGCCGTCTTCGCCGTGAAAGTCATCGCCGGCGTGAACCTCACCTTGCCGGCCTGCGTTCTGTCACACCGGCGCTCGAGCAGAAAACTCGAGCGCTGTTTTCCCTTTCGTCTCTGTTCGACACCCGAGCCCGATGGCTCGGGTTCCTTTATTTTCTTTTCTGAACCAAACCGGACCAGACGGGTTCAAATTCCTTTTCTTATTTTTTTTTCTTTTTCTTTAATAAAACCCGTCGTAATAATCTCAACCGCCGAATCTCATCCGAACGTCCGTACTTAAATTTCACGCCCGTCTTCGTGTAAGTAGCTCATCAATGGTTCAAATCCTTCAATACGCGTCATATCAGCTCACGGGTCACTTTGGCTTTTCAAAACACGTCTAATGCGCACGCCTGCTAGTGATCTGCAATTCGCATTTCAAACCTACAATAGCATAACCAAACTAAAATTAGACGCATAATAAAAATATGATTCATTAAATTCTTTAATGCATCTAAAATAGTTAATTAGAGTCATTTAATTATTAATCCCTAATTACTACCCTAATCACAAATAACCCGATTTATTCATGTTTTATCACAAAAACTACACTAGCAAATAGGTAAATAAGGCATATAAATATGTATATTTTATGCTTATCACCATGCTTATTGTCAATCTTGCGATAGGTGTCAAAAATTGGGAGCCTTGTCTAAAAGGAATATGATGCCTCTACAACCTATATTGATTGTTGATTTATTTGATGTATGGGGTATCGATTTCATGGGACCTTTTCCGCCATCTTTTGGTCATACATATATTCTTGTTGCTGTTGATTATGTGTCTAAGTGGATTGAAGCTGTTGCCACTAGGACCAATGATCATAAAGTTGTGCTGGAATTTCTGAAAACTAACATTTTCAGCAGGTTTGGAACTCCTCGGGCTATCATTAGTGACGGAGGTTCTCACTTTTGTAACAGGTCATTTGAAGCTCTTCTCAAGAAATATTCCGTCACCCACAAGGTTGCCACACCATATCATCCTCAGACCAGTGGCCAGGTGGAGGTCTCCAATCGCCAAATCAAGCAGATTCTCGAGAAGACGGTTCGCCCCGACAGAAAAGATTGGTCCTTGAGACTCAATGATGCATTATGGGCCTACCGGACAGCTTTCAAGACCCCGATTGGCATGTCTCCGTATAGATTGGTATATGGCAAAGCTTGCCATTTACCTGTTGAGTTAGAGCACCGGGCTTACTGGGCTATTAAGGCCTACAACTTCGACATGGATAAGGCCGGTGAACAGCGCAAGCTCCAACTGAGTGAATTAGAGGAAATGCGCCTTGATGCATATGAGAATGCCAAGCTCTACAAAATGCGAACTAAGGCGGTTCATGACAAGATGATTTCCAGGAAATCCTTTCAGCCTGATCAGAAGGTGTTGCTCTATAACTCTCGGCTGCACTTATTCCCTGGGAAACTTCGCACTCGGTGGTCTGGACCTTTTACTGTGACCGAAGCGTTTTCACATGGTGCTGTTGAGATCCGAAATCCAAAAGATGGGAGCACATTCAAAGTAAATGGCCATCGCTTGAAACCTTATTTGGAGGCAGTTAGTGACCAGGATGAGATGCCGGTATATTTTGCTGGTTCAACAAGTACAACATGAGCATGGATCAACGTCTGGCTGAAGACGTTAAACTTAGCGCTTGGTGGGAGGCAACCCACGTAATCAGGTGTATTCTTCCCTTTTCATCTTCTTTATTTAAAAAAAAAAAAAAAAAAAAAAAAAAAAATGTCAAACAGTAAATACGATCGATCGCACTACGATCGTATCTGCAGATCATCAACGCCGTTCATCTGTGATCTGACGGGCGCCGATCATTATCGCTTAAAACGATCGATCGGATTTTTCTGCGATCGATCGCGGGTCGTCTTCTTCGTCTTTAAAACCTGCGCGGCGGCGGCGACCGAAACCTATTTTCGCTCGCCACCGCCGCCTCCGACCCCCGTTTGAGCTAAGACTCCGACCCCCGTTTGAGCTAAGACTCCGGCCCCCGACGAAGTTTTGCACGGAGAATCCATTTCCGGTGGCCGTTTTCGAGCTTTCCGTTTTCGAGCATCAGCCTAAGTTAATCCTATAAAGTCAAGCAGCCCCTTTTCTTTCATTTTGTTTTCATTTTTCACATTTTCATTTTCATCATTCACATTTTCAGCACATCTTTATTGTGTCCAGGTTGTATTATACTCTCAACCTATTTCCGGTTCCAATCCCTTGCCATAGCCAAGTAAATGGTCTATCATGATCTTTTAAGCTCAACAGACAACCACATATCATCCAATGACTTTGACTAAAGACATCCCACTGAAGATTAGTATTCAACAAATTTCTAGAGGGTATTACTTTATGTACTAGTGTATGTGAGTGAGTTTTATTAGCTCAAGCACATGATCCAAGAGGACTGTAACAGAAAGATATGCTCAGTTAAGTGTTTCTATCCTCCAGTATACTTACTCACACTTCCAATGTAAATTAATCTCTTAAAAATTGAAGTACACATCAAGAAGGGATAAACTATCAAAACCTATAAAAATACTAACAAACAACCTAAAACTAATCAAAAAAAAAAAAAATTTTCGTTTTTTTTTTTTTTTTTTTTTATCAATAAACCATGTTATTCCTATATACCCCCAAACCTAAACTAAACATTGTCCTCAATGTTAAGAATGAAATGAAGGATAAAATAAATAAATAAATAAAATAAAGGATAGATGTTACCTGGAGAACTGCAAATTGCTAAAATCCCATGCGAGTGAAAAGCATCAACAAATAAAAAGATGAGAGCAATCACAATATCCAACCAGAAAACATCATTTAACTAATAAGTATCCTAAAAAACAAATTAAAAGCTGGGCTGCCTCCCAGGAGCGCTAAGTTTCCTGTCTTCAGCCAGACTGAGTGTAAGAGTATTCAATCAGTATAAGTGGGATCAGACAGAGGAATACTCTCCACTTCCGATGGAATCAATTCCAGGAATGGCTTAAGTCTTTGACCATTTACTTTAAACACGTTGCCATTCAATGGATTTTCAATTTCTACAGCTCCATGAGGATAAACAGTTTTAACAATAAATGGACCAGTCCATCTAGAACGGAGCTTACCAGGAAATAAATGCAATCTAGAGTTATACAAAAGAACTTTTTGTGAAGGTTCAAAGATTTTTCGATGAATGTGTTGATCATGCAAAACCTTCATTCGTTCTTTGTAAATTTTTGAATTCATATATGCATCATTCCTAATTTCTTCTAATTCATTGATTTGGAGCTTACGCACAGAACTGGCGTCATCCAAACTGAAATTAAACATCTTTATAGCCCAATAGGCCTTATGCTCCAACTCCACAGGCAAGTGGCAAGCTTTTCCATAAACAAGTCTAAAAGGGGACATACCAATAGGAGATTTAAAAGCTGTACGGTATGCCCAAAGTGCATCTGTTAACCGCAGAGACCAATCTTTGCGATTTGGGTTAACCGTTTTCTCTAAAATGTGTTTAATCTCTCTGTTGGCAAGTTCAGCTTGCCCACTTGTTTGTGGGTGATAAGGGGTAGCCACCTTATGAGTAATTCCATATTTTTTCATTAATGCCTCAAAAGGTTTATTACAGAAATGAGAACCCCCATCACTTATGATTGCACGGGGTATACCAAACCGTGACAGAACATTTTCCTTCAGAAAGCGTATAACAGTTTTATGGTCATTATTTCTACAAGGGATGGCCTCTACCCACTTGGAAACATAGTCAACAGCCACTAAGATGTACAGATAGCCAAAAGAAGGTGGAAATGGGCCCATAAAATCAATACCCCAACAATCAAATATTTCAATCACTAAAATGGGGTTTAAGGGCATCATATTCCTACGAGTTATTCCACCAAGTTGTTGACAACGTCTACAAGTACGACAAAAATCATGAGTATCTTTAAATAGGGTAGGCCAATAAAATCCACATTGTAAAATTTTAGCAGCAGTTTTTCTAGCAGAAAAATGACCACCACAAGCTTCTGAATGGCAGAAGGAAATGACACTATGAATTTCATCGTTTGGCACACATCTCCTAATAATTTGATCCGGACAATATTTAAAAAGATATGGATCATCCCAAAAGAAATTTCTTACCTCCACCATGAATTTCTTCTTGTCTTGTGTTGTCCAATGAGAAGGAGTTTGACCTGTGACAAGAAAATTAACAATATCAGCAAACCATGGTAAATCAGACAGAACAAAAAGTTGCTCATCTGGGAAGGTGTCTTTAATTGGAGCAGCCTCATTGGAATCATCCACAGTCAACCTAGATAAATGATCGGCTACCACATTTTCTACTCCTTTCTTATCTTTAATTGTAATATCAAATTCTTGCAGTAGGAGTATCCAGCGAATCAACCTAGGTTTTGCATCTTTCTTTGATAGAAGATATTTCAAGGCAGCATGATCAGTAAAGATAACAATAGGATATCCGGTCAAGTAAGCCCTAAATTTATCCAAAGCAAATACTATAGCAAGTAATTCCTTTTCTGTTGTTGAATAATTCATCTGAGCATTGTCTAAGGTCTTACTTGCATAGTAAATAACATAAGGCTTCTTATCCTTCCTTTGACCCAAAACAGCCCCCACAGCAAAGTCACTAGCATCACACATTATCTCAAATGGTAAAGTCCAATCTGGGGGTTGCATAATAGGGGCTGAAGTAAGCATTCCCTTCAGTTTAACAAAAGCTTTTTCACAATCAGCATTCCATTCAAAAACAGTATCTTTAGATAGGAGATTGCATAATGGTCTAGAAATAGAACTAAAATCCTTGATGAATCTCCTATAGAACCCTGCATGACCCAAAAATGATCTAATATCTTTAACAGTCTTGGGTGTAGGCAAATGGGTAATTAAATCAATTTTTGATTTATCAACTTCAATTCCCTTAGAGGAAACAATATGACCCAGAACAATTCCTTTAGAGACCATGAAATGACATTTTTCCCAATTAAGCACAAGGTTCTTCTCTTCACACCTGCTCAAAACTTTCTGCAAATTAGACAAACAGTCATCAAATGAATCACCAAATACAGAAAAGTCATCCATAAACACTTCAAGATAGCGTTCAACCATATCACTAAAAATACTCAGCATGCATCTTTGAAATGTTGCAGGTGCGTTGCATAAACCAAAGGGCATTCTTCTATATGCAAATGTGCCAAAAGGACATGTGAATGTGGTTTTCTCCTGGTCTTCTAATGCAATTTCAATTTGATTGTAACCGGAGTAGCCATCTAAGAAACAGTAATATGTGTGGCCAGCTACCCTCTCCAGAACCTGATCTAGAAATGGCAATGGAAAATGGTCTTTCCTAGTGACTGCGTTCAGCTTCCTGTAATCAATGCACATTCTCCATCCAGATGTAACTCTAGTGGGTATTAATTCATTCTTATCATTCTTGACAACTGTTACACCAGATTTCTTAGGCACTACCTGGGTAGGACTCACCCACTTGCTATCAGAAATGGGGTAGATGATCTCCGCATCCAAGAGCTTAAGAACTTCAGCTCTAACCGCCTCTTTCATATTTGGATTTAACCTACGTTGCATCTCCCTAGACGGTTTGGCATTGTCCTCCAAATAGATCCGATGAGTGCATATTAAAGGGCTTATTCCTTTTA
This sequence comes from Houttuynia cordata, assembly GCA_039654745.1. Lineage (NCBI taxonomy): Eukaryota > Viridiplantae > Streptophyta > Magnoliopsida > Piperales > Saururaceae > Houttuynia > Houttuynia cordata. The sequence continues at coordinate 14,669,007 of CM077511.1, read as the reverse complement.
AATCAGCAATTGTCCATCCTATTGCACCTTTATGCTTTCTCAAAATATCAAGCAACTTACCCTCTTCGATAAGATTAAGATGAGACGATATTACCACCGGAAGAGTTTCACCATCACCCAAAAATGCATATTTGAGGTCAGTTGGTAACTTTTTCAACTCCAATTTGGGTGCTTGAATGCTTGATGGTGTAGGCAATTTGTCACTCAATGGTAGCTCCTCAAACTTGGGTTTCCATCCATTCACTTGCAATACCTGTAGAGAATTCAGCAAAGAACAAATCTCAGCCTCTTCACAATCCACTTTAGATTCATCATATAAAGAATTAACTAAGCAAGATTCTAATGGATCAGAAAGATATGAAACATGAAATTGATCTCTAACAATGGTATCAACCCAATTCATTTCTTGAACATCAGTATCATCCCCTGGTTGTTTGCAAACATTAAATATATTCAATTCCAAAGTCATATTGCCAAATGAAAGTTTCATCACACCATTTCTACAATTAATCAAAGCATTTGAAGTAGCAAGAAATGGACGACCTAGTATGACAGGAATATTTGCACTAGCATTTATAACCGGATGTGTGTCCAAAACAATAAAATCAACAGGAAAGTAAAATTTATCTACTTGAACAAGCACATCTTCCACCACTCCCCTTGGAATTTTAATAGAACGATCAGCAAGTTGAAGGGTAATAGTGGTGGGTTTAAGTTCCCCAAGACCTAACTGAGTGTATACTGAATAAGGCAAAAGATTAACACTAGCCCCAAGATCAAGCAAGGCTTGGTTTACCCTAAAGTTCCCGATCACACATGAAATAGTTGGACATCCGGGATCTTTATATTTGGGCGGGCTTTTGTGTTGAATTATAGAACTTACCTGTTCAGTTAAAAATGCTTTTTTCTGCACATTCAACTTACGCTTAATAGTACACAAATCTTTCAAGAACTTAGCATAAGAAGGTACCTGTTTGATTGCATCTAACAAGGGAATGTTAATTTTCACCTGCTTAAAAAGTTCCAAAATTTCAGCATTTTGGTTCAGCTTTTGAGGTGGTTTCAACCTCTGTGGAAATGGAGCTGGAATAGGACATCTTACACCTTCACTTGACCCAGACTTATCAATTTCATCATTATCATGTTTTGATTCATCATTCTCAGAAGATTTCTGGGCCTTAGGTGGAATTGTTTTGTCAATTTCTTTTCCACTACGAAGAGTGGTAATTGACTTAGCATGTTCCAATTGTGAATCAGAAGATTGTGTGTCCATCATGTTAACTTGCCCCTGTGGGTTGGGTTGGGGTTGAGCAGGAAACCTACCTTTCTCTTGAACAGCTAGAGAAGATGTCAATTTAGTGAGAGAGCTCTTTATATCATTAATGGCTTGTGAGGTTTGTTGATTAATAGTTGCTTGCCCTTGCATGAAAGTTTGTAGTGTCTCCTCAAGTGTCTTCCTGTGAGGTGGAACATATGGAGTATAAGTGGAAGATGCTTGAGGAGGTGGTGTGTGTGCAGCATTGTCATTCCTCCAACTAAAGTTGGGGTGATTCCTCCATCCTGGATTGTAAGTGTCTCCATAAGGAGATTGCCTCTTGAAAGGGGTCATGGAATTTGCTTGGTCATGCAACACCTCCTTGAAAGCAGGAATGGTAGGGCACTCATTAGTAGAGTGTCCCATGACATCACAAATTCCACAGGCCTCTTCTGTACCAACAAGCTTAACAGCATTAACTTTCCCTACTTCCATAGCCTCCACCTTCCTAGCCAAAGAGGCTAGCCTAGCACTCAAATTATCCTCCTCCCTAAGATAATGCAGACCCCCACTAGTAGTTGAAGACTTCGACTTATTAGAAACATCAGAGGGATCGGTGGGATCCCAAGAATCTGAGTCTTCAGCTATTTGATCTAGAAAATCAAGAGCTTCATTAGGGTCTTTATCAAAGAATTCCCCATTACACATGGTTTGAACAAATTGTTTCATTGAGGGCGTCATCCCATCATAGAAGAAACTGATGGTGCGCCACTTCTCATACCCATGATGTGGACAAGAATTTAACAAATCTTTATAACGCTCCCAACATTGATAAAATGATTCATTTTGTTTTTGGGCAAAATTTGTTATTTGTCTTTTCAGAGCATTTGTCCTGTGAACTGGAAAAAACTTTTTAAGGAATTCAGTTTGTAGTTCTTTCCAAGTTCCTACAGATCTAGGCTTAAGGGAATTCAGCCAAGTCTTGGCTTTGTCCTTCAAAGAGAAAGGAAACAATTTTAGCCTGATAATGTCTTCACTACAAGCTTGCTCAAAGGTTGCACATACTTCCTCAAATTCCTTTAAATGCAAATAAGGATTTTCAGAATTTAGACCATGGAATTTGGGAAGCAAGTTTATCATTCCAGGCTTAAAAGTAAATTGATGAGCTTGTAGAGGCAATATAATGCAGGAAGGTGTGCTAGTGCGTGCAGGTTGCAGATAGTCACGCAAGGGCCGCATTGGTGCATCATGTTCACTCTCATTTTCATTAAGATCATGGTTACTACCCTGATCAGCCATTTGATTAGGTGCGTGTGATGGAACAGAAAATTCAAATGAGGGATTCTCAATCAAATTAGCAGAATTACTTCTAACTAATCGTCCACTGGTATCTCTATTCCACGAGTGCATGCACAAGAAACAGAAATTTCAAAGGGAGATGGAACGAGTTTACCAAAATTGATGAAAAATCCAATGAAAAGCCTTTTTTTTGTTTTTTCAGATAGTTCCTGCAAAATAAACAAGCTAAATTAAACTAGGAATAATTGAAATTCACTAAACTATGCTAGAGAGAAATAAACTAATTGGAAGACTAATCCTAAACTTCACTCCCCGGCAACGGCGCCAAAATTTGATCGAACCCAAGAGAAGGTTGACAAATTGTAATATATACTCGGTAAGTCCGAGGTCGAACCACAGGGAATGATGTAGGATTATTCTATTCTAACTAATTTAAACACTACTTAACTTAGCAAATTAAGATTCTTATCAGGAAATTATGCAGAGAAGTTATAATTCAATTAACTACTAAAATGATGATTAAAGATTCAATTAAAACTAACTAAAGACAGGCAAAGATAATCGATGAGAGATATCAAAGCTTCAAGGATCAATTATTTAATTAATACTCTACGTCTATTCAATTACTCAATTAGAATCAAATAATGATTTGACCTAATCGGAAGATATTTCATTCACGTTCATCATATCCATTAACATAAAGATATCGATCGAATATTTATCATTAACAAGCTCAGTCTACTAATCACAGGGAATTATAAGCATTCGCCGTACCTTACGTTAACGACAAATCAAATAATTATATAGATTGTGACTTTATCAAAACATCGCATTCAATCAAATAAGCATTAAACACTTTTTCATAGACGTAAGAATATTAATCAAATAACGTCACCTCTAGCTTTGACAAAAGATTTAGCTATTCATATTCAAGAGAAAAATCAGATTTAGAATTGAAATAAATTGCATTGGAAAACACTATTGCAGAATACTATTCACGGGTTACTGTAGCAAATTCACTGTAGCAGCACTGTTCATCGTCTCCTTCCTATGCCCGGTTACTGTAGCAGTTGCAGAAACACTGTTCACCGAAGCCAAAAACCTGACTTTTTCCTCTCTTCTCCTTCTCCTTCTCCCTTCGATTCCTCTTCTGTTCCTCTAATTCCCGACTGAAATCACAGCAAGGAACACGACTCAAATCAGCCGCAAAAGCTCTGTTTCGTCCCTCTGTTCGTCCTCTGTTTCGTCAAAAACAGAGTCCACCAGACAGTCCAAAATCGCCCCCCCAAAACCAGTCGAAAACAGTCCTCAAATCAGTTCTCTTCCTCCTGTTTTTATAGCAATTCCCGAGCCCCAATTGAGGCCAGCAATCCGTCCTAAACCCAGAGAGTTTCCATATAGATTTCGTTCAAATGTGTAAAGAAAATCCGAACTTTCCTTACTCTCTTTTCTCAATTTGCCCAAGTCGACCTTCCAAATCCGGAACTTACCATTTTGCTGTTTTGCTCCTCCTCGCGCCATCGTGCCCTCTGTCGTTCTGCTCCAGCTCCGCCGTCAGCACCCAGAACCGCCGTCTCGAGCTCAACCCATCGCCATTACCGCCGCTGTTCTGCTCTGTTTTTTTTTCGGTCATCGTCTCGATTGCCACCACAACCCGAGCTACCTCTATCCATCTCGATCGCCGCCCCTGTCCAGCCGTCTTCGCCGTGAAAGTCATCGCCGGCGTGAACCTCACCTTGCCGGCCTGCGTTCTGTCACACCGGCGCTCGAGCAGAAAACTCGAGCGCTGTTTTCCCTTTCGTCTCTGTTCGACACCCGAGCCCGATGGCTCGGGTTCCTTTATTTTCTTTTCTGAACCAAACCGGACCAGACGGGTTCAAATTCCTTTTCTTATTTTTTTTTCTTTTTCTTTAATAAAACCCGTCGTAATAATCTCAACCGCCGAATCTCATCCGAACGTCCGTACTTAAATTTCACGCCCGTCTTCGTGTAAGTAGCTCATCAATGGTTCAAATCCTTCAATACGCGTCATATCAGCTCACGGGTCACTTTGGCTTTTCAAAACACGTCTAATGCGCACGCCTGCTAGTGATCTGCAATTCGCATTTCAAACCTACAATAGCATAACCAAACTAAAATTAGACGCATAATAAAAATATGATTCATTAAATTCTTTAATGCATCTAAAATAGTTAATTAGAGTCATTTAATTATTAATCCCTAATTACTACCCTAATCACAAATAACCCGATTTATTCATGTTTTATCACAAAAACTACACTAGCAAATAGGTAAATAAGGCATATAAATATGTATATTTTATGCTTATCACCATGCTTATTGTCAATCTTGCGATAGGTGTCAAAAATTGGGAGCCTTGTCTAAAAGGAATATGATGCCTCTACAACCTATATTGATTGTTGATTTATTTGATGTATGGGGTATCGATTTCATGGGACCTTTTCCGCCATCTTTTGGTCATACATATATTCTTGTTGCTGTTGATTATGTGTCTAAGTGGATTGAAGTTGTTGCCACTAGGACCAATGATCATAAAGTTGTGCTGGAATTTCTGAAAACTAACATTTTCAGCAGGTTTGGAACTCCTCGGGCTATCATTAGTGACGGAGGTTCTCACTTTTGTAACAGGTCATTTGAAGCTCTTCTCAAGAAATATTCCGTCACCCACAAGGTTGCCACACCATATCATCCTCAGACCAGTGGCCAGGTGGAGGTCTCCAATCGCCAAATCAAGCAGATTCTCGAGAAGACGGTTCGCCCCGACAGAAAAGATTGGTCCTTGAGACTCAATGATGCATTATGGGCCTACCGGACAGCTTTCAAGACCCCGATTGGCATGTCTCCGTATAGATTGGTATATGGCAAAGCTTGCCATTTACCTGTTGAGTTAGAGCACCGGGCTTACTGGGCTATTAAGGCCTACAACTTCGACATGGATAAGGCCGGTGAACAGCGCAAGCTCCAACTGAGTGAATTAGAGGAAATGCGCCTTGATGCATATGAGAATGCCAAGCTCTACAAAATGCGAACTAAGGCGGTTCATGACAAGATGATTTCCAGGAAATCCTTTCAGCCTGATCAGAAGGTGTTGCTCTATAACTCTCGGCTGCACTTATTCCCTGGGAAACTTCGCACTCGGTGGTCTGGACCTTTTACTGTGACCGAAGCGTTTTCACATGGTGCTGTTGAGATCCGAAATCCAAAAGATGGGAGCACATTCAAAGTAAATGGCCATCGCTTGAAACCTTATTTGGAGGCAGTTAGTGACCAGGATGAGATGCCGGTATATTTTGCTGGTTCAACAAGTACAACATGAGCATGGATCAACGTCTGGCTGAAGACGTTAAACTTAGCGCTTGGTGGGAGGCAACCCACGTAATCAGGTGTATTCTTCCCTTTTCATCTTCTTTATTTAAAAAAAAAAAAAAAAAAAAAAAAAAAAAATGTCAAACAGTAAATACGATCGATCGCACTACGATCGTATCTGCAGATCATCAACGCCGTTCATCTGTGATCTGACGGGCGCCGATCATTATCGCTTAAAACGATCGATCGGATTTTTCTGCGATCGATCGCGGGTCGTCTTCTTCGTCTTTAAAACCTGCGCGGCGGCGGCGACCGAAACCTATTTTCGCTCGCCACCGCCGCCTCCGACCCCCGTTTGAGCTAAGACTCCGACCCCCGTTTGAGCTAAGACTCCGGCCCCCGACGAAGTTTTGCACGGAGAATCCATTTCCGGTGGCCGTTTTCGAGCTTTCCGTCTCTTTTCATCGCAATCCCAAGCTTTTCTTCCGGTAAGCCGAATCGAAAAAAAAACTGATTTTTCTTAGTTTTTTGTTAGGTACTTTTGAAATCTGTCTCATACTTGCTCTTAAATTGATTATTGTGATACTTGTGTATGAGTTCAGCCTTTGATTCTCAGCATTTTCGCTAAATCTTATGATTTTTGTGCGTGAACAGTACTGTTTTTCAATCGAAAAAAAAAAAAAAAAAAAAAAAAAAATTTCCGAAAGTGAGACATTCCGGATTTTCGATTCCTCTCATGCATACTTTTGATTGCTGATTCCATTGCATGTTCATGATTGCTATCTCCGATTTTTACTTATTTTTTTATTTTTCAAAAAAAAAAAAAAAAAAAAAAAAAAAAAAAAAAAAACAGCGCCAACGAGCTTTCCTATGCCATTATTTGTGATATGCCTGCTGTGCTGATGATCTATACTTCTTTGTGCATTAGTTATCTTTATAAGGGTTTTTATTATGACCTTTGATTTTCAGGAACGATGCCTCAGAAATCCTCTGCTCACAAACGCCCTAGGAGTGAAGCTTCGACTTCACGACATGCTACTTCCACCCCTGCACCTCCACCTACTGCTACTCCACCACCACGGCCACTTCAATATGAGCGTCAGGTTCTCCTAAATCCAAATATTCCTGATCTCCCGACCCAAAGCTGGATAAAGACTCGGCCGGACTGGGTGAGTTACTTCACCCGTATTGCTTCTACGACGGGGAATGTGCCTCACCTGGTGCACGAGGACGCCGTCAGAGAGTTCTATTTGAATGGCACTATTGACGACCACGAGGATCATGAACAAGTTGCCATTCGCAGTATGGTGGGTGGCACTCCTTTACGCATCCGGGCTGCTGACATAGCTCGAGTTATGGGCTGCGAGCGAGGTACCATTCGGCATCCAGATTTCAGTGGTTATCAACTTCCCATGCCTCGCATTATTACGGGTCGCTTGACAGGGTCGCCCATAGGACCTTACCTGACCACTTATCTCCAGGCCATCAGCATGTTACCGGAGTTCCGATTTGCCTTTCTCATTTTCCAGCATGATGTATGGTCCGCCAGGAAGGAGAAAGTTGACGGCACGATGACTGAGCTACTATATGTATTCGGCGACGAGGCTAGGCGGGGCGACCTTGATTTACCTTCATTCGTCTTTGGGCGGATGAAGCAGATGATGGTGGGGAGAAAGGATGAACGGCTACCGTATCCTTTCATTCTTGAGCGCATATTCCAGACCAGTGGGGTCCGTTTTCCAGAGCATGCACGTTTATCTCGTGGACTGGGTCCGATTGGAGTTGACGCCTTTAACCGTATGATCGCCCACACACGTATACATGCTTGGCCACAGGCTCGCCGTGCTGAGGAGCAGGCCGCGCCCCCTCCGAGTCAGCCTACTCAGCAGCCTCCTTGGGAATCTATTCAGCAGCAGATCACTGATCTCACTGGCCATGTGCAGGAGATTCGGGCTACACAGCAACAGATTCTTGCAACCCAGCAGGCCTATCAAGAGTCCCAAAATGCTATCACGTTACGCCTAGACTCTATTGTTGACTTTCTCCATGATTGGCGTTTCCCTCCTACGGATGATGGCGATGGCGACGACCAGGACTCTTAGTCCTTTCTTTTCTGGTGGTTTTCCTTCCTCTTCTCTCCTTTACTTATCTCTGATCACTGCCTTTTTATCTTTTGTTGTGCATTGAGGACAATGCTTGTATTAGGTTTGGGGGAGAGGATGTGCTTCATTGTAAAATCAGAAAAAGAAATTGAAAATAAAATTGAGTAGTTTTTTTTTAGTTACTTGTTAGTACTTTTTCTTAGGTATTGATAGTTTATCCCGTAATAATGCATGTTACAATTCTTAGGAGATTAATTTACATTGGAAGTGTGAGTAAGTATACAGGAGGATAGATACACTTAACTGAGCATATCTTTCTGTTACAGTCCTCTTGGAACAGGTGCTTGAGCTAAGAAAACTCACTCACACACACTAGTTACATAAAGTAATACCATCTAGAGATTTGTTGATTACTAATTTACAGTGGGATGTCTTTAGTCATAGTCATTAGATGATGTGTAGTTGTCTGTTGAGCTTAAAAGATCATGATAGACCATTTTCTTGGCTATGGCAAGGGATTGGAACCGGAAATAGGTTGAGAGTATAATACAGCCTGGACAAAATAAAGATGTGCTGAAATATATGTGCTGAAAATAAAAATGAAAATGAAAACAAAATGAAAGAAAAAGGGGCTGCTTGACTTTATAGGATTAACTTAGGCTGATGCTCGGGCCCGAAGCGGTCTCTTAATACCTAATGCCCTAAGCCAACTGGCTGGGAGTCATTGGCCTGAGTCATTGCTAAACCTAAGCATCTTGAAGTCAGGCCTTACACAGTCCTAGCTAAAAAAAAAAAAAAAAAAAAAAAAAAAAGTCTGTGGTGTATTATCCTCTCAAATCTAGAATGTTGGACCCGAAGGAGGCGCGCAGATCTGTGCTATCATGAACCTAAAGATTACGATGACTATGTAGATTCTGATGTTCTTTGGTTAATGGGTAACACTGGATCTGTATAAACAGAAATTTAGATTGTATTGCTACAATGTTCTACACTTTCTACTATTTATGATATCATGCTATATAATATTTGAGCAGAAATTTCCAAGATGAAAGTGTGGAATAAAACCACTTACTTGAGGGCTTCTATATTCCTGTTGATTATGAACCAAGTACATGTGGTTGATTTTCTTAAGCATTGTAGTATGTATTTATCGGGATAATAGGTTTGCTTGTTTTGTAATGTTTTAATTTTTGCTTTGTTTCTTCACTTAGGTTAATTAGTTTAATAAATACATGTTTGTGGGTAGCATGGCTGCAAACCCTCACGAGACAACACTCGTCCTACTAGGGACACCTAGAGGTTTAACGGCTTGTTGCATACGCTCAATGCAATCGTGTTCCCTACGAAAGTGGTGTTTACTTTTATGCATTAGTTCCTTAGTTTGTTTGATTTTGTTTTGTTTTGTTTTGCTAGGGACTAGCAAAATCTAGGTTTGGGGGTGTGATCTATACATGAAATATACATTATATTATCTCCTAAACTTATGTTTATGCTAGTGTTTGATTAGAATAACTACTACTTTAATATAGTTTTTGGTTTTGTAGGAAATGAGAGCAAAGATGCAAAAATATGGCGAAAACGGACTTCAATGGTCAAATTATCATAACTCCGTGTACAAATATCGGATTGGACTGATTCAAGTCTCACGTGAAAGTTCAAGGAGTCAGCTTTCCAACGCCACCAACCACGCGCAATTCGGAGTTCGGTGCAAAAAGTTATAGCCATTTGAAGATTCCGGACAGTAGAAACGATCGATCGCAACCTTTACGCGATCGATCCCGTCTACGATCGATCGGACACAAAAACGATCGACCGTATCTACTGGAATTTTTGGATTTGCGCAAAGTTTTGAAGACAGTAAAAACGATCGATCGGCTTCGTCCGGCATCGTTCGCAATACGATCGATCGGGAGCAATTAACAAAGGAAAACGGCTTCGTTCGGCAGCGTTCGCAAGGCGATCGATCGTGCTATACGGGCGATCGATCGGTGCATACGGAAAACGCAATTTAACCCTATTTTGACTCGGATTTGGAAAGGGATTTGAGGGTTTTCCTTCACCCCTATATATATGCCTTAAGGGAGAACGTATGGGGTATGCAAGAATAGAGTTTTGAGTTCTTTTGGAGTCCTTGGAGGCTAGAGCAAAGGAAGAAGAAGCAAAAGAAGAAGAAGAAGATGAAGAACTTGTTGATGGATTCTCTTCCCATGCTTGGCTAGACTCTCTTCCAAGGCGTAGATGAAACCCAACTGATTGGTTGTATTGTTTCTTTCTCTCATATTATGTTTTTATTCTAGTTGGTGTATGAATCTTTGTTATGCAATAAAAGTTAATTCATTAGAGTTTATTCTTTGTACTCGAGAGAGACAAGAGTGGATCTTTGTGGATTTCAATCTGAAAGAGCACTTGCGTGTCCGAGAGGAACGTAAGGGCTCTGAAGTGTTACATATTAATAAAGTCTCATTGATTTATACTCGAGAGAGATAGATCACAGTTCCATGTTTTAATAGATTTATGTGTTACATCCGAGAGGAGGGCACTATAATTTGAATTGACAAGTGTATGTCCGAGAGGAATACACTAGCCAACTGGAAATCTGAATTCAAAAGAGAGAGAGAGACGATACACTAGTCTATTGTGGTGGATTCGAAGCCTTGGTACTTCTCCTATTGATTAATCTCAGCTTAGTTTAATTAAAGTTCATTGCTTTTCTCTAGATTAATTAAAAACTGCTGCTTTTCTCTTGAATTTGGTAGAATATTAATCCGTCCCTGAGGTTCGACAACCCTTTCCATACTCACCGTAGTACAATTGCCTTGTGCACTTGCAAGGGTTTAATTTTAAACGATCAGTACATTAGAGAAGTGGTGTGACTTCATGGCACACTACTATCTATTGTTTTAGACAGAGATAGTAGGTTTACTTCCCGCACCTAGAGGAGCATATAAGAGGCCTTAAGAACAAAGTTGAACTTTAGTATGACTTTCAATTTGCAAAGTGATGGTTAGTCGGAGAGAACTATTCAAACCTTGGAGGATATGCTAAGGACATGCGTCATTGATTGGAAGGAAAATTAGGATGACCACTCCCCTTTGATTGAGTTTGCCTGCAGCAATAGTTATCATTCAAGCATAGGCATGACACCCTTTGAGGCACTTTATGGATGGCTATGCAGATCACCCACATGCTGGAATGATGTAGGAGAAAGGAAGACCCTTAAATATGAGCCAATGCATTATTGTGCAAAGAAAGTGAACAACTTAGGCAGAGACTTTTGGCTGCACAAAGTTGACAAAAGAGTTATGTGGATTGTGAACGTCGAGAATTGGAATTTCAAGTGGGAGACTTGTTGGACCATTTGAGATATTGGAGACAGTTGGATCACTAGCTTATCATATGGCTTTGCCACTACAACTTGCAAATGTGCATAGTACTTTTCATGGTTCTATGTTGAGGAAATATATTCCTGATCCATCACATGTGCTCAATTACACAACAATGGAGTTAGAGGCCAACCTTATATTTGAAGTAATGCCAACAAAAATATTGGACAAAACGAAACAAGTGTTGCAGAATAAGGTGATTTTTTTATTGAAAGTTTTATGTCATAACCAATCTTCTGAATATATGACTTGGGAGATGAAAGCCAAGATGAGATAGTCGTATCCCAAGTTATTTACCAATTAGCTTATTCCATTTCGAGGACGAAATGCCTGTTTAGGGGGGGAGGATGTAACGCCTCTAAAAATAGCATATAATTTTTTTTTCTAGAACAACCAGTCGGGTGTGTTTCTTATTAGGTGCAAGAGATAAGCTTAGTAGAGATTGTATAACATCTCTTTGGGTCGGATTGGAATTGGGATAGACTTGAGAAGAGAATTGTATAGCAGGGATTTGAATAGATGTTAGATAAACTCGAGAAGAGAATTAGGTAGCATGGAATTGCTAGGACGCAGAAGGATAGATTTGGGTAGAGAATTTTATAGCATCAATTGTGTTCAAGTTGGAGTTGGTTTAGAAGTGAATAAATAAGGGCATAGGTGATCGTGATCCTAACTTCACGAGGAGTAGGATGCTTAAGACGCCTCTATAAGTAGAGCATGTCAGTCCCTCTTTCTCCTCAGGCTCGACGCAAACTTCTAACTCTCTCTCTTTCCTTGCTGGAGGAGCATGGGACGGCGTACACGAGGCTGAACTAAAAGTTCTCAAAGGTTGACATCAGGTAGGACACATTTACACAATATCCTATCTCTAGTTTTCAGCTTCCTACTTTTGCGTCTTGGCCGCCGACTCTTTAAAGTTTTACTCCTTGTTCAGAGTTGTTTTTTATTGCAAGTTTGCATCTCTATGACTTCTTGCTCCTGTCTATATGTTTGGAAGTTTCTGTTTGAATTATATATGCGTAAAAGAATTCATGTTCATCGTTTAAAGTGTTTGCAGTGATCAGTCATGGTCAAATGTGTGTCTAATTATTTAAATGTTTTTGAATAATTGCAAAATCTAGAAATCGTAAGTCATGCTTGCTATATTCTTCCTAAAATTTACAATTATTGTCCAGTATTAGTTGCTCTATTCAGATGATAGTATTTAAATATATCGCTTATCTGTACAAATACTAATTCTCTGTTTATTTGCATGAGAATTGTCAGAGCCCTTGTTTCATCATTGTGTCTTCCATATTAGCTACATAAATACATATTCATGTCGACTCCAATTATTCGACTATGCTTATGACCTATTTATTTATCATATAAGCCTTATTATATGTTATGGAGCACTAGAATTACATATTTTGTAGTCGGGTTTCATATATCTATGTGAACATTGTACTATATTATTACAACATATATATATATATATGTTGTAATAATATAGTACAATGTTCACTATATATATATATATATAAGACATGAAATACCCTATTATACCATGTCTTATTATAATATGAGTATTTGGTCGTGATCGTGCTAATCTTGAAAATTTTCATTTTCTTGACTTTTTTGTCTATCTTGTCTTTTCTGCCCATCCTATGTATACCCAATTTGAATTCGTGTCCCTTCACACCAATTGTTAAACCTTGATATGCATCGTCACTTTTAGTCTTCTTCTGGGTTTTTCCTTAATTCAATTGCATGTGTTTCTTCATTGTCATCATTCAATTCTTCTGGTAGTTCTATCTGTCTTAGGATCTAGCTAGAATTACGAAAGTATGTTTCCATCATCATCAAGAGTTGTCTCCTTAGGAATTTGGACATGTTCTTGATCTCTGGTTGTTGAAATCATTGACTTGCATCCCCTATCATGGGATTTAATTCATTTTCCATGTTATGTCGTTAACTTGGAAGTATTTGTAGCATTGGTTCGCATACAAACAAGATTCAAGGTGAGATGTTTATTAAAGAGTTCCATTAATATTGGTGTTTTTATCTTCATACGAATGTTGAATTATTGAATCATAGTATGCACTCCTTAAAGCCATTACCGTGACTTAGAGTCGTGTGGTCTCTGTGATTATGGGAGGTTGTTCCTAGCCCATTCGAAGCATCCCACGCACATAACCATGTTGTTAGGCATCATGGAAGACCTATTCAATCTCCGACCATTGTGTCTATGAATACCAATATTATCTGCGCCTCTAGACTTATGGTAGGGTCTTAGGGTACCCCTAGAGGCGTATGAGTTAAGGTGTCTATTTAACAATCGCATAATTTAGAGCAAAAAATTATGTAATCCTAACATTGTTCTATGCGTTTAATGTTATGAAGTCCGATCGTTTCACCTATGATGTTAGCAATTCTCAGGGTTAGAGTTGAAATGTATCTATCGGTTGATCTATATATTGCTCGCAATTCGTGTTACTACAATTTTCTCGTCCTCTATTTGCATTGATTCTCTTGCTTTATTTCTATTGTGGTTTTACATTCTACTGAGTATTTCTAGGAATACTAATGCATGCAGGTTCTATAGTAGATTCAGAATATAGGGTAGCGGGTTAGATAAGAACAAAGCAAAGACGTTCATGGCATAGTTTTATAAACTTTCTGTTTATTTTAGAACTTATGTAATATTGCATTGGACCAACTTAATACTTCAGGTTATTATCTTTCATTTTTTATTTATTTACGGATAGTCTATCATATTTAATTGTCATCATATTCTTCTATTATATTGGTGTGAATGACGGCATATCTGTGATGCTTCAAGTCTTCAACATTTAAAAATATGTACTCAGGTATGTGGCTGGAAATTTGGGGCATGACAGCTTGGTCTCGGAGCCTCATGATATCAGTATTTGTAAATAAAAGACAGAATGAATGACATGAATATAATAGTGAGCAACCTATAGCCAAGATGGGCAGTAGCCTTACTGTTTAATAAATCTTTATTACATTGGTATCACCCCTTTTTCTTCCATTTTGTTCGTATGTCTCCACCTCTTCCGCATCTTACTCCTCCCTTGCCTCTGCCTCTCCCTCCTTCCAGCCAATGGCTGAGTGGGTTCTTAGTTCGGGTGGGCTCGGCACCGCCTCTGCCTCGCTCATTTGAGCAAAGGCCTGGACACGGGTCCGGGTCTTCCTCTCTGTGCCAGGATCTGGCTTGTTTGAACTGGATTGAGTTATTTGTTTACCTGGCCTGATTTATTTAGGAAAAATGAGAGAGAGAGAGAGAGAGAGAGAGAGAGGAAGCTTTTGAACCGGGTTCAGTTCAGGCCTCTGATAGTGGACCTAAATATTGAGGGAAATCCCAGTTACATTGGTTCAGGTTCGGTTCAGCTTGGTCCACACTGGGATTGAGAGTTAAACTTTCTTGAGAGGGATGACCTGAACTCGACAGGAGCAAGGTAACAGGTAATTGTGGGATGACTTGCTTAAGTATGTTGATTATCATGATTTAATTATTTTGAAATGATGGTTATCTGGAGTACCCGATGAAGCACTTGTCTTGTGGTAGCATGCTTCATACATGTACTATTAGGTATATAGGCATACAGTAATGTACATATGTGCCCAACATGGTACGTATATGCTGTAAATTATCAGAGGCTTATGTAATAGTCTTATTTGAACCTAATAAGCTGCATGGTCGTGGTTTAGCCTTGAGCACATATTAGGGACGAACTCATTATTATGAGACTATGGAGTTTTACTCATGGGATGGTTGGGGCTTTGATTTACAAGGCGACTCTTGTTTAGATGATGTTGTAGACTTGTCCTAATCCTAAAATATTAGAACTAATATTTAGCAGACTTGTCCTGAAATATTGGGACTGAGATTGAGATGAAAGGTCAGACCTTTCGTAGATGAGATGATGTAGAGTATTGACCTAGATATGGTCTTTACTGAGATTGATACTTCTAGGATCTGAAAAGCACAAAAGTTGATTTTTGCCATGATGGATTATCAACCTCAAAAAAGGGTATCTAATTTTGGAATCACTTTTGGTTTGTCAGAACTCCGTCGTTGTGTCTCACAATGCCTGGCTCCAAGTCCGAGGAAAAGGAGGGTTAACGTTAGGTTGACAACCGGCTATAAAAATTATGTCAATCTCTGTGGATCTTACACCACACATTCTAGTTGGAGCTAGGGCGTTCCTTAGAAGCGACACGTTGTGGCAAAACCTTGGTGCAATGATAAGTAAGCAAGGGTTGGCTAGGGCATTCCCTAGAAGTGACGCGTTGCAACAATGTCCGGTAGCAATGAAAAGTGAGCAAGAGTTCTCACGTTGGTCAGGATGGCCGTGAGTAAAGAAGCTAGTTCAAGAGTATAGGACTAGAGTGACATCTTGGAATATTGGGACTTTGAAAGGTAAGGGTATAAAGTTAGTAGAAACACTTAAGAAAATGAAGGTTAATATAACTTGTTTGCAGGAGACTAAGTTTGGTAGGAGAGAAGGCTAGGGAATTTGATGATGGCTTTAAACTAGTTTATGTAGGTAAATATTTAAATAGGAATGAAGTGGGTATAGTGGTTGATAAAGATTTGAAACAAAATATTGTAGGTGTTAAGGGATTTAGTGATAGAATTATATTAGTGACACTAGTTTTAGGAGAATTTATAGTTAATATTATTAATGCTTAAGCACCTCAAGTAGGATTTGGAGAGAACCTTAAGAAATAATTTTGGGAGGAAATGAACTTAGTAATGCAAGGGATACCTAGCATAGAAAAAATTACTATAGGGAGAGATTTAAATGGGCATGTAGGGGAAAAGAAAATAGGATACAAGAGGGTACATAGATGGTATGGTTTTGGGGAGATGAATGAAATGAGAGAAGTTATTCTTGAGTTTGCAATAACAAATGATCTAGGTATAGTAAATACCCATTTCCAGAAGAGGGAAGAGCATCTAGTAACTTTCAAAAGTAAACCTCAAAAGAGCCAAATAGATTTTTTCTTAGTTAGAAGTATGATAAAACTAAATGCAAGGATTGTAAGGTTATACTCGGAGAACCTATAGCATTATTGTCATAACCCGTATTTTTAAAACCTTTGTTAAATCAAAGTGTAAGTGGAAAAAAAATTGAGGATTATTCCTCTATACGATAAATTATTAGATTATATACATCGACTAAGCATTTAGGCTGTGATAATTGGGGTTCACAAGTATTGATACAAATAATATATAAATACAATATTACAGATGTAAAGTTGATTAAACCAATGCAAGCCCTCCATGTTCAAGTTTGTCATCCATCTCAAAATCAGGTGCTATGTGAAGTTAGTATTTTACTAAAGAACCTGCATCACGAGCGGATGCTGAGTATAAAAATACTAAGTGAGATATCGTAACACAATCATCAACAATAAAATCAATAGTTGCATTAACATTTTAGGAAGTCTATTACAGAATTCCACTTAATACTTTTATTAATATTTAAAATGAAGTCTTTTATTGCTTCCCAAATTCATGTTCAATGATTAAGTCTTTGTTCCATATAGACAGATTACTGAATGTCATTCCTACATGATAGACTATAATACCCAAAAAATTTTGAATTTGTAATACGGGTTAGTTGATCGGCGAGATGGTGGGAACTGTTGTTAATATACTTGAGGTAAGCTTTCCATTGTCATAAATTTTGTGAAATTTGGATTTTAGATTATGAGGTTGTGATCGTGTGAAATTTTGGACACAATTGATCGCTAGAAGTGACATGATCGATTGGGTTAGTTCTGCAACTGAGCGAAAGCCTAGTGTGATCAATCACATTGTGTGATGATCGTTCGTATTATACCAGAACATCCTAGATGTTCTCTCTTTGGAACCCGGCAATGCATCTAGGGATGCTGGCCCCATTGGTGCTTATAGGCACAATGGATGGAGACTACAGACCTTCCGTAATATCATACAGTCGAAAATGTACGTGTGCGTTCATTGGTTGAACTACAGAGGTTCAATAAGAATCGGAGATCATTATAGATCTAGCAATGGCTCGTGAGCATACTATAATTCCACCTTAGAGAATTTCTAACAAGAAATCTTAGTGGAAGAAAACAGTTTTCAGGGAACTAAATGGTACTCACAACAACAGAGGCTGTATCAAATAACTCAAGTTCTCATCTTCCAAGATTGACTCACATAGGAGTACTAATGAGATCTCAATATCTCAATCAACAACCGACTCACCAGAGGAGTGATAAAACACTTGTTCAGTATTGATCATCAATTGACTCATAAGAGATAATTCAACAAGTTACACTCGTCATGTACCTTCCTTGTGCATAGCCTTAGATAGGAATTCCCAAAGCACTGATTATAGAATTCGATAGTCATCAAGTAGATGGAATACTAGGGTCTGAGAGTTCAAACTCTAGTTGGAACTCTATTGACTCAAACGGTATACAAAAACTGCGAACACTCAAGGAACCGCTTCAATGAAGAATGATTCGACCCAGATCATCTATTAAGTAAATTATTCGTACTGTAATCACCCTAACTCAAATCTCTCATTATTCATTAAGATTATCATAATCATAACTTATCATATACTCAATCCTTACCAAGTAAAAATGTTTAGAAATCCAATCTTGTGTATTGTTATTTACAAAACAGTCCAATTTTGGCACTTACTACAATTTGTACAGTTTGAATTAAATTCTGCAATTTTTATTGACAATAGCCCTACGAATCTAATTTCCAACTTAATAGACGGCATATTTTTCTGACTCTTCTATAATTAGTTATGACTTTTTAATTATCGTTCGTCGGTACAGAAACAGTTCTGGCCAAGAGAGTCTATCTTAATCCAATATGTTATATTCGTATTAGATACATTATATACCACCTAGGATCATTGCAATACTCATAATCACCATTTCCCGAGGTATGTTACAGAACCATTATGGCGCTAGTATAAAGTAATATTACTCATCTTAAGATGCCATTCACCTTCGTAGAACTGTTTTATACAGTTAATATCTTATTGGTATACCCTTAGCCCAAATAAGACTACTAATCCCGGACAGAATTCAAAAAGGTAATCAACTGACATAATCATAAAAAAATGACCTTTTTGTGTATCCAAAAGTCGTGACACAAGATTTAAACATCAGACATGAAGATTGATCACAATACACCACTGGGTACGGGTGCAATTACTTACCCTTCCTAGGTGATACCTGTTTTAGAACTCATTGAAACAACATGATAAGTGATCGTTTAAATATAAAACCCATGCAAGTGCACAAGGCAATTGTACTACAGTGAGTATAAAAAAGGTTGTCGAACCTCAGGGATGGATTAATATTTTATCAAATTCAAAAGAAAGCAGCAGTGTTGATTCTAGACTAAGAAAGCAATGAACTTTAACTAAACTAAGTAAGAATTAATCAATATGGAGAAGACCAAGGCTTCGAATCCACCACAATAAACTAGTGTATCGTTTCTCTCTCTCTTTTGAATAAAGATTTCCAATTGGCTAGAATATTCCTCTCGGACATGCACTTGTCAACTCAAAATATAGTGCTCTCCTCTCGGACGTAACACATAAAACGGTTAAAACATGGAATTGTGATCTATCTCTCTCGAGTATAAACCAATGAAACTTTATTGATAGATAACACCTCAGTCTACTTACGTTCCTCTCGGATACGCAAGTATTCCTTGGATTGAAACTCACAAGAATTCACTCTTGTCTCTCTCGAGTACAAAGAATAAACCTTTAATGAATTAACAATAATTACAAAATAAAATCCATACACTAACTAGAGTAAAAACATAAGATGAGAGAAAAAAGCCTATACAACCAGATTATTGGGCTTCATCTATGCCTTGGAAAAGTGTTTAGCCTCACATTAGAAGAGAATCCATCATCATGTTCTTCATGTTCTTCATCTTCTTCTCTCCTTTGCTCTAGCCTCCAAGGTTGTCTCTAGATTCTCCAAGGTAGCCCAAAATGTTCTCCCATAAGGCCTATTTATGAGAGTGAAGGAAAACCACGAAGTTTCCTTCCAAATCCGAATCGAAATAGGTCTTATTTCAGTTTTCTGCACACGGCGATTGATCACTCCATATTGCCGATCCTTTGCCTACCGATCGATAGCAATTCCTTCGTTATTTTCCTCCGATCGATCGCTTTGGCGATTGACGCTGTATGATACCGATCGATCATAGTTACTGTCTTGCGTGGATAAAAAATTCCAGTAGATACGATCGATTATTTTTATGCCGATCGATCGCTTCCTTCAATAATACTGTTTTGCGGCTCATGCGATCGATCGCGTTGAATGGCCGATCGATCGTAGTTACTGTTCACAATCTTCAAATGGCTATAACTTTCTGCTCCAAACTTCGAATTGCACGTAGTTGGTGGCGTTGAAAAGCTGACTTCTTGAACTTTAACATGAACTTGAATCAGTCCAATCAGAGATTTGTACACGAAGTTATGATGATTTAACCATTTGAGTTATTTTTCACCTCATTTTTTTATATTACTCTCGTTTCCTACAAAACCAAAAACTATATTAAAGTAGTAGAAATTCTAAAGAAATTCTAGCAGAAACATAAGTTTAGGAGATTATAAATTGCATATTTCATGTGTAGATCACACCCTCAAACCTAGATTTTGCTAGTCCATAGCAAAACAAAACAAAACAGAATCAAACAAACAAACTAAAGGAACTAATGCATAAAAGTAAGCACCACTTTCGTTGGGAACACAATTGCATTGAGCGTATACAACAAGCCGTTAAACCTCTAGGTGGCCATAGTAGGATGAGTGTTGTCTCGTGAGGGTTTGTAGCCATGCTACCCACAAATATATATTTATGAAACTAATTAACCTAAGTGAAGAAGTAAAACAAAAATAAAACATTGCGAAACAAGCAAACCTATTATCCTGACAAATACAAACTACAATGCTTAAGAGAATTAACCACACGTACTTGGTTCATAATCAATAGGAATATAGAAGCCCTCAAGTAAGTGGTTTTATTCCACACTTTCATCTTGGAAATTTCTGCTCAATATGATATATCATGATAACATAAATAGTAAAAGTGTAGAACATTGTAGTAATATATTCTAAATTTCTGTTTTGTACAGATCCATTGTTACCCATTAACCAAAGAAAATCAGAATCTACATAGTCATCATAATCTTTAGGTTCATGATAGCACAAATCTGCGCGCCTCATTCGGGTTCAACATTCTAGATTTGAGAGGATAATACACTATAGACTTTTTTTTAGGACTGTGTAAGGCCTGACTTCAAGATGCTTAGGTTTAGCAATGACTCAGGCCAATGACTCCCAACCAATTTGACTTAGGGCAATAGGTTTTAAATAGTCCACTTCAGGCCCGAGCATCAGCCTAAGTTAATCCTATAAAATCAAGCAGCCCCTTTCTTTCATTTTGTTTTCATTTTTTCGCATTTTCATTTTCAGCATTTATATTTTTTTTCAACACATCTTTATTTTGTCCAGGTTGTATTATACTCTTAACTTATTTCCGGTTCCAAGCCCTTACCATAGGCAAGTAAATGGCCTATCATGATCTTTTAAGCTCAAAAGATAACTACACATCATCCAATGACTATGACTAAAGACATCCCACTGTAAATTAACATTCAACAAATCTCTAGATGGTATTACTTTATGTACTAATGTGTGTGAGTGAGTTTTATTAGTTCAAGCAACTATTCCAAGAGGACGGTAACAGAAAGATATGCTCAATTAAGTGTATCTATCCTCTAGTATACTTACTCACACTTCCAATGTCAATTAATCTCTTAAGAATTGTAACATGCATTATTACGGGATAAACTATCAAAACCTATGAAAAACAACTAACAAACAACCTAAAAACTAATCAAAAAATTTATGGTTTTTTAATTTTTTGATTTTTATTTTTATGCAAGCAATATTCCCTCCCCCAAACCTATTATGAACATTGTCTACAATGTGAACAATATAAAACTACAATGATAACATAACAAGGAAAGGAAGAAAATGAGAGAATACACCTGAATGTGTGGGTTGCCTCCCACCAAGCGCTAAGTTTAATGTCTTCAGCCAGACTGAGCCACGATCATTTTGTAATTACTGGGTCAATTAAATACACCAGCCCGTCATCCAGGTCACCAACTGCCTCAAGATAGGGTTTTAGATGGTGGACATTAACTTTGAATGTACTCCCATCTTTTGGATTTTGGATCTCAACAACACCATGTGGAAATACTTCTTTGACAATAAAAGGCCTAGACCACCGAGATCGGAGTTTTTCAGGAAATATGTGGAGCCTAGAATTGTAAAGTAATACTTTCCGATCAGGCAGAAAGGACTTTCTGAATATCATCTTGTCATGTACGGCTTTGGTCCTCATCTTGTAGAGTTTGGCATTCTCATATGCATAAAAGCGTATCTCATCTAATTCACTCAGTTGGAGTTTTCGCTGCTCACCGGCTTTATCCATGTTGAAATTGTACGCCTTAATAGCCCAATAAGCCTGGTATTCCAACTCAACAGGTAAATGGCAAGCTTTGCCATATACCAATCTATAAGGAGACATACCAATAGGGGTCTTGAATGTTGTCCGGTAGGCTCATAATGCATCATTAAGTTGCAAGGACCAATCCTTTCAATCGGGGTGAACCGTCTTCTCCAGAATCTGCTTGATTTGGTGATTGGAGACCTCTACTTGGCCACTCGTCTGAGGATGATATGGTGTGACAACCTTGTGGGTGACATAGTATTTCTTGAGAAGAGCCTCAAAAGACTTGTTACAAAAATGAGAACCACTGTCACTAATAATAGCTCAAGGAGTTCCGAACCTGCTAAAAATGTTAGATTTCAGAAAGTCCAGCACAACTTTTTGGTCATTGGTTCTAGTGGCAATAGCTTCTATCCACTTAGACACATAATCATCAACAACAAGAATATATGTATGACCAAAAGATGGTGGAAAAGGTCCCATAAAATCAATACCCCAAACATCAAATAAATCAACAGTCAAAATAGGTTGTAGGGGCATCATATTCCTTTTAGAGAGGGCTCCTAGTTTTTGACACCTATCACATGGTTGACAATAAGCATGGGCGTCTTTAAATAGAGTTGGCCAATAAAAACTGCGTTGAAGCACTTTAGCCACAGTTTTCCTTCCACCGAAGTGTCCACCACAGGCCTGAGAGTGACAAAAAGATAAGATGCTATGAAACTCACTCTCTGGGATACATCGTCTTATGACTTGATCAGCACATATCTTAAACAAGTCAGGTGTCATCCCAATAGTAATGTTTGACTCGAGAGAAAAATAAGTCTTTATCATGTTTAGACCAAAAGGTTGGGATTTGACCCACGGCAAGATAATTCACAATATGTGTATACCAAGGTGGAACAGTGGTGGAGACAACAAAAAGCTGCTAATCAGGGAATGAATCCCTTAGAGGGTCATGGCTATGCAAATCAGGAATAGGAATTCTGGATAGATGATCAGCCACGACATTCTCAGAACCCTTTTTATCTTTAATTTCAAAGTCAAATTCCTACAGGAGTAAAATCCAACGAATCAGCCTCGGCTTAGCATCCTTCTTAGAAAGAAGGTACCGCAAGGCTGCATGATCAGAGAAAATAATGATCTTACTCCCCAGGAGATATGAGCTGAACTTATCAAGTACAAACACAACAGCAATTAACTCTTTTTCTGTGGTAGTGTAATTCAATTGTGCATCAGTGAGTGTCTTGCTAGCATAGTATATAACATGAGGAATTTTGTTGATGCGTTGGCCTAACACTGCCCCTACAGCAAAATTAGATGCATTGCACATGATTTCGAAGGGCAGTGTATAGTCAGGGGGCAATAATGGGCGAGCTAGAGAGAAGGGTTTTTAGTATCGTGAAAGCTGCTTAATAATGGGCGAGCTAGAGAGGGGTCTAGGAAACAATAAAACTCTTGGCCCGCTAGTTTCTCTAGGATTTGGTCAATGAATGGGAGAGGGAAATGGTCTTTATGGGTGTTAGAGTTCAACTTCCTATAGTCAATGCACACCCGCCATCTCGTGGTCTCTCTCACAGGCACTAGCTCACCCTCAGAGTTTGGTTTCATAGTTAAGCCCAACTTTTTAGGTACAACTTGGATGAGGCTCACCCACTCACTGTCGGAGATAGGATATATGATGCCATCGTCTAAGAGTTTCACGACCTCTTTCATCACCACTTCTCTCATGTGAGGGTTCAACCGTCGCTGCCCCTCCCTAGAAGGTTTGGCCTGGTCCTCCAGGTTTATGCGATGCATGCACACAGAGGGGTCTATACCCCAGAGGTCAGCCACTGTCCACCCTATAGCTCACCGGTGTGTGGTAAGGATCTCCAACAACTGGGCTTCCTGGTCACTAGATAGGCCCGAGGAGATAATTATAGGAAGGGTGTCGTTAGGTCCTAGAAAAGCATACTTTAGGGAGCTAGGAAGGGTTTTCAACTCAAGTGTGTGGGGGGGGGAACTCGATGGATGGTTTTAGGGGTGGGACGGTGGACACAGGAAGAGGGTCAGGGTAGGGTCTCCATGGGATATGTCCAGGGTATAAAGCGGCTACTAAATGGTGATGGACCTCCTCAAGGTCAGGTGTACCCTCATATTTATCGATCCAGTCATAGAAAAGGGTGTGCTCGAGGGCATCTTTAAGTACAACAAATGGAAGGTATTCCTGGACTAGGTCATCTAGGTCGTCAACCATAAGGCACTCAGCTTCACTCGAGGGTTGTTGGGAAGCACTAAAGATATTTAATTTAACTTTCATGTTCCCGAAGGAGACGTTCATGAGCCCTAACCTACAGTTAATAGTGGCATCGGCTGTAGCTAGGAAAGGGCGGCCAAGGATAATAGAAATTTGGGATTTGGAGTTGGCAACTGGTCCCATGTCTAAGATGACAACATCAACAGGAAAGTAGAAACAGTCAACTCCAACAAGAACGTCTTCTATAACACCCCTAGGGTGACGAAAGGATCAGTCTGCTAACTGAAGGGTGACTGAGGTGGGCTGCAACTCTCCTAGGCCAAGTTGTTCATAAACTAAGGGAGGAAGTTGACACTGGCCCCTAAATCTAAGAGAGCTCAGCTAATGGTATGGTCACCGATGACAATGGATATAACAGGGACACCTGAGTCCTTAAATTTAGGTGGCATATCACTGGTCAGTAAAGAGCTTACTTGGTTGGTCAAAAAGACCTTTTGGGTGACATGGGATTTGATTTTTTTTTTTTGGTTCACAAGTCTTTCAAGAACTTTGCATACGCAGGCACTTGTTTGATGGCATCTAAGAGGGGAAGGTTGATCTTAACCTACTTGAACACCTCTAATATTTCCTCCATTCGTTGGTGAGACTTACTAAACGGGGAGGGTTGGTTGAGGCATTGAGGAAAAGGAGCCTGGGAGATATAGGATTTTTCATTGGTGGGCTCAGCTAGGACATCCTTCTGTGGTGGGAGACTAACTGAGACAGGTGTGGTAGGAGTGGGTTCTTTAACTTTATCTGGGGAAGTTGTTTCACTCGCAATACCCATGGATGGGGTCCTAACCTGATTATCAACTTGCTTACCACTCCTTAAGGTAGTGATGGCCTGTACCTGCTCATTTGGACAATGGGAACCTTCGACGGCAAACTGTCCTCTAGGGTTCTGCTATGGTTGGCTGGGCAAGGTTCCTACTTCCCTACGGTTCATAGATTGGGCCAGCTGTCCTAATTGGGTTTCTATTTTGGCTGTGGATTGTGAATGGGAGTGGACTAGCTGGGCCTGGGTTCTTAGATCACCTGTCTGCTCTCTGTGTTTGGTTTCTATCTTAGTATCCAGCTTGGCGGAGGGTAGTTTGGGTGGCTAGCATTTGACTCATTTGGTCTTCTAGGGATAGTTTCTTATTGGTTTGGCCAAATGGGGAAGCTGTGGCTGATTGGTAAGACTGAGTTGGGTTTTGGAATTCTTGTCTTCGGGCCTGATTGAAAGTGGGCCCCTGGTTAGGTTGTTTTCAGGTGAAATTGGGATGATTTTGCCACCCCAGGTTGTAGGTATTTGAGTAGGGGTTATTGGCTCTAGGGTATCCCTGTGCAAAGTTGGCGTGCTCCTGTACAAGATATGGATACTGGGAGGCAGATGGGTAGTCAACAATGGTGTGCATAAGGCTGGCACAGATGGCACAGACATCTTGAGAGGGTGGGGTATAAGGTAGAGTATGTGAGAAAAACTTGTCAAACCTCTCTGTAAGGGATGCCACTTGGTGTTCTAGGTTCGTGGTAGCTTTAACATCATACATGCCTCCCCTTGAGGCATTCTTGCCAGGCATATGGCCTTTAGATCTATAGAGGGTAGCACTGTGTAAAGAGTTTTCGCTCAGGTCCTCTAGTAGATCCCAGGCATCATCCAAGGTCTTTTTCATGAATGTGCCTCCACAAGAGGCATCTATACACAGTGCTACCCTCTTGAAATCTCTGTACTAATTGCCACTTGGGTACATCATGGTAGGGACAGGACCGGAGTAGGGCTTTCATCCTCTCCCAGCTTTCATGGAATTGTTCATTAGGTAACTGAGTAAAGGTGATGATTTCATGGCGGATCTAATTGGTCTGCCCCACAGGAAAGTATTTCTTGAGGAATTCGGCCTGAAGTTCCTCCCACTCACCTTCATAGAACTGTTTTATACAGTTAATATCTTATTGGTATACCCTTAGCCCAAATAAGACTACTAATCCCGGACAGAATTCAAAAAGGTAATCAACTGACATAATCATAAAAAAATGACCTTTTTGTGTATCCAAAAGTCGTGACACAAGATTTAAACATCAGACATGAAGATTGATCACAATACACCACTGGGTACGGGTGCAATTACTTACCCTTCCTAGGTGATACCTGTTTTAGAACTCATTGAAACAACATGATAAGTGATCGTTTAAATATAAAACCCATGCAAGTGCACAAGGCAATTGTACTACAGTGAGTATAGAAAGGGTTGTCGAACCTCAGGGATGGATTAATATTTTACCAAATTCAAAAGAAAGCAGCAATGTTGATTCTAGACTAAGAAAGCAATGAACTTTAACTAAACTAAGTAAGAATTAATCAATATAGAAAAGACCAAGGCTTCGAATCCACCATAATAAACTAGTGTATCATTTCTCTCTCTCTCTCTCTTTTGAATAAAGATTTCCAATTACCTAGCATATTCCTCTCGGACATACACTTGTCAACTCAAAATATAGTGCTCTCCTCTCAGACGTAACACATAAAATGGTTAAAGCATGGAATTGTGATCTATCTCTCTCGAGTATAAACCAATGAAACTTTATTGATAGATAACACCTTAGTCTACTTACGTTCCTCTCGGATACGCAAGTATTCCTCGGATTGAAACTCACAAGAATTCACTCTTGTCTCTCTCGAGTACAAAGAACAAGCCTTTAATGAATTAACAATGACTATACAATAAAATCCATACACCAACTAGAGTAAAAACATAAGATGAGAGAAAAGAAACTGCACAACCAGATTATTGGGCTTCATCTACGCCTTGGAAAAGTGTTTAGCCTCGCATTGGAAGAGAATCCATCATCATGTTCTTAATCTTTTTCTCTCCTTTGCTCTAGCCTCCAAGGTTGTCTCTAGATTCTCCAAGGGTTTGCCCAAAACGTTCTCCCATAAGGCCTATTTATAAGAGTGACGGAAAACCACAAAGTTCCCTTTCAAATTCGAGTCGAAATAGGTCTTATTTCAGTTTTCCACACACGGAGATCGATCGCTCTGTATTGCCGATCGTTCGCCTACCGATCGATCGCAATTCCTTCGTTATTTTCCTCCAATCCATCGTTTTGGCGATCGATGCCGTATAATACCGATCGATCGTAGGTATTATCTTGCGCGGATAAAAAATTCTTGTAGATACGATCGATCATTTTTATGTCGATCGATCGCTTCCTTCGATAATACTGTTTTGCGGCTCATACGATCGATCGCGTTGAATGGCCGATCGATCGTGGTTACTGTTCATAATCTTCAAATGGCTATAACTTTATGCTCCGAACTCCGAATTGCGCATAGTTAGTGGCGTTGGAAAGTTGACTTCTTGAACTTTAACATAAAGCTTGAGTCCAATCAGAGATTTGTACACGAAGTTATGATGATTTAACCATTTGAGTTACTTTTCACCTCATTTCTGTGTATTACTCTCGTTTCCTACAAAAACCAAAAACTATATTAAAGTAGTAGAAATTCTAATCAAACACTAGCAGAAACATAAGTTTAGGAGATAATAAAATGTATATTTCATGTGTAGATCAATAAGAAGATAATAATTATGGGACAAAACGTTGCTACCTCACCCAATCATCATACTGTGTCATATAAGGAATGAACAACATGGGAACTATCTAGGCGCTAGCACGTGGAATACCAAGCACATATTTATCAACATGATTCATGAATATGTAAATATTCAAATCAGATCCTTTGAGGGAATATGCATCGTCAACGTAAAATGAAAACGAAATTATAAACTCTTTCATGCATTACTCTAGAATCATTGCATAGAGATTAATCATATGAGAAGTGGAGAAAAACTCATCCTACCACTTTGCGCGACGAGTTCCTCAATTCCTCACGTAGAACACTGCTTCCTGTTCGTGCAATCGCTCTGCTCCGTGGATCGAACGTGGCTAAGCCTTGCTGATTGGGCAAAGGAAGAAGAGAAAACTCCAAATTTCTAAGGGTTGTACGTTCATGTGCATGGAACAATCCCCTTTTTGGGTTTTTATAGAGAAACCCTAATACAACTAGGAAATCTCATTTCCAATCACTTTCCTCATTAATTACACTAAGTTTTAATCTCTACCGTTGATAAAAAAACTACCTCCTAGACATCTAGAACACTCTCTCAATAGCCCTCCTAGATTTGGTAGGATTCCTAAATAAAAAAAATCTCAAAAACATCAAAATCGGAAACTGCATTTACCGGTGCGATTGATCTGCAAAGCTGAAAATCACAGTAGATCATACCAGAAAACCAGCATCACAACTATATGGTTAAATTATTTTTTTGACTTCCATTAGATCAGGATCCAAAGGTTGATGATTGATTAAATTCTTAACTATTTACTCGCAATCGCACGAGACTACGTATAGACTAGTGGAAACGAGGTCAAATCCAAAGGACTTGGACTGATTCAACTTAATTCTAAGATTTTTGCGTAATAAGTTCTAACATGATGAAAAGTTCTAATTTTTAACAAAGCAAGAAAATTTATGCGAAGAAAATATTCTAATGAGAAATATACTAAGACTTTGAATCCACCCAAACCTAATAGTTATCCTCTCTGTTAACCCATACAATTCCAAGTGATCAATTATCCGTGCCCCTCTCGAAGTCACGAATAATCATAATGTGTGCAGCCCCCTCAAACAAGCAACTAAACAAATAAATCTAACTTAATTAATCTCCCACTCTCGAGAAAAAATCAAATATTAATCCCGATGGTTGCCTTTGCCAAGATCCCGCCATCGTTCACCATCGTGCTCAGACCCGCCATCAGGATTCCGTCGACTCCCTGCCTTCACAGGCACTCGAGCACTCCTCGCCCATCGCTCGAGCAGAGAGCTTGAACTCTGTTTTGGGTGAAACACCCGAGCCATCGGCTTGGGTCTTCTCTTTTTTTTTTCTTTTCTGAACCGAATCACTGACCCGATGAACCGGGTCAGATTCTATTCCTTTCTTTCTTCTTTTTTTTTTCTTTTAATTGGGCTAAACCCGTTGTAATAATCTCAGCCATAGGATCTTCAATCTCTTCACAGAATCCGTTTGACGTGTGTTCACTTTTAGTGATATGAATATGGAACTCTTAAACCTACATAAATAAAATTAAATCTTAAATTAGATGCATAATAAAATATAAATCTATTAAATCAAATTAATGCATCTAAATTAATCAATTAAGCCCATTTATTTATTAAGCTCCTAATTGCTCACTTAACATAAATAACCATTAATTATCATTATTTTAACTAAACTTAAGACTAACAAGTATGTATATTTTGTAAATATCAAATACCCTCAAACCTATATTTTGCTAGTTCTCGAGCAAAACAAGACAAAACAAAACAACACAAATAAATGTAATTAATCCACTTTCGCAGGAAATCACGATTGCATTTAGCATATGCAACAAGCCTTTTAAACCCCCAGGTGTCCCTAGCTGGACGAGTGAAGTCTCGTGAGGGTTTGCAGCCTTGTTACCCACAAACATGTACTTATGAAATTAACCTAATTAATCTAAGTGTAAAAAGAAATTAAAATAAGCATTAGACAACACAAAATCATATTATCCCTTCAAATGCAAACCACAATACTTAAGAAAATCAACCACACGTACTTCGTTTATAATCAACGAGAATATAGAAGCCTTCAAGTAAGTGGTTTTATTCTACACTTTCATCTTGGAAATTTTTGCTCAATATGATATAGCATGATATTATAAATAGTAAAAGTGTAGAACATTGTAGCAATACATTCTAAATATCTATTTCACACAGATCCAATGTGACTCATTAACCAAAGAATATCAAAATCTATATAGTCATCCCAATCTTTAGGTTCGTGATAGCACAAATGCCTGCGCGCCTCCTTTGGGTCCAACATTCTAGATTTGAGAGGATAATACATCATAGACCTTTTTTTCCAATAGGACTGTGTAAGCCCTGACTTCAAGATGCTTAGGTTTAGCAATGACTCAGGCCAATGACTCCCAACCAGTTTGGCTCAGGGCATTAGGTTTTAAGTATAGACCGCTTCGGGCCTAAGCATCAACCTAAGTTAATCCTATAAAGTCAAGCAGCCCCTTTCTTTCTTTTGTTTTTCTTATTTTTTTGCATTTTTAATTTCTTTTTTCAGCATATATATTTTCAAGCATCTTTATTCTGTCCAGGTTGTATTATACTCTCAACATATTTCCGATTCCAATCCCTTGCCATTGCTAAGTAAATGGTCTATCATGATCTTTTAAGCTCAACAGACAACCATATATCATCCAATGACTCTGACTAAAGACATCCCACTGAGGATTAGTATTCAACAAATTTCTAGAGGTTGTTACTTTATGTACTAGTGTGTGTGAGTGAGTTTTCTTACCTCAAGCACTTGATCCAAGAGGACTGTAACAGAAAGATACTGCTCAGTTAAGTGTTTCTATCCTCCAGTATACTTACTCACCCTTCCAATGTAAATTAATTTCTTAAAAATTGAAGCATGCATCACGAAGGGACAAACTACCAAAACCTATAAAAATACTAACAAACAGCCTAAAACTAAGTAAATTTTTTTCTCTGATTTTTTTTTCCAACTTTTTTCTTTTAACACATTACATCAAGCAAAGAAACACTACTTTCTACACCCCCAAACCTAAACTAAACATTGTCCTCAATGTTTACCAAAATGATACTACAATGACTAGTAAAAGAAAAGGAGTGTGAAAAGAGATCACCTGAATGGAGAGCCTCATGGTAAATGTAAAGCATGAAACACATAAGCTAAGAATGAGGGGTTAGTACCAAAATATGGAAAAAAAATATTAAAATACACCCCCAAACCTAAACAGCAGCATCCCCACACAGGTAGAAAACAACTAAAATATTGAACAAATAGGAAACAAACAAGAAAATAAAATTTGGGTTGCCTCCCAAGAGCGCTAAGTTTTACGCCTTCAGCCAGACAACGACCTTCAATTCACTCAGGAGTCTTTGGGTCTTCCAAGGGATAGATGATCTCCTGGTCAAAATTGTCTTCTAAGTACGGTTTCAATCGTTGACCATTAATTTTGAAGAAACTGTCATCCTTGGGGTTTTGAATTTCCACTACGCCATAGGGAAATACTTGTTTCACAATGAATGGTCCCGACCATCGAGAACGGAGTTTCTCAGGAAATAGATGCAATCGTGTATTGTAGAGCAAAACTTTCTGATCAGGCTGAAAAGACTTTCTTAAAATAGATTTGTCATGAAAAATCTTAGTCTGTTCTTTAAACAGTTTTACACTCTCATAAGCATCGAGACTCATCTCCTCCAATTCATTGAGTTGCAATTTGCGTTATGTCCCTACTTTATGCATATCAAAATTCAAAGCCTTGATTGCCCAATATGCACGGTACTCTAACTCCACTGGTAAGTGACAAGCTTTCCCAAAAACTAGTCTGTAGGGAGACATACCAATGGGAGTCTTATACGCAGTCCTATAAGCACACAAAGCATCATTTAAGCGCAAGGACCAATCTTTCCTAACGGGTTTAACAGTTTTCACAAGAATCTTTTTTATTTTTCGATTAGAATTTTCCACCTAGCCACTGGTTTAGAGATGATGTGGAGTGGCAACCTTATATGTAACAGAGTACTTCCTTAGCAAGGCTTTAAAAAATCTATTACAAAAGTGACTCCCTCCATCATTGATAATTGCTCTGGGGATCCCGAAGCGACAAAAGATGTTATCTTTCAGAAATTTCACCACAACCTTATGATCATTTGTCTTAGTGGCAATTGCTTCAATCCATTTAGAAACATAATCCGCTGCAACCGGAATGTACAGGTGACCAAAGGATTGTGGGAAGGGTCCCATAAAGTCAATTCCCCAAACATCAAACATTTCAGCCACAAGAATAGGTTGGAGAGGCATCATATCTCGTCGAGATATAGATCCTAATCATTGACATCTATCAAAAGAGTTGTAGAACTCATGAGCGTCCTTAAATAGGGTTGGCCAATAGAACCCACTTTACAAAATCTTGGCAACAGTTTTCTTGCCTCCAAAATGTCCCCTGCATGCTTGAGAATGACAAGAATGTAGAATAATGTGAAACTCATTCTCTGGCACACATCGTCGAATTACCTGGTCTGAGCATATTTTAAATATGTATGGATCATCCCAAAAGTAAGAGTTAATCTTAGAAAAGAACAAATCTTTGTCGTGTTTGGTCCAATGGGATGGAATCTGACCTATGGCAAGGTAGTTTACAACGTTGGCAAACCAAGGGGTTTTAATTTGGGAGATGGAGAACAATTATTCATCAGGAAAAGAATCATGTAGCGGCTCCTCATCTTGAGATGTTTCAACAACGATTCTAGATAGATGATCGGCCACCACATTTTCAACACCTTTCTTATCTCGGATTTCATAATTAAATTCTT
Source organism: Houttuynia cordata (assembly GCA_039654745.1). Classification (NCBI taxonomy): domain Eukaryota; kingdom Viridiplantae; phylum Streptophyta; class Magnoliopsida; order Piperales; family Saururaceae; genus Houttuynia; species Houttuynia cordata. The sequence continues at coordinate 14,636,381 of CM077511.1, read as the reverse complement.
GTAAAAGCAAAATCCATCTTATCAATCGAGGTTTGGTGTCTTTCTTGGACAAGAGATGTTTTAACGCAGCATGGTCAAAGAAAATGATGATCTTAGATCCTAAAAGGTAGGATCTAAATTTATCCAGGGCATAAACTACTGCTAGAAGTTCTTTCTCTGTAGTTGTGTAATTCAATTGAGCATCAGATAGGGTTTTACTAGCATAGTAAATGACATGGGAAACCTTATTCACTCTCTAGCCTAGGACAGCACCAATGGCATGGTTTGAAGCATAACACATGATTTCAAAAGGGAGAGAGTAGTCAAGGGGCTGAATGATAGGTGCAGTAAACAATAAGGTACAAAGAGTGTTAAAAGCTTGCCTACATGCATCATCAAACACAAAAGGCACATATTGGGCTAGTAAATTACTCAAGGGGCGAGTAATCTTACTAAAATCTTTAATGAAGAGCCTCTAAAAGCCTGCATGGCCAAGGAAAGATCTAATTTATTTCACCGTAGATGGTGGTGGCAGGTTAGTGATGAGATCGACCTTTGCTTTATCGACTTCAATTCCCCTCTTTGAGACAACATGTCCCAAAACATTACCCTCTCGAACCATGAAATGGCCCTTTTCCCAACTCAAGACAAGATTCTTCTCTTCACAACGCTCGAGCACCAATGACAGATTATGTAGACATTCATCAAATGATGAACCAAATATTGAGAAATCATCCATGAACACTTCTAGAAATTTGTCTACCATATCAGAGAAGATGGCTAGCATGCACCGTTGAAAGGTGGCAGGTGCATTACATAGCCCAAAATGCATTCTTAGGTAAGCAAAGGTACTAAAGGGACAAGTAAATGCAGTCTTCTCTTGATCTGCCGAAAACACTGGACTTGATTATATCCAGAGTAACCATCAAGAAAACAATAGAATTGTTGACCAGCTAGTTTTTCTAAGATTTCTTGAATGAAGGGTAACGGAAAGTGGTCTTTTCTGGTTTTTGTGTTCAATTTTCTATAATCAATACACACTCTCCACCCAGTGGTTTCGCGAGTTGGGATTAACTCTCCATCAGAATTTTGCTTCACAATGATGCCAGACTTTTTAGGAACAACTTGTATCGGGCTGACGCACTCACTATCAGAAATAGGGCATATGATACCCACATCAAATAGTTTCACTATTTCTTTCTTAACCACATCTCTCATGTTGGGATTCAATCTCCACTGATTCTCTCTTGAAGGTTTGGCATCGTCTTCCAAATGAATGCGATGCATGCAGACGGATGGATCAATGCCTCTTAAATCAGCAACAGTCTACCCTATGGCTCTCCTATGCTCAACTAGAATCCTAAGCAATTGACTCTCCTGGCTGCTAGACAAGCTAGATGAAATGATAACAGGGAGAGTATCATTATGACCTAGAAAAGTGTACTTGAGTGAACTTGGAAGTGATTTTAACTCAAGTTGAGGAGGAGACTCAATGGAAGGTTGGAGTGATGGACTGAGAGATATTGGTAAAAGCTCTATTCTATTTCTAGAAGGAAAATAGTCATGATTGGGAGGAGAGGCTGACATCGCATGAATTTCTTCAACGGGTAGTTCTATGTCAGAATCCTCCATCCCTAAATAGAGTAGAGTAGGATCTTGAGCATCAGACATGAGCTCATTCAAGAGTGTCTCTTCTATAAGGTCATCAAGTTCATCAACAAGAGAACACTCATGCTTACTTTCAGTTGCTCCTTGGTTTGAAGCTGTTAAGCATGAAAAATACACATTTTTATATGCCTTTTTACCTATTTGTTAGTTGTGTTTTCTGATTAAAACGAGAAATAAAGTGAATTTTGGTAATTTTCTAAGTAATTAGGATTTAATTAAATAAGGCTCTCGAAATTGCTCAATTTAACATTGTTCCGTAATTTTATAATATTTGGTGCGTCTAATTTGGGACATGTTTTATTTTGTACAGGTTCGCGTGCTCGTACTGCTGAACAGCCAAAAGTAAAGCCGTTAGACGGGTTTTGAAATGCCAAAGCGACCCAAGATCTGAGATATCACGCGCAGAGAAGATCTGATCCGTTGATGTTCACTGATGAAGAAGACGGGCGTGGAATTAAATGAGGAGCCTTCAGATTCAATCTAGCGAATGACATTGATACGACGGGTTTAATTGGAAGAAAAGAAAAAAAAAGAAAAGAAAGAAATCCGGACCGGTTCAATGGTCCGGTTCATTGAAAAAAAATAAAAAAAAAATAAAGAAAAAAACAGAACCCGAGCCAAAAGCTCGGGTGTTCTGATTCAATCGGGGCAGAAGAGCTCTCTCGAGCTCTGCTCGAGAGGCCGACGACCAGAGGGACACGGCAGCTAATCACGACGAAGGAGGCTTCCGGCGGCAGGGCTGAAGGACGGCGGGGCTGGGTCGATGGCGGAGTCTGACGACGGCAAAGGAGAAGGCAGCAATCGAAGTGGCCGACGGCGGTGGTTACAGCGAGGTGGTCACAGCAGAAACTCGACGGCGGCGGGTCTGGATTCTGGCAACACAGGACGACGACAGTAGAGCTTGGCGAGGCGACGAAGGCCGATGGCGGCAAGGCTGAAGAGGCGACCATGGGTTCTGGACAGCATCATGACAGAGTAGCTCGAGTTCTGTTCGAGCGGAAGACAGCGGCGATCAAAGCGCTCGAGGCGGTGAATCGGCGGCCATGGATAGTGGGTTCCGGCGAAGCTCGAGGCGGCTCGTGCTAGAGTGCAGGCGGCGAACCACCACAAGATCGGCGGCGAGGAACAGGAACTGAAAGAGGAAAGTTTGATTTTTTTCTTTGAGTCGGACTCGATTTGGAAATTCTTGATTCTAGCTCGATTTAGGACTTCGAAAGAGGCATGAATGACTGGAAATTGGCCGGATTTGGAGTCCAAAACAGTGGCGATTCCGGATTTGGAAGGTGGCCAAAGGGAAAGTTTGGATTTGGCCGTCTATAAAAAACCGAGAGTTCTGGCAGTTCGAGCGACAGAGAAGCAGAGCGACAGAGAGTCTGAGCGAGGAAGACAACCAGAGTTTTTCTTATTCCAATTTTGTTCTCATTTCTTTTTCATTTCTCATTCCTTGTTGTTGCTGTGTCGATTTGAAGATTGAGGTTGTATTGAACTGTTGTTGTGAACAGTAACTCCGGGAAGAAGAACAGTACTTTCTGATTTATTTTCCATTATTCAAAAGGTCCTGTAAGTTCATTTCAGTTATATCAAATGAATTCCATTATCTTTATAGTTAATTTCTATAGCATGAGTAGCTAAATCCCTGTCTAGGGCTGAGATGAAGCCATGATTAGTTGTAGGAATAGTATTTATACGATGCAATTGTTTTGTCTAAATTAATGCGTTTTAACGATTGCTATTCTCAAATTAATTGCATTGGATTATATGTTAAATATGATATTTGGGTATTACCTGTGATTCATCTTATAATGGATACAGCTAATGATTTGAATCTCATCTGTTGATATGCAAGAGAATGCAAAATCCTATTTAAAATTCTACATACTTTAATGGTGAAATTTTCCGTAGGAGAATAGATTGAATTCCAATTCTCTACGAGATAATCGTGAAAACAATTGCTAATTTTAAAAGAAATATTCCTATGATTGTCATGTGCTGATTCTTATGCCCTAGAGTTTTAAATTCTTGATTAAAGTTTCAATTTTTAATTGACAATTAGTTTCTTTTTCATAGATTATTTAATTGTCTTTAGATTAATTTCTTAGTTAAAGCTGTTTAATTGCATTGAGCCTTAGATTAATCGTAGTTGTAGTGAATCAAATCAATTTAATTCTTCAACAAGGGTAATAATCTGATCTTCGAATTAGAATTCCGCTACACAAGTCCCTGTGGGTTCGACCTCGTAAAAATTGTGCGATTATACTGCAAATCTGATTCGTACACTTGCGAGTAAAATTAGGAGACTAATTAAAACAACAACAAGTTTTTGGCGCCGTTGCCGGGGACTTGTAGGAAATCAAATTCTAAGACTAATTTTACCCTTGCAGTTAATTTTAGGTCAAAAATTAAAAATTAAAAAAAATTAAAAATTAAAAATTTAAAAAATTAAAAATTAAAAATTTCAACACGTGAGAGTTGATTGACGGTGGATGACCACGTGGACACGTGATCACACACTGCGTCTGGTTAGCAACAATTCTAATCCGTTAGAGAATAGTGAAACAAAAATTGATCTTTCATTCAAAATGGAAGACCAACCTGAGAAATCTCTGAGGGAGTTATTTTCTCCGATCGCAATTAACCCTCCATCTTGCATAGTGTTGCCTGCAACCTCTGCAAAACATTTTGAACTAAAACCCCAGATAATTCAATTGTTGCCCAATTATCATGGTCTTAACAGAGAGGATCCTTACATGCATGTAAAGGATTTTCTAGAAATTTGTGCAACATTTAGGTTCACAGACCTCTCTGATGAGTCTGTTCGTCTGCGCCTTTTCCCCTTCTCTTTGAAGGACAAGGCCAAGGCATGGTTAAATTCTCTTCCCGCTGACTCTGTCACAACATGGGACATGTTGGTGAGCAAATTCTTGTCCAAATTCTTCCCAATGGCCAAAACCAACGAATTAAAGAGAGAAATCACCGACTTCATGGAAGATGAAAATGAAAAATTTTATGAGAGTTGGGAAAGATTTAAAGACCTTTTACTAAAATGTCCACATCATGGGTTTGAAACATGGAGGTTAATACAACATTTTTACAATGGCTTAACTCAAACACACCGCAACATGATTGAATCAATGAATGGCGGTGCTTTCTTAGACTTGGGAGGTGAAGCAGCGTATAACTTCTTAGAGCGATTAGCTGAAAGGTCCCAACAGTGGGATTTTGCAGGTCATAGGGAGAGACAACATCAAGCTCCTAAGAAAGGAGGTCTCTACGAAATCAAAGATGATGTAGATGTTAAGGTCAAACTCGATGCGTTAACCAAGAAAATAGATGCCCTGAGTTTGAACCGAAGCATCAATGCCCTCAACATGAATGAAGCATGCTCTGTGTGTGCTAGCCCGATGCATACATCTCTGAACTGTCCTTCCATGAATACTTATCCAGAGTGTTATGCAGAACAAGTAAATGTTCTAAACAATTATGGGAAGCCGACAGGCAACCCTTTCTCTGAAACTTACAATTCAAGTTGGAGAAATCATCCAAATTTCTCCTGGAGACAGAGTCAACCACCTATGAATGTAGGTGGGCAGCCTATGCAACCCATGCATAATCAGTTTAGGCAGAATAACCCACCTTATTCAGCTTTGTCTCAACCTCCTACCCAATATCAACAACCTGTTACTCAATCTCAGGGTCTTACACAAAAACAGTCCTCGTTAGAGGACACTCTCAAATCTTTCATCCAATCCACAAGCCAAGTTATTCAGTCAACTAACCAAGCTATGCTTGAAATGAAAAACTCTACACACATGAATACTCAAGCAATTGCTAAGTTAGAGACTCAAGTTGGTCAATTGGCTACTCAATTAGCAGAAAGAGAGAGAGGGAGATTTCCTAGTCAACCTGTGCCTAACCAGAAGGGCCAATTCTCCATTGGTAGTAGCTCCAATTCTTCACAGAATGAGGAACATGTTCAATCAGTCATTACCCTTAGGTCTGGAAAGCAAATTGATAATAAAATTGAAATGTCTGAAAAAGAATGTGAGAACACTAAGACTGAAATAGAGACTAAGGACATTAATTCTTCTCCAACTGTCGACAGTGATTCTCCACCTAGGAATTTTGTACCTAGAGCACCTTATCCGCAAAGACTAGTCAATCCTAAAAAAGGTGCACAATATGGAGATATTCTAGAAGTGTTTAAACAAGTGCAAATAAACATTCCTTTTCTAGATGCAATCCAACAAGTGCCTTCATATGCAAAAATTTTGAAAGATCTAGTCTCTGTCAAAAAGAAAAATAATGTTCCTAAAAAGGCTTTTCTAGCAGAACAAGTCAGCTCTGTCATTCAATGTAAATTTCCTATCAAATATAAGGACCCTGGTTGTCCCACAATTTCATGCATGATAGGGAAACATCAGATTGAGCGAGCCTTGTTAGATCTGGGGGCAAGTGTGAATTTATTGCCCTACTCTGTGTATGTGCAATTAGGTCTGGGAGAGTTAAAACCCACGACAATGACACTTCAATTAGCTGACCGTTCGGTTAAAATTCCTAGAGGTGTTGTTGAGGATGTTCTGATAAAGGTTGATACATTTTATTTCCCTGTGGACTTTGTTGTCCTTGATACTCAACCTGTTCCGAACATAAGTGGGCAAATACCTGTCATTTTGGGTCGTCCATTTCTAGCTACATCTAATGCTATCATTAACTGCAGAAATGGAGTGATGCAAATTTCTTTTGGGAATATGAAGGTGGAATTGAACATTTTTGACATCAGTAAACAACCACCTGACATGGATGATATGAATGAAATAAACCTGATTGAAACACTTATCCATGAAACATTTCTTCAAACACATTCCCAAGATCCTTTAGAGGCCTGCTTAACACATTTTGGTTGTGAATTTGATATCGATCAGTCAATTAAACAAGTAAACTCATTGCTTGAGTCTGTACCTCTGATGAGTACTGAACGGTGGCAACCAAAAGTGGAACCTCTTGCCTTATCATCATCACCAGTAGTTCCATCTAGTGTTGAGCCACCTAAATTAGACCTGAAACCACTGCCTGATACTCTGAAATATGCTTATTTAGGTCCTGCTGAGTCCTTACCTGTCATTATTGCAGCTGACCTAGATGTGGCTCAAGAGCATAAACTACTTGATGTTCTTGTAAAGCACAAAGAAGCCATAGGGTGGACCATTGCAGATATTAAAGGCATCAGTCCCTCTATTGTTATGCATAGAATTCATCTGGAGGATGATGCCAAGCCCTCTCGTGAATCTCAAAGGCGTCTTAACCCTGTAATGCAAGAAGTTGTTCGAGCTGAAATCCTTAAGCTTTTAGATGTAGGAGTTATCTACCCAATCTCTGATAGTAAATGGGTAAGTCCTGTTCAAGTTGTGCCGAAAAAGTCTGGCATAACTGTAGTGAAAAATGATGCTGATGAGTTAGTGCCAACTCGAGTTCAAACGGGTTGGCGTGTCTGTATTGATTATAGGAAGTTGAATGCTTTGACAAGAAAAGATCATTTTCCCCTTCCTTTCATTGACCAAATGCTGGAAAGGTTAGCGGGACATGAATATTATTGCTTCCTTGATGGTTATTCTGGTTATAACCAAATTCCCATAGCCCCTGAAGACCAAGAAAAGACCACTTTCACGTGTCCTTTTGGTACCTTTGCCTACCGTCGCATGCCCTTTGGCCTATGCAATGCACCTGCTACCTTTCAAAGGTGCATGTTGAGCATTTTCTCTGACATGGTAGAGCGATTTTTAGAGGTATTCATGGACGATTTTTCTGTCTTTGGGTCCAATTTTGATGAATGTCTGCACCATCTATCTTTAGTGTTAGTGAGGTGTAAAGAGAAGAATCTGGTACTTAACTGGGAGAAATGTCATTTTATGGTTCAAAAAGGAATTGTTCTTGGGCACATTATATCTAATAAAGGCATTGAAGTTGATAAAGCTAAAGTTGATTTGATTTCACATCTTCCACCACCACGAACTGTGAAAGAAATCAGATCATTTTTAGGCCATGCTGGATTTTACAGAAGATTCATTAAAGACTTTAGTAAAATTTCAAGACCTCTGTGTAATCTTCTTGCAAAAGATACACCATTTGTCTTTGATGATGCTTGTAATAATGCCTTTCAGAAACTCAAATCAGAGTTAACATCTGCACCTATTATTCGGCCACCTGATTGGAGCCTACCTTTTGAGATAATGTGTGATGCCTCTGATTATGCTATTGGTGCTGTGTTGGGGCAGCGAATTAATAAACTTCCCCATGTGATTTACTATGCCAGTAAAACATTGAATGATGCTCAACTTAATTATTCTACAACTGAAAAAGAATTGCTGGCAGTAGTCTTTGCTCTAGATAAGTTTCGGTCTTACTTATTGGGATCGAAGGTATATATCTATTCGGATCATGCTGCATTGAAGTATCTTTTATCTAAAAAAGATGCTAAACCTCGTCTTCTCCGATGGATATTATTGCTACAGGAATTTGATATTGAAATTTGGGATAAGAAAGGTTCCGAAAATGTTGTAGCCGACCACTTATCTAGGTTGATAGTTGATTTTACTGATGAATCATTGCCCATAACTGAATCTTTTCCTGATGAGCAATTACTTGCAGTGTCCCAGTTGCCTTGGTTTGCAGACATAGTTAATTATCTGGTAACTGAACAAATTCCATCTCATTGGTCTTCCCAAGATAGGTCCAAGTTTTTGTCCAGAGTTAAGTACTTCTTTTGGGATGATCCATACTTATTCAAGTATTGTCCCGATCAGATTATTAGGAGATGTATTCCTGAACATGATCAACAAAGCATCATTTCTTTTTGTCATGATCAAGCATGTGGGGGCCATTTCAGTTCTAAAAAGACTGCTGCAAAGATTTTGCAGTGTGGATTTTATTGGCCTACTATTTTCAAAGACTGTCATGCTTATTGTTCAGCATGTGAAAGATGTCAGAAGTTAGGAGCACTTTCACGTCGTAACATGATGCCTTTAACCCCAATCCTTATTATAGACCTTTTTGATGTCTGGGGTATTGACTTCATGGGACCTTTTCCTAACTCTTTTGGCAATCTTTATATCCTTGTGGGGGTAGACTATGTCTCTAAATGGGTAGAGGCCATAGCATGTAAAACCAATGACCACAAAGTGGTGGTCCAATTCTTAAAGGATAATATTTTTGCACGTTTTGGTTCTCCTCGTGCTATCATAAGTGATGGGGGAAAACATTTCTGCAATAGGGTTTTTGAACAGTTAATGAAGAAATATGGCATAACCCACAAAATTGCTACCCCATACCATCCCCAGACAAGTGGTCAAGTTGAGATTTCTAATAGGGAGATTAAGCATATTTTGGAAAAGACAGTCAATCCGAATCGCAAAGATTGGTCGCTGAGACTTACCGATGCTTTGTGGGCTTACCGTACTGCATTCAAAACTCCCATTGGAATGTCTCCATACCGTATTGTCTACGGGAAAGCTTGTCATCTTCCTGTTGAAATTGAGCATAAAGCTTATTGGGCAATTAAGCACCTGAATTTTGATTTACATAGAGCAGGAATTCAAAGGAAACTACAATTGAATGAGTTGGATGAGCTTCGTAATGATGCTTATGAGTGTGCAAAATCATACAAGGATCGCATGAAAAAGGTTCATGATCAAAATATTCTGCGAAAATCTTTTACATCGGGGCAGAAAGTTCTTTTATACAATTCTCGTTTACATCTGTTTCCGGGTAAACTGAAGTCTCGATGGACAGGACCTTTTCTAGTTCGTGTTGTTTATCCACATGGAGCAGTTGAAATAGAAAATCCAAAGAATGGTGATATATTCAAAGTTAACGGGCATCGTCTTAAACCATTCTTGGAATTGCAGCAACCTCAAATTGATGAATTGAGTCTGGCAGACCCGACTTATAATGACTAAAGTTGCAGTAATTTGTCTTGTGCATAGTGGGTCTAGTTTTCTTTGCTTGCTTTTTCATTATTTATCACTCACATTGTTAGGTTCATGATTCTCACAGGATATCTTGATGGCTGCCATATTCTTACACCTATGGGTGATGCCTGCACAATTAGAAGAAGTAGTGAATGAACATCCACTGAGTTCAGACTTAGATATTCCAGTCGTCTATCCTTGGGCACCATTATTTCCACATCAGTTAGCGGAGAGTATGGATGACTCGCCCATAGATGAGCTTGATCTTCAGGGGCCCATAGCTGCTGTCAATGTTGTTCCAATTTCATATTCGTTTTTGTTTCCCCGAGAGTCTAGGTGGGAGAGATTGAAGAGAAGTTTGGGAACATTCTTATGCAATTTGAGAGATGTCACTTGGTCATATTTTTATTCTTTGTGGTTTCACGCTAAATCCTTGGTAGAATCTGCATCATCTATTAATGAGTAAAGGTTAATAGCTGTGTCTGGCTGAAGACGTAAAACTTAGCGCTACTGGGAGGCAACCCAGGTTTTTAGAATTTTTATTTTTGTGCTTATTTTTCTTATGTTATTCTTGTGCTTCACTTGTTCTTTTCATGTTGATAGATACTATAGCGTTTCAGTGGAGTGCAGGTACTATCTTTCCTTCCCTCGTCTATTTATTTTCCTCAGTATTTATTTTATATCTTTTACATTGAGGACAATGTTTCATGCAGGTTTGGGGGTATAGGAAGATATTTGTTTAGGATATTTTAGTTATTTTCTTGCTTGTTTTGAATTTTGCAGTTAAAAAAAAAATTAAACTCAAAAAAAAAAAAAAAAAAATTCAAAATTTTGTAGTTGTTAGGTTGTTTGTTAGTATTTTTATAGGTTTTGGTAGTTTATCCCTTCGTGATGCATACTTCAATTTTTAAGAGATTAATTTACATTGGAAGTGTGAGTAAGTATACTGGAGGATAGAGTCACTTAACTGAGAAATAGCATTCTGTTACAATCCTCTTGGATCAAGTGCTTGAGCTAATAAAACTCACTCACACACACCAGTTACATAAAGTAATACCTTCTAGAGATTTGTTGAATACTAATCTTCAGTGGGATGTCTTTAGTCAGTCATTGGATGATATGTGGTTGTCTGTTGAGCTTAAATGATCATGATAGACCATTTACTTGGCTATGGCAAGGGCTTGGAACCGGAAATAGGTTGAGAGTATAATACAGCCTGGACAGAATAAAGATGTGCTTGAAAATATATATGCTGAAAAAAAAATGAATGAAAAAATGGAAACGAAAATAAAGAAAAGGGGCTGCTTGACTATTATAGGATTAACTTAGGCTGATGCTCAGGTCCGAAGTGGTCCATCTTAAAACCTAATGCCCTAAGCCAACTGGCTGGGAGTCATTGGCCTGAGTCATTGCTAAACCTAAGCATCTTGAAGTCAGGCCTTACACAGTCCTTATGAAAAAAAAAAAAAAAAGTCTGTGGTGTATTATCCTCTCAAATCTAGAATGTTGGACCCGAAGGAGGCGCGCAAGCATCTATGCTATCATGAACCTAAAGATTACGATGACTATGTAGATTCTGATGTTCTTTGGTTAATGGGTAACACTGGATCTGTGTGAAACAGAGATTTAGAGTGTATTGCTACAATGTTCTACACTTTCTATTATTTAAAGTATCATGCTATATCATATTGAGCAGAAATTTCCAAGATGAAGGTGTAGAATAAAACCACTTACTTGAGCGCTTCTATATTCCAGTTGATTATAAATGCAAGTACGTGTGGTTAGTTTTCTTAAGTATTGCAGTGTGTATTTAAAGGGATAATAGGTTTTGTGTTTTGAAGTGTTTAGTTGACTTCTTTCTCATTTAGATAAAGAGTAAGGTTAATTTTATAAATACATGTTTGTGGGTAGCATGGCTGCAAACCCTCACGAGACTTCACTCGTCCAGCCAGGGACACCTGGGGGTTTAAAAGGCTTGTTGCATATGCTAAATGCAATCGTGGTTCCCTACGACAGTGGCATTTATTTTTGAGTAGCTTTATTATTTTTCTTTTGCGTTTTGCTTGAGGACTAGCAAAATCTAGGTTTGGGGGTATTTGTTAAGCATGAAAAATACACATTTTTATATGCCTTTTTACCTATTTGTTAGTTGTGTTTTCTGATTAAAACGAGAAATAAAGTGAATTTTGGTAATTTTCTAAGTAATTAGGATTTAATTAAATAAGGCTCTCGAAATTGCTCAATTTAACATTGTTCCGTAATTTTATAATATTTGGTGCGTCTAATTTGGGACATGTTTTATTTTGTACAGGTTCGCGTGCTCGTACTGCTGAACAGCCAAAAGTAAAGCCGTTAGACGGGTTTTGAAATGCCAAAGCGACCCAAGATCTGAGATATCACGCGCAGAGAAGATCTGATCCGTTGATGTTCACTGATGAAGAAGACGGGCGTGGAATTAAATGAGGAGCCTTCAGATTCAATCTAGCGAATGACATTGATACGACGGGTTTAATTGGAAGAAAAGAAAAAAAAAAGAAAAGAAAGAAATCCGGACCGGTTCAATGGTCCGGTTCATTGAAAAAAAATAAAAAAAAAAATAAAGAAAAAAACAGAACCCGAGCCAAAAGCTCGGGTGTTCTGATTCAATCGGGGCAGAAGAGCTCTCTCGAGCTCTGCTCGAGAGGCCGACGACCAGAGGGACACGGCAGCTAATCACGACGAAGGAGGCTTCCGGCGGCAAGGCTGAAGGACGGCGGGGCTGGGTCGATGGCGGAGTCTGACGACGGCAAAGGAGAAGGCAGCAATCGAAGTGGCCGACGGCGGTGGTTACAGCGAGGTGGTCACAGCAGAAACTTGACGGCGGCGGGTCTGGATTCTGGCAACACAGGACGACGACAGTAGAGCTTGGCGAGGCGACGAAGGCCGATGGCGGCAAGGCTGAAGAGGCGACCATGGGTTCTGGACAGCATCATGACAGAGTAGCTCGAGTTCTGTTCGAGCGGAAGACAGCGGCGATCAAAGCGCTCGAGGCGGTGAATCGGCGGCCATGGATAGTGGGTTCCGGCGAAGCTCGAGGCGGCTCGTGCTAGAGTGCAGGCGGCGAACCACCACAAGATCGGCGGCGAGGAACAGGAACTGAAAGAGGAAAGTTTGATTTTTTTCTTTGAGTCGGACTCGATTTGGAAATTCTTGATTCTAGCTCGATTTAGGACTTCGAAAGAGGCATGAATGACTGGAAATTGGCCGGATTTGGAGTCCAAAACAGTGGCGATTCCGGATTTGGAAGGTGGCCAAAGGGAAAGTTTGGATTTGGCCGTCTATAAAAAACCGAGAGTTCTGGCAGTTCGAGCGACAGAGAAGCAGAGCGACAGAGAGTCTGAGCGAGGAAGACAACCAGAGTTTTTCTTATTCCAATTTTGTTCTCATTTCTTTTTCATTTCTCATTCCTTGTTGTTGCTGTGTCGATTTGAAGATTGAGGTTGTATTGAACTGTTGTTGTGAACAGTAACTCCGGGAAGAAGAACAGTACTTTCTGATTTATTTTCCATTATTCAAAAGGTCCTGTAAGTTCATTTCAGTTATATCAAATGAATTCCATTATCTTTATAGTTAATTTCTATAGCATGAGTAGCTAAATCCCTGTCTAGGGCTGAGATGAAGCCATGATTAGTTGTAGGAATAGTATTTATACGATGCAATTGTTTTGTCTAAATTAATGCGTTTTAACGATTGCTATTCTCAAATTAATTGCATTGGATTATATGTTAAATATGATATTTGGGTATTACCTGTGATTCATCTTATAATGGATACAGCTAATGATTTGAATCTCATCTGTTGATATGCAAGAGAATGCAAAATCCTATTTAAAATTCTACATACTTTAATGGTGAAATTTTCCGTAGGAGAATAGATTGAATTCCAATTCTCTACGAGATAATCGTGAAAACAATTGCTAATTTTAAAAGAAATATTCCTATGATTGTCATGTGCTGATTCTTATGCCCTAGAGTTTTAAATTCTTGATTAAAGTTTCAATTTTTAATTGACAATTAGTTTCTTTTTCATAGATTATTTAATTGTCTTTAGATTAATTTCTTAGTTAAAGCTGTTTAATTGCATTGAGCCTTAGATTAATCGTAGTTGTAGTGAATCAAATCAATTTAATTCTTCAACAAGGGTAATAATCTGATCTTCGAATTAGAATTCCGCTACACAAGTCCCTGTGGGTTCGACCTCGTAAAAATTGTGCGATTATACTGCAAATCTGATTCGTACACTTGCGAGTAAAATTAGGAGACTAATTAAAACAACAACAGAAGCTTGGAAAACATTAAGTATGATCTTCATATTTCCAAAAGACATCTCCATCATTCCAGATCGGCATTGGATATATGCTTGGCTGTCGCTAAGAAAGGGCGGCCTAAAGTGACTAGAATGGTGTGAGAAGCATTGGACACAGGTTCCATGTCCAAGACCAAGAAGTCGACTGGAAAGAAAAATTTCTCTACCCCAACTAAAATATCTTCAAGAAGACCTCGGGGTTTTCTAACAGATCTATTGGCCAATTGCAGAGTAGTCGATGTTGGTTGCAAGTCTCCCAAACCTAATTTCTCATATATTAAGTAGGGTAATAGGTTGACACTAGCACCCAAATCTAAAAGAGCCCTGTGAATGATATGGTCACCAATGACACATGAAATGGTGGGTGTGCCAGGGTCTTTAAATTTCGGTGGTGTGCCATGTTTCAGAATGGAACTGACCTGCTCAGTAAGAAAGTCCTTTTTTGAAATGTGAGTCCTAGACTTTCGCTTTTGCGTGCATAGATCTTTGATAAATTTGGCATAGGCGGGTACTTGTTGAATGACTTCTAGGACTGGAAGATTAATTTTAACTTGTTTGAAGGTTTCAAGCACCTCATCCATCTCAGCTTTATTTTTGTTAAAAGGGGATGGAATGTCCAATTGATACCTATAAAATATGCACATTTTTATATGCATTTCTACCTATATGTTAGTCGTAATTTCAGTCAAAGTAAGGATAATTAATGGTTATTCATGTTAGGTGAGTAATTAGGAGTTTAATAAATAAATGCACTTAATTGATTAATTTAGATGCATTAATTAGATTAAGTAGATTTATATTTTATTACGCGTCTAATTAAGATTTAATTTTATTTATGCAGGTTTAAAAGAGTCCAATTGCAGATCATCAAAAGTGAAGCACGCCAAACGGGTTATGTGAAGAAATCGAAGATCCGGCGGCTGAGATTATTACAACGGGCTTTAATCAATGAAAAGAAAAAAAAAACTGAACCGGTTCAAGGTTCGGTCCGGATTGGTCAAGAGAAGAAAACAAAATAAAAATGAAAACAACCCGAGCTCGATGGCTCTGGTGTTCTGCTTTAAAAGACAGAAGCGCTCGAGAATCACAGTTCCGACGCGATGAGGAAGATGGGGTCTTGGCAAAGGCAACAACTGGCGGAGGTGAGCTCACGGTGGTCGCAGCAACTGACGACGGCGAACCTGAGCTCGGTGGAGATGGGTGTCTGTTACAGTCGAAAAGATCGAGCGCCTGCGGGTGACAGAAACGGCAACAAGAGGAGGGTTATCCGGCGAGGTTCGATGGCGGCGATGGGTCATGGACGACGGCATGGGAAAGAGGTCGACGGCGAGGCTGACAGTGATGCGACATGTTCCGACGCAAGGAGGAGCAAAACAGCAAAAGGAAAGTTCCGATTTGGAAATTCTCGTGTGGGAAACCAAATCAGAAAAATAAAAGTAAAACAAAATGTTGGATCTGCTTCAAAGTGGTACGCACCTAATTTCAATTCGATTGAAAAGGAAAAGAGATCTTATTTGTGCAGCAAAAGGGAAGTTTCAATTTTTGGGTGTGTGGATTATGTTCGAGAAGAAGTTAAAGCTGGAAAATTGGATGGGGATTTAAGGCAATTCGAGATGCAATCTGTTGGGTTTAGGAAGAATTGGAGTCGGCAATTGGAAGTTAATGTTACAATCGAGAGCTATATGGAAGGTTGTCTGATTTGGGACAAGAAAGGGGACTGTGTTTGCACCCTATAAAACAGAGTGGTCTGTTCGAAGAGGAGGTGAAAAAAAAAGAGCGACAACTGAGAGAACAGTAGTGAGGGGGGTTGATTCTAGAACAAACCTCCTTTGCTCGAGAGAGGAAGAAGGTTTGTTATGAGGGTCTTGCTACTTGCTCGAGAGGGGAGGAGCTTGACTACTGTCGAAGGAGGGAATCTGGCAGTTGAGAAGAGGAGGAAAGACTGTTCTGGTTGTGCATAGAGGAGGAGAGAGAAGCGAGGTTGCTATCTGGTTCGAGAGAGGAGGTGGCTTCAAAGTGAGACGAACTGTTGCAGAAGAGAGTCGAGTAGAACAGATTTGGGATGGAAGCGCTACTCGTGGAGAAATCAACGAAGAACTGCTGTTCGAGAGACACTGTTGCAGAATTGTGATCGGGTTAAGGACTGTTTGCAAGATGCTGATGAACCATTCAAATCGGGCTTTTTCTTCCTTTATTTTCATGTCTAGCTAAATTTTATTGTACTAAGACTAGATGAAGCCCTGCTGAATCGTTTGACTCTCAATGTTTATTTGCAATTCTAAAGTAGTGATTTTTATTCCATGTGCTTAATATTTTGTTATGATTATTCTGTTTATCGAGAGATGGTAGAGTAATTGTTAGTGAAATTAAACTAAGGGTTTGTTAATGTTCGAGAGGTCTTAGCGAATTCCAAGGTATTATTTGAATAAAGATTGCATTTTTATGATTGATCTTTGCTCGAGAGAGGGAGATTAAATTAAATTAAATTTATTTGTTTAGTTGCATGTTCGAGAGAGTTGCACACATTACGATTATTCGTGACTTTGAGAGGGGCATGGATAATTGATCACTTGGAATTGTACGGGTTAACGGAGAGGATAGCTATTTAGTTTGGGTGGATTCGAATTCTTAGTATATTTCTCATTAGATTATTTTCACGTAAATTTCCCTTGCTTTGTTAAAAAATTAGAACTTTTCATCCTGTTAGAAATTGTTATGCAAAATCTTAGAATTAAGTTGAATCAGTTCAAGTCCTTTGGGTTCGACCTCGTTTCCACTAGACTATACTGAGTCTCATGCGATTGCGAGTAAAAAGAGTGAAAAATTCAATCAATCAATTGGCGCCATTGCCGGGGACTTGGTGACGGTTTGACTTAGTTCTAATTAGTTTAGACTTGTCTTTGTAGGATTTAATATTTTATTTTCTTGTCTTTGTAGGAATCACATTGCAGAGGTAAAAGTGACACGCGGATTTCTCGCCAACGTGGAAGGGCCATCCCTTCCCTTCGTTTGCAATCTATTACCTCTCTTTTAGTTTAATTTGGGTGTTGCGTGATTTTCCTTTTATTTTTGTGACAGCATGCAATGTTAGTTGTTGACATCTAGGGCTATTTTTGGTATTTTTATTTGCGTGATTAATTTATGCAAGGGCGTAGGTCACTGGGTGAAGACTTAGCAGCCTTCGACGGTGAAATTGAGAGAACTTTTAGACAAAACCAAAGAGGCCAATTAAGTATCACCCACCCTTGGATTGAAATGGCAAACGAGAACCTGAAAACACTGAAAGAGTACTACACTCCAAATGCCTATATATCTCCGTCTTGTATTCGGGTACAGGCAGCAACAGCTGGTAACTTCGAGATTAAGTCCAACATAATACAGATGCTACCATCATTTCATGGGCGAAATCACGAAGATCCATATAGGCATGTGGATGAGTTTTTAGAAATATGCACAACTTTTAAATTGAACAATCTTACAGACGATGCGGTAAGAATGAGACTATTCCCATTCTCCCTTAAGGATAAGGCTAAAGAATGGCTCTACTCTCTAGAACCCGAATCCATTACCTCTTGGGCGAAAATGCAACATGATTTCCTAAAGAAATACTTTCCCATAGGTAAACCAACCAAATGAGAGATGCCATCACTACCTTTACCCAACAGCCTTCTGAACAGTTACATCAGAGCTGGGATAGGCTCAAGGACCTTCTGCGGAAGTGTCCTCATCATGTTGTACCTCGTTGGTAGTTAGTGCAGAGATTTTATAGAGGATTGACGGATCAGAATCGTCATCTTGTTGATGCTTCGTGTGGAGGCACTTTCCTGTTAAAAAATAAAAATGAAGCATGGGAACTTTTTGAAAACTTGAGTGAAAATTTGTTGCAACATATGATGGCTAATAGGAGTTTAAATTATTCTTCTTTTTCTACCCTCTCTAAAGGTGGTATGTATGAAGTGAAACAAACAGATGATCTTTCTAACCAAGTTGCTACATTATCTAGGAAGATAGATCAAATATTGAGCTTAAAGTCACAAACTCCTGCACACACTCAAGAAGCATGCGTTCTATGCTTAAGTCCCATGCATTTTATCCTAGAGTGCCCATCTGCCCCACAATTCCCAGAGCTTGTTCAGGAACATGTCAATGCTGCCTAGACTTATGCTCGAACAGGTAATGATCCATTCTCCAACACGTATAACCGGGGGTGGAGGAATCACCCAAATTTTTCCTGGCGTCCACAGAACCAAGGTGTTCCTTTTACTCCACCCCAAAGAGCCAACTTTCAAAATAATCCACCAGGTTTTCAACAACCTACCATGCCTTCCTAATTTTCACAACCCTCTAGAAATTCAGAATTTGAGGACAAAGTCTTGTCTGCTCTATAGAGTATTCAAGCCCAGGCACAATCACAAGCTCAACTTGTGCATTCTCATACTCAATCTATAGCTAAATTAGAATCTCAGATCGGCCAATTAGCTAATTCAATAAGAGAGAAGAGGGTCGGTTGCTTAGTCAACCAATGAACAATCCAAAGGGTCACTTTATGCTTGAACAACAAACTACTTCCAATGAACATGTGCAAGCTATAACATCCCTGCGGAGTGGGAAACAATTTGAAAACCGGGTTAGTGTTAATGTGAGAGAAGATAAGGATCAGGGAAAAGTAAGCAATCTAGAGACCGATGAAACTGTAGAGACACCACCTATTTTAAGTCAGCCAAAGCAGAAGGACACTGTTTCTCCTTCTGAATCTTCTTCAGGAACAAAGTCTATGGCCAATCATGAGGTACCTTATGTACCCGTGCTCCATTTCCTCAGTGCTTAGGCATGCCGTTCCCTTTTAATAAGAACAAAGCTAGGATGGATGAAGTGCTAGAAACCTTCAAATAAGTTAAGATAAATCTTCCACTACTAGAATCCATTCAGCAAGTGCCCGCCTATGCAAAATTTCTTAAAGACCTGTGCACGCAAAAGCGTAAGTCTATAACTCACATTTCGAAAAAGGTCTTTCTTACTGAGCAGGTCAGTTCCATTCTAAAACATGACACACCACCAAAATTTAAAGACCCTGGCACACCTACTATTTCATGTGTCATTGGCGACCATATCATTAACAGGGCTCTTTTAGATTTGGGTGCTAGTGTCAATCTATTACCTTACTCAGTATATGAGAAATTAGGATTGGGAGACTTGCAACCAACATTGGCAACCCTGCAGTTGGCCGATAGATCCATTAGAAAACCCCGAGGTCTTCTCGAAGATGTTTTAGTTGGGGTTGAGAAATTTTTCTTTCTAGTTGACTTCTTGGTCTTGGACATGGAATATGTGTCTAATGCTTCTCACACCATTCCAGTTATTTTAGGCCGCCCTTTCTTAGCGACGGCCAATGCATGTATTCAATATCGATTTGGAATAGAGATGTCTTTTAGAAACATGAAGATCATACTCAATGTGTTCCAAGCTTCAAACCAAGGAGCCACTGAAAGTGAGCAAGAGTGTTCTCTTATTGATGAAATTGATGATCTTATGGAAGAGACACTTTGGAATGAGCTCATGCCTGATGCTCAAGATCCTACTCTACTCTCTTTAGGGACAGATGATTCTGACTTAGAGCCACACATTGAAGAAACCCATGCTATGTCATCCTCTCTTCCCTATCATGACTATTTTCCTTATAGAAATAGAGTAGAGCCTTTACCAATATCTCCCAGTCCACCACTCCAACCTTCCATTGAGTCTCCTCCTCAACTTGAGTTGAAGCCACTTCCAAGTTCCCTCAAGTACGCTTTTTTAGGTCCTAATGATACTCTCCCCATCATCATTTCATCTAGCTTGTCTAGCGGCCAGGAGAGTCAATTGCTTAGGATTCTAGTTGAGCAAAGGAGAGCCATAGGGTGGACTGTTGCTGACTTAAGAGGGATTGATCCTTCAGTCTGCATGCATCGAATTCATTTAGAGGATGATGTTAAACCATCAAGAGAGAATCAGCGGAGATTGAATCCCAACATGAGGGATGTAGTCAAGAAAGAGATTGTGAATGTCACGCCCCAAATTTCCAACCCCGAAATATGCGGAAGCGATAATCCAATAAAGGTGATAGGGCAGAAGATCTGGGACGGACCGAATACTCGAATCATCATATACCCATTTGCATACATGGGTTTCACTGGATCGTCATGACTTAAACAAATATTCACGTACATGAGATATAAAATAACTAAGTAAAAGGACAAATGTCTTATTACAATAATTTTGGGGTTCTCACAAAAGCAAATAGATAAATGGCGCACAGGCCACAAATAAACTAATAGTCCAAAAACAAACAGAAACAAAATTATTCGCCATTTAATCTTTACGTCCGCAAGATCACCAACCTCCACGTCGATGCGCACTGATCACTTCTCTTTCGTCTTAATCCCTGCATCAGAAGATGCGTGAGTATTCCAGAGGAAATACTCAGTAGGATACCAGAAAAACTCACAACAGTAAAGGAATTAACAAGACGTGATAAGAAGAGGTCCATCAATGCAAGACTAACTCAAACGGAATCACTTACCTGAAGATGACACCTCACTCGAAATTCACACTGATCGAGGATGAACAAATCAAAATAATCAATATGACTCCAGACTTCCAAGGAGAAAACAACATATCTGCAATGAACAACTAATGTGTCGGAGAAATCAATTTCTGCTCTCAGCTCTATCCACTTCCCCTATGGACATCAATACCAGAACATCCTAGAGGTTCTTCAGAGGAACCCGGCCATGCTTCTAGGGATGCTGGCCCCATCAGTGCTTATGGGCACAATGGGCGGAGATTGCAGACCTTCCGTAATATCATACAATCTAAAGCACATGCAATTGCCGTCATCGGCTGAACTACAGAGGTTCAAAAATATCTGAGACCACCTCGGGTCTAGCTATGGCTCGTGAGCATACTATGATCCAATCTAAGAGTGTTCAACAAAACTCTTAGTGGAGAAACAATTTATGTAGAACTGGATCAGTCTAACCCTAAGAAGGGTGTTCTCATGAATAGACTCATAAAATCAATTTCAGAAATCAAACTCTCAAAGGAGTACACTGAAATTCTCTACGTTCAGAAGGATTGACTCACAAGAGTTAAATCAAGGAACTAATCTGTGCCTAAGCACGGGTTGACTCGAAACAGCAGCTCTTTAGCAGAGACGCGTCCAATACCTTCGCCTTGCATTATTCCAATCAAGACCATCCCCGGTTCTCAAGACTCTGACAATGACGTATCTCATATAACTTAGTGGTAGGGTTTAAGAGGATAAACCCTAACCTTAAACTAAGGCTCGAAGGGGGAGGAGAGGTACGGTGTTAGGAACCGTACGAGAAGACTTGGTGACCAAGACGCTTGTAATAATTTGAATTACCCATTACACAATACTAACACCATATAACTTTGGGTTTTTAATTAGTAATACCCTCCATGTGTTACATATATTATATGGTTTAACATTGCGTATAACTTATGCTATGGGAATGGACACTGTTATGTACACCACAGCCCCATTTCCGGATCTATCACCATCTGTACACAATTTATTTGTCTCTGAAATTTTTATTACAGACAACCCTATGTCTGTAGATTATTACCCAATTCACGGCATAATTTTATGAATTTTCTGTATTTAGTTATGTATTTTCTAACACAGTCTGTCGGTGCAGGATTATTCCTGGCCGAGAGTACTATACCTTGAATTAACCCCATTTCCATCAGTTATTACTTGTTCTAACCCTAATCAGGGTCATCTAGACTTAATACAGTACCATTTAAGGCATTTACCAACTTCTGATCACTTTCTTAATTAGGCATTAAATTGCAAAACAGTTCCTTATTAAACTGTTTTTACCAATTAGCCTTATTAGGCCATTAACCCGCAAACTGGACAGCTTTTTCAGGACACTTCGGCTCCTGGTCAGACCTGGTAATTGAGGCCTACCAGTTCCACTAGTCCTGACCCATAAGGCTCATACTTTCAGTTTATAAATCTTCTTAATTATCTCCTTTAAAGAGACCGATTTGATATACTCAATCAATTTAAGTGTATACTGCTTAGAGTGGACAGCTTTTACAGGACACCTAACCAGACCACTCAAAACTCTAATTTGACCTACTGGAACGTACAAAACCAGTAAGCCTAACACATAAAGCTGGCTGCTTTTTAGGGTAAACATTGAATTAAGATGTCTTTCTACAATTGCTTTATGTCATGGCATAGTATATTACCAAATCCGTTGATAACAATATGGAATTGGACAACTTTACGAAAACAGACCCTTAAGTCACTTGAAACAGAGAACGACATGCATTAATGGACAGCAAACGCATGGAAAAAGGGTAGCAAAAGAGTAGCATACAAAGGGATGTCTCGATTGGATCATGCATGGGATGATTACAATAGGAATCAATCGGTGCGCATCATATAATAAGCCAATCATACAAAACAAGACAACTAATTCCAGACAGCAAAGATCAGCAATATAACCTATACCTCAGAGCACGAAACCATATGAAAAGCTCATGAATATTGACATAAACATGTGTGAGAAAAAGAGCATCTTACTTTGTCAAACCGATGCTAGTTGTACGTCACCTGGTTTGCACTAAATCTCGCTGCTTCGCGAACTCCACACGAACCAAAATACCACTTTTGCACGCACAACAATGAGAGGCTCACTGCTGGTTGGAAGAGGAGGGGAAGGACGTGATAGTGGAGAAGGGAATCACCAAAGGGGAAGAAAATCAGCCGGTTCCAAAAAGGGTGGTCGATCCTCTCTTGTATGGTTTAAATAGACCATGCCTTGTGATCCCCACCGTCCACCTTCACCTCATCCAAGGGCTATGGATTGCTCCAGCCCATCCAACACAGTTAGGACGTGATCCCCCAAACTGAATATTCAGTTTTGATCCCAATAAAGTAGGGATTTATCTCAACTTACTTAGTTATCAAATCCTTTCCCAATTAGATGTCGATTCAAAAAGATTGAGTCAAACTCCAACTTGGCGCCATCCATAAACATGGAAGGCCAAGTCAGCCTTCCTAGGGCGTCCCAAATTGTCTCTCAAAGATTGTCCCAATTTGGCTAATTAAATATCTAGTTATAAGAGAAAAATAATCTTATACAATTTAGGGTTTTGGAAACCCAATCAATCTTCACGTTTAGATCCCTTTAAACAGGGCAAGTCAGGCATGACACGCCTCTAAGAAATCCCCCAAAATCAGCCCAAGAAGTTTTCCAACGAAATTGCCTCGGGAAACGGAAAACCACCGGCGATCGATCGGTCCGTATAAGCGATCGATCGTCCTGCGATCGATGCCTTACAAAAGCGATCGATCGGTCTGACGGAAAAAAAATTTAAATTTTTTCAATTTTAAAGAGATTTTCTAGAATTAAAAATTATTCTCTTTGAGCAATAAAATTTACTTTATTGCTACAGCAGTGAAACTGCTAGATGCAGGTATCATATACCCCATCTCTGATAGTGAGTGGGTCAGCCCTGTACAAGTTGTGCCTAAAAAGTCTAGCATCACCGTAAAGCAGAATTCTGATGGAGAGTTGGTTCCAACCCGTGAAACCACTGGGTGGAGAGTGTGTATTGATTATAGAAAATTGAACACAAAAATTAGAAAAGACCACTTCCATTACCCTTTATGCAAGAAATCTTAGAAAAACAGAACCTTTGAGGACAATTTTCGTCGGAAGGAGAGAAGGCCAGAGGGGAGAAGGAGGAAGAAAAGGCGGCGTTTTGGACAAGATTGCGCAACTGCTACAGTAACAATATAGTGCTACAGTACCCACAGGCTGATTGGAGGGGATGATGAACAGTAATTCATG
Source organism: Houttuynia cordata (assembly GCA_039654745.1). Classification (NCBI taxonomy): domain Eukaryota; kingdom Viridiplantae; phylum Streptophyta; class Magnoliopsida; order Piperales; family Saururaceae; genus Houttuynia; species Houttuynia cordata. The sequence continues at coordinate 14,612,554 of CM077511.1, read as the reverse complement.
AATAGTGTTTTCTGTGAATAGTATTTTTCGGTGAACAGTATCTGTGAATAGTGCACAATGACTCTGACGAATCAGCAGCGTTCTCCTCGTCCGATGGACGGCTAAATTTGCATCCAAGGCGTAGATGAAACCCGAGTAAATTGGTTGTATCGTTTATTTCTCTCATCTGAACTTTTACCTTAATTAGTGTATGGATCTTATTATACAATCATTGTTAATTTATTTAAGAGTTATTCTTTGTGCTTGAGAGAGGCGAGAGTGATTCTTGTTAATTTTAGTCCGAGGAATACTTGCGTGTCCGAGAGGAACGTAAGTAGACTAAGGTGTTATAAAAGAATAAGGTTTCATTGATTTATGCTCGAGAGATAGATCACAGTTCTATATTTTAATTGATTTATGTGTCACATCTCAGAGGAGAGCACGATATTTTAAATTGACAAGTATATGTCCGAGAGGAATATGCTAGCCAATTAAGAATTTATTTAAGAGAGAGAGAGAGAGAGAGAGAGAGAGAGAGAGAGAGATGATAAGCTGGTTTATTGTGTGGTGGATTCGAAGCCTTGGCACTTCTCTATATTCGTTTAATTAGTTAAAGTTTACTGCTTTCTTAGATTAAATTAAAAACTATAACTTTCTTTCACTTGAATTTGGTAAGATTATTCATCAATCCCTGAGGTTCGAAAACCCTATATTCATTGTAATACAATTGCCTTGTGCACTTGCAAGAGTTTAAATATTAAATGATCAAGTTTTTGGCGCCGTTGTTGGGGATGGAAGCCAATAGTTTACTAAATTCTTAGCGTAGTTAGTTTTAGAGTAGTTTAGTTTAATTTAGATTACTTTCCAGTAGCTTAATTGCATTCTTCTTCTTTTGCAGGACTAAGAGAAGACGTAGAATTCTCGCCAACATTGGAAGGGCCATCCCTTCCCATAGTTTGCATTCTCTTTTCCTTTCTCTTTTAGATTAATTTGGGTGCTTGGTGTTTTCCACTTTCTTTTTGGAATTGCATGAGGTGCTAGTTGTCGCTATTAGGATTGTTACAGGTTTTGTTGCCTTATATTGTGCATGCATGATCGTCGTTCCCTGAACCCTGACCTGTCCTTTTATCCTGATCCTGAGTGACTGTCTAGAGCCTTTAGAACTCACAGAAACCCGATCTTTGAATCCCATCCTATGGCAGACAACCTGAACCTTGGGGGTGGGAATGGTCTGAACCAGAATCCAGAGGTGCCCCATGCCCGTACCTTGCAGGATTACTACCGGCCCACCACTTACACTTCCCCTTCCTGCATCCTCTTACCGGACAATGTGGCCAATTTCGAGAATAAGCCAAATATCATCCAGATGCTACCGACCTATCATGGCCAACTCAATGAGAACCCCTACAGGTATCTCCCAAATTTCTTTGAGGTTAACACAACCTTCAAACTCACACTGTCTGAAAACCAAGTGCGCCTTAGGTTGTTCCCATTTGCCTTAAAAGACAGGGCCAAGGAATGGCTATACTCCCTTGAACACAATTCCATTTCCACTTGAGAGGAACTTCAAGCCGAATTCCTTAAGAAATATTTCCCTGTAGGGCGGACCAATAAAATCTGTAATCAAATTATCACCTTTACCCAACTACCCAATGAACAATTCCATGAAAGTTGGGAAAGAATGAAACCCCTACTCCGGTCCTGCCCACATCATGATGTGCCCAAGTGGTAATTAATGCAAAGATTTCATGAGGGTGTGTGCGATCAGCACAAGACCCTAATTGACGCCTCTTGTGGAGGCACATTCATGAAGAAAAGACCGGATGATGCTTGGGATCTCCTAGAGGACCTAAGCGAAAACTCTTTATACATTGCCACCCTCTATAGATCTGATGGCCATATGCCTGGTAGGAGTGCCTCAAGGGGAGGCATGTACGATGTCAAAGCCACCACCAGTCTAGAATACCAAGTGGCATCTCTGACAGAGAGGTTTGACAAGTTTTTCTCTCAGACTTCATCTTATACCCTAACCTCGCAAGATGCCTGTGCCATTTGCGCCAGCCCTATGCACACCATAGTTGACTGCCCCTCAGCCTCCTAGTATCCAGACTTTGTACAGGAGCACGTCAACCTTGCATAGACCTACCCTAAAGCCAATAACCCCTACTCAAATACCTACAACCCGGGGTGGCGAAATCATCCCAATTTCACCTGGAAACAACCTAACCAGGGGCCCGCTTTCAATCAGGCCTCAAGACAGAAATTCCAAAACCATGCTCAGCCTTACCAACCAGCCACATCTCCCCCATTTGGCCAAACCAACAAGAAACCAACTCTAGAAGACCAGATGAGCCAAGTGTTAGCCACCTTGACCGAGATGAAATCTGAGATGGACACCAAACACATAGAGCTGAAAGGTGAGCTAAGAACCCAGGCCTATCCATTCTCATACACAATCTATTGCCAAAATAGAAACCCAATTAGGACAACTGGCCCAATCCATGAACCGTAGGGAAGCAGGTACCTTGCCCAGCCAACCACAATAGAATCCTAGAGGCCAATTTACCGTAGAGGGTTCCCACTATCCAAATGAGTAGGTGCAAGCCATCACTACCCTGAGGAATGGTAAGCAAGTAGGTAATCAGGTTAAGAACCCGTCTATTGATATTGAGAGTGAGGAAATTTCCCCAGAGAGACCTAAAGTACCCACTCCTACCAAGCCCATACCAGTTAATCTCCCACCGACGCAGGATGCCCCTACTGAACCCACCAATGAAAAATCCTATATCTCTAGGGTCCCCTTCCCTCAATGCCTTAACAAACCCTCCCTGTTTAGTAAGTCCCATAAAAAATGGAGGAAATGTTAGAGGTGTTCAAGCAGGTTAAGATCAACCTTCCTTTATTAAATGTCATCATCAAGTGTCTGCCTACGCCAAGTTCCTAAAAGACCTGTGTACCCATAAGAGGAAAGCCAAATCCAATGTCACCCAAATGGTCTTTCTGACTAACCAAGTGAGCTCCTTGCTAACCAGTGAAATACCACCTAAATATAAGGACCCTGGTGTCCCTGTTGTTTCTATTGTCATAGGTGACCATACAGTAGAGCTCTCTTGGATTTAGGGGCCAGTGTCAACCTCCTCCCATACTCAGTTTATGAACAACTTGGCCTAGGAGAGCTGCAGCTCACCTCAGTCACCCTTCAGTTAGCAAACCGATCCATTCGTAGACCTAGAGGTGTTATAGAAGATGTACTTGTCGGAGTTGACCGATTCTACTTCCCTGTTGATTTTGTCGTCTTAAACATGGAACCTATTGCCAACTCCAAATCCCAGATTCCTGTTATCCTTGGCCGCCCTTTCCTAGCCACAGCCGATGCCAACATTAACTGTAGGTCAGGGCTCATGAACGTCTCATTTGGGAACATGAAAATTAAGTTAAACATCTTTAGTGCTTCCCAACAACCCTCTAGCAAAGCGGAGTGCCTTATAGTTGATGACCTCGATGACCTAGTCCAGGAGTACCTTCCCTTTGCTGTGCTTAAGGATGCCCTAGAGCATACCCTTTTCTACGACTAGCTAGATACATATGAGGGCACACCTGACCTTGAGGAGGTTCATCACCATTTAGTGGCTGCCTTATACCCTGGACATATTCTATGGAGACCCCATCCTGACCCTCTTCCTGTGTCTACCGCCCCGCCACTAAAACCCTCCATAGAGTCCCCACACACACTTGAGCTGAAACCCCTTCCTAGCTCCCTGAAGTATGCTTTTCTAGGACCCAACGACACCCTTCCTGTAATTATCTCCTCGAGCCTATCTTGTGACCAGGAAGCCCAGTTGTTGGAGATCCTTACCACCCACAGGAGAGCCATAGGATGGACAGTGGCTGACCTCCGGGGTATAGACCCCTCTATGTGCATGCATAGAATAAACCTTGAGGACCAGGCCAAATCTTCTAGGGAGGCGCAGAGACGGTTGAACCCTCACATGAGAGAGGTGGTGATGAAAGAGGTAGTGAAACTCTTAGACGCTAGCATCATATATCCTATCTCTGACAGTGAGTGGGTGAGTCCCATCCAGGTTGTACCCAAGAAGTTAGGCTTAACTGTGAAAACAAACTCTGATGGTGAGCTAGTGCCTGTGAGAGAGACCACGGGATGGCGGGTGTGCATTGACTATAGGAAGCTGAACTCGAATACCCGTAAAGACCATTTCCCTCTCCCATTCATTGACCAAATCCTGGAGAAGCTAGCGGGCCAAGAGTTTTATTGCTTTCTAGATAGGTACTCGGGATATAATCAGGTGCCAGTTTTTCCAGCGGATCAGGAGAAGACAACTTTTACACGTCCCTTTGGTACATTTTCATACCGTAGGATGCCTTTTGGTCTTTGCAATGCCCCTGCTACATTTTAGCACTACATGATGTCCATTTTTTTTTACCTGATTGACAAATTTTTGGAAGTTTTTATGGACGATTTTTCTGTATTTGGTACTTGTTTTGATGATTGCTTATACAACCTTACTTTGGTTTGAAACGCTGTGAGGAAACAAACTTAGTGTTAAGTTGGGAAAAGAGCCATTTCATGGTTCAACAGGGGATTGTGCTTGGACATGTTATATCAAAAAAGGGTATCGAGGTTGACAAGGCCAAGGTTGACCTGATTGCTAATTTACCACCACCTACATCAGTTAAGCAAATACGGTCTTTCCTTGGCCATGCAGGGTTTTATCGCCGATTTATCAAAGATTTTAGCAAGATATCACATCCACTATGTCACCTTCTAGGTCAAGACATGCACTTTGAATTTGATGAGTCATGCAAAGAAGCTCCCTCCTCTCTAGCTCGCCCATCATTCAGCCCCCTGACTAAACACTGCCCTTCGAAATAATGTACGATGCATCTAATTTTGCTGTAGGGGCGGTACTAGGCCAACGAATCAACAAAATTCCTCATGTTGTATACTATACTAGCAAGACACTCAATGATGCTCAATTAAATTACACTACCACAGAAAAAGAGTTGCTTGCTGTTGTGTTTGCATTGGATAAGTTTAGGTCATATCTCCTAGGCAATAAGATCATTATTTTCTCTGATCATGCAGCCTTGCGGTACCTTCTTTCTAAGAAGGATGCCAAGCCAAGGCTGATTCGTTGGATCTTACTCCGGCATGAATTTGACTTTGAAATTAAAGATAAGAAGGGATCTGAAAATGTCGTAACTGATCATTTATCCCGAATTCCTACTCATGAGTTGCTCAGCCATGAACCTTTGAGGGATTCCTTCCCTGACAAGCAGCTCTTTGCTATCTCCACCATCTCCCTACCTTGGTTTGCACATATTGTGAATTATCTTGCAGTGGGTCAAGTCCCAACCTTTTGGTCTAAACATGATAAAGACGTGCTCTTCTCACGCATCAAATATTTCTATTGGGATGACCCTGATCTATTTAAGATATGTGCTGATCAAGTCATAAGATGATGTATCTCCGAGAGTGAGTTTCATAGCATCTTATCTTTTTATCACTCTCAGGCCTATGGTGGACACTTCAGTGGAATGAAAACTGCGGCCAAAGTGCTTCAAAGCAGTTTTTATTGGCCAACTCTATTTAAAGATGCCTATGCTTATTGTCAATCTTGTGATTGGTGTCAAAAATTGGGAGCTTTGTCTAAAAGAGATATGATGCCATTCCAATCTATTTTAATTGTTGAATTATTTGATGTTTGGGGGATTCGATTTTATGGGACCTTTTTCGCCATCTTTTGGTCATACATATATTCTTGTTGTTGTGGATTACATGTCTAAGTGGATTGAAGCTGTAGCCACTAAGACCAATGACCATAAAGTTGTGCTGGAATTTCTAAAATCTAATATTTTTAGCAGGTTTGGAACTCCTTGAGCTATTATTAGTGACGGCGGTTCTCATTTTTGTGACAGGTCTTTTGTGACTCTTCTCAAGAAATACTCTGTCACCCACAAGGTTTCCACACTATATCATCCTCAGACGAGCGGCCAAATGGAGGTTTCAAATCGCCAAATCAAGCAGATTCTTGAGAAGACGGTTCGTCCTGATAGAAAAGATTGGTCCTTATGACTGAATGATGCATTATATGCTTATCGGACAGCATTCAAGAACCCAATTGGCATGTCTCCCTACAGATTGGTATACGGCAAGGCTTGCCATTTACTTGTTGAATTGGAGCACCGGGCTTATTGGGCTATTAAAGCCTACAACTTCGATATGGATAAAGCCGGTTAGCAGCAAAAACTCCAACTGAGTGAGTTAGAGGAGATGCGTTTTGATGCATATGAGAATGCTAAACTCTACAAGATGAGAACCAAGGCTGTACATGACAAGATGATTTCTAGGAAATCCTTTCAGCCTGATCAAAAAGTGCTACTCTACAACTCTCGGCTGCACTTACTCCCAGGGAAGCTCCGATCTCGGTGGTCTGGGCCTTTTATTGTGAAAGAAGTATTTCCACATGGTGCCCTTTAGGGCTGGGAATTTCATACCCGACCTGCAAACCCGACCCGGCAAGACCATAAAATTACCGGGCCCGACCCGACCCTATTACAAAATAGGGTCGGGTTGCGGGTTCATTATTACCCGTTCAAATTGCGGGTCGGGTCGGATAATTACCCGCGTGTTATGTGCAACCCAACCCATCTCAGAAAACCTAAAAGCCATCACACTCAACTCCCAAGCATCGGCCGTCGCTCCTGTGTTCGTCTAGGGGGAGAAGCGGAGAAATTCGATAAATCCGTGAAGTGTAGCCTTGTTGGAGCCCATCGACATGTAAGTTAACTGTCTTGTAACTCTTGTCTGTCATTCCTTTTGCATTTGGATTTTACACACAAGGATTTCCAAAATTTACCAGATATAGTGACTGAATAGACGAATGTGAGAGGGTGAACAATCTTGAAGACGATGGCGCTTGATTCTTTAGAACTCAAGGGTAAAAGATTTATATCTCCGTCAATTGGTGTTTGATGGCTTCATTTCCTTCTAACCTTCATATCAGGAGAGAATTTTCATTCTGCCATCCATCATCATCATCATCATCATTAACATAAAATACAACACCTTTTCCCATGTGTATGAAAATTGGCGACACCGATTTGCCTCCAGCATTTAGCCCTATCAGATATCATTTCCATATTCGAATCAAATATTTTTTTAGTTATTTGTAATTTTTTACTTTTGATGTGGGTTGTGGTTTTTTATTTCAGTTCTAATATGTCTTTAAGGGTTGACTAATAATTGCAGGGTTTGATGAAACTTGGATTCTCCTGCCTTTTATTCACTTTGTGAGGTATTATTCTTTTTTTTTTGCTAATGAGGTATTCCATTCTTTATCATGGAGAAATTCCAAATCTTTAGTCAAATGGACACTTGTAATGTTATTATGCATATCTTATCCTATGATATAACTGGCTGCACAGTTAAGATGAATAATGTTAAGTCATGAACTCTACAGAAGCAAATGGACTTTGCTAGAGTTTGTGTGTTGTCTTAGTTGGTGTTCATGGTCAGTAGGTATTAGCCAACAATCACATTATGTCTATTTGAGTCAATGCCTTGTCTTTTGATATGTGGCCTTCAAGTATTTACATTTTTATGTGTTTCTTGAGTTCTTGATGGAAGTGGATAATTTGATGGTCAATTTTGTGCTATGCTGCATTCATTTGAAACTTTATTCCGGCAAGTCTATGAGATGTAGATGAAAACGTGGGACATCTTTTCCGCCATCTTAATGGTAGTTTCAGTCCGGAAAGATATGCTTCTTTTTTGTCTATGATGACACGTTGTTTACAAAATTCGTTTTTGCAAAATACTCAATTCTTATTTTATATGATCCCATGTTGATATTAACCTTGTTCTTTCTTACAAACATAATCTTAAGTAGATTTATGATGCTAAACTACGGCTATGGCAGAGTTTGGCGAGGGACTTTGTTTTTGGTGCATTGTCCACTTGAATACTTACAAGGAGGAACTATTGCTGCAGGGAATTTTTAAGGAAGGTGCAACCATGACTTAGGGTTTGAGGGTCATCCTAGTGCCATGGCGGCTTCCTCCTCGGGGCTCAATTAGGTGAACCTCTTCTCTTCTTCCACCCCATCTACTGCTCTTCCTCATTATCCCAAACTCTTGGATGTGCTTGCAATTCCTATTCTGCAAGAGATCCTAAATGAAGCAACACATCGTTGGCATTATTCTCTTGTTGGATATGTCTTGGATAAAAGAACTTACTTCATGCGACTCAAAAATTCATTGAAAAAGATATTAAAAAAAGTCTCTCCTTTTGAGATGAAGTCCCTAGCCGATGGTTTTTAAATCTTCAAATTTGCATCTACCGATGATTGCGCCGTGGTTCTCAATGGTATGTGGTCAGTTGGAGGGCGACCAGTCATCCTTCGACAGTGGATTCCAGGAATGAAACTAGTGCAGGAAATTCAAGGTGTGCAATACCATTTTTGTTTGCATCAAGCTTTATATGTGATAAACTTTAGTAGTATAGAAGATTGATTCAAGTATTGATGAATAAATTACATCACACAGGACAAGTTTATCATTTGAGAGTAAGGCGTCATATGCTCAAAATCTTGGTCAAGTTGCCAAGTTTAATCGTCGCTATGGTCAGGAGGAAGAGGGAAAGTGATTTTGCAAGAGACCTGAATGTAGCTGAAATCCATTATCATCTATCTCTCCATTTTTTTCCTCCCCCTAGGAAGACATTTATTAGATTTTCTCTTGCTATGTGCTAGTATATCACATAGCCTACAAATGCTTAATAGTTTCCTGAAATTGGCTGTTAATGTTTATTGAAAAATGAGCCCATGAAGACTCTTGTAAATAGGCAACACCAATTGTGATTTACTAATTGTCCATTTACCTACAAGGCCAAGTGAAGATTTGTGAAAAAATTGTACACCAAAAAAATATTAAATTTCTATGTGTTTGTGTGGTGAATTTAGAGGTAAGTATTATTTCTATGGTTTAGCTAAAATCACTTGGTTCAAAATTTGTTTGCCTCATGTTTGAGAATTAGGTCAATGACTCAATAATACAACTTAAATTATATCCAGAGGCATCTAATGGTGCATAAGTGCACTCAGACAACTTGGTTAAATGCATAACCTACCTAACCCCTTCCAATGATCAACTCCACTATATTTGTTTTCTTAGGAAAAACAATCTCCTTTTTTTTAAATTATTAATGGGATGGTTGGACAATGGGAGGTAAAATGGAATAAAAGTATTATTTTAAAAAAAAAATTAAAAGTAGGGTCGGGTCATTACCCGACCCAACCCGAGCCAAGTAGGGTTAGGGTCGACCATTCTCGACCCTACTCATGATTAGGGTCGGGTAATTACCCGACCCTATTTAGGTAGGGTAATGGTCGACCCGACCCAATTCCCAGCCCTAGTGTCGTTGAGATCCACAATCCAAAGGATGGGAGTACATTCAAAGTTAATGGCCACCGTTTGAAACCTTATCTCAAGGTTGTTGATGACCTAGATGACACAGATGGTGTATTTGAATGCTCCAACAATTTCAGAATAATCGTGGCTCAGTCTGGCTGAAGACGTTAAACTTAGTGCTTGGTGGGAGGCAACCCACCTATTCAGGTGTATTCTCTCATTTTCTTATTTTCTTTGTTATATGATCATTGTCATTTTTTATATCTTGTTCACATTGAGGACAATGTTCATAATAGGTTTGGGGGAGGGAATACTGTTTGCACAAAAAAAAATTAGAAAATTGAAATTAAAAAAAATGGTTTTGATTAGTTTTTAGATTGTTTGTTAGTTCTTTTTATAGGTTTTGATAGTTTATCCCATGATAATGCATGTTTCAATTCTTAAGTGATTAATTTGCATTAGAAGTGTGAGTAAGTATACTGAAGGATAAATACACTTAACTGAGCATAACTTTCTGTTACAGTCCTCTTGGAACAGGTGCTTAAGCTAAGAAAACTCACTCTCACACACTAGTACATAAAGTAATACCCTCTAGAGATTTGTTGAATACTAATCTTCAATGGGATGTCTTTAGTCAGAGTCATTGGTTGATATGTGGTTGTCTGTTGAGCTTAAAAGATCATGACAAACTATTTACTTGGCTATGGCAAGGGATTGGAACCGGAAATAGGTTGAGAGTATAATACAACCTGGATTAGAATAAAGATTGTTAAAAAATGAATGCTGAAAAAATGAAAAAAAGGCGGAAAAAATGAGAAAAACAAAATGAAAAGAAAGGGGCTGCTTGACTATTATAGGATTAACTTAGGCTGATGCTCGGGCCCGAAGCGGTCCACCTTAAAACCTAATGCCCTAAGCCAAGCTGGCTGGGAGTCATTGGCCTGAGTTATTGCTAAATCTAAGCATCTTGAAGTCAAGCCTTACACAGTCCTATTATTAAAAAAAAATCTATGGTGTATTATCCTCTCAAATCTAGAATGTTGGACCCGAAGGAGGCGCGCATGCATTTAAGTTATCATGAACCTAAAGATTACGATGACTATGTAGATTCTGATGTTGTTAGGTTAATGGGTAACACTGGATCTGTGCGAAACATAGATTTAGAATGTATGACTACAATCTTCTACATTTTTTACTATCTACATTATCATGATATATCATATTTGAGCAAAAATTTCCAAGATGAAAGTGTGGAATAAAACCACTTACTTGAGGGCTTCTATATTTCCGTTGATTATGAACCAAGTATGTGTGGTTGATTTTTTTAAGCATTGTAGTTTGCATTTGTTGGGATAATAGGTTTGCTTTTTTTTGCAATGTTTTATTTTATTTTGTTTGCATTTAGGTTAATTAGATTTATAAATACATGTTTGTGGGTAGCATGGCTGCAAACCCTCACGAGACATAACTCGTCCTACTAGGGACACCTAGAGGTTTAACGGCTTGATGCATATGCTCAATGTAATCGTGTTCCCTACGAAAGTGGCATTTACTTTTCTGCATTAGTTCTTTAAGTATTGTTTGATTTTGATTTTTGTTTTGTTTTGCTAGGGACTAGCAAAATGAAGGTTTGAGGGTGTGATCTATACATGAAATATACATTTTATTATCTCCTAAACTTATGTTTACGTTAGTGTTTAATTAGAATTAGTGCTACTTTAACGTCGTTTTTGGTTTTTGTAGGAGAATAAGTGTAAGCTGCAGATATGGTGAAAAGTAACTCTAATGATTGAATCTTTATTACTTTGGATTCATATCTCTAATTGGACTTATTCAAACTTCATGTTAAAGCACAAGAAGTTAGCTTTCCAACGCCACTGACCGTTCGCAATTCAGAGATATGAGCAAAAAGTTATGATCATTGGAAATATAGTACGCGAAAGAGACATGACTAAAGAGAAGAACCGTCAATATAAGATTGGATGGATGAGATCGATACAACAGGTTTTCGTTTAATGAAGAAAAAAAATAAAACTGAACCGGTTCAGTTCCAGTTCGGTTCAGTAAAAGAAAAACAAAAGAGAAATGACCCGAGCCGAAGCACAGGCCTTCCAGAATAGAGGCGCTCGAGACTCTGCTCGAGCACTAGTGAAGGGCGAGGCTGCCTGAGACTCAGGCGGGGCTGAGCTGGGTCCGTGGACCAGCGCCGACGCCAGAAGCACGACGGCTACAGCGATGACTGATGGAGGGGCGAGGCTCGACGAGCGGGGAGAAAAGAACGGCAGCCGTGTTCAATAAAAAAATACAGTCGTGCTAAAATTGGAAACACGAGTTTCGATTCGATTTCAACTTGGATTAGGAATCGACTAAGGCCGGAATTGGAGTTCAAAATAGAATTGGATTTTTTCGCTCGAGGTCTATAAAAACAGAATTTATGGAGGGAAAAATGAGAGCTTTCAAGGGAACTTTCGGCCAGAAAAATAGAACATTTGAGGATTGTTTTCGTCGGATTCCGGCGGTGTTTCGCCGAAAGGAGAGAAGGGAGAAGGCCGGAGGGGAGAAGGAGGAAGAAAAGGCGGCGTTTTGGACAAGATTGCGCAATTGCTACAGTAACAATATAGTGCTACAATACCCGCGGGCTGATTGGAGGGGATGGTGAACAGTAATCTATGAATAGTGTTTTCCATGAACAGTATCTATGAGTAGTGCACAATGACTCCGACGAATCAGCAGCATTCTCCTCGTCCAATGGATGGCTAAATTCGCATCCAAGGCGTAAATGAAACCCGAGTAAATTGGTTGTATCGTTTTCTTTCTCTCATTTTAACTTTTACCTTAATTGGTGTATGAATCTTATTATACAATCATTGTTAATTTATTTGAGAGTTATTCTTTGTGCTCGAGAGAGGCAAGAGTAATTCTTGTTAATTTCAATCCGAGGAATGCTTGCGTGTCCGAAAGGAACGTAAGTAGACTAAGGTGTTATAAAGGAATAAGGTTTCATTTATTTATGCTCGAGAGAGATAGATCACAGTTCTATGTTTTAATTGATTTATGTGTTATGTCCGAGAGGAGAGCACAATATTTTGAATTGACAAGTATATGTCTGAGAGGAATATGCTAGCTAGTTAAGAATTTATTCAAGAGAGAGAGAGAGAGAGAGAGACGATAAGCTGGTTTATTGTGTGGTGGATTCGAAGTCTTGGCACTTCTCTATATTCGTTTAATTAGTTAAAGTTTACTGCTTTCTTAGATTAAATTAAAAACTGCAACTTTCTTTCACTTGAATTTGGTGAGATTATTCATCCGTCACTGAGGTTCGACAACCCTAATACTCATTGTAGTACAATTGTCTTGTTCACTTGCAAGTGTTTAAATATTAAACGATCAATAGGCATTAGGAGTGTAATATTCTTTTAGAGTTTTCAGATTTTCTTCTGCCATTTCAAGCAAGGGGTTGGTGATACTTAATTGGCCTCTTTGATTTTGCCTAATGGTTCTCTCAATTTCACTGTCAAAGGCTTCTAAGTCTTCACCCAATCACCTACGCCCTTGCATAAACTAATCACGCAAATAAAAATACCAAAAATAGCCCTAGATGTCAACAACTAGCATTGCATGCTGTCATAAAAATGAAAAAAAACATGCAACACCCAAATTAAACTAAAAAGACAGGTAATAGATTGCAAACGGTAGGAAAGGATGGCCTTTCCACATTGGCGAGAAATCCACGTGTCACTTTTTACCTCTGCAATGTGATTCCTAAAAAAATAAGAAAACCAAATATTAAAATCCTATAAATAAAAGTCTAAACTAATTAAAATTAAATCAAACCATCACCAAGTCCCCGGCAACAACGCCAATTGATTGATTGAATTTTTAACTATTTACTCGCAATCGCACGAGACTACGTATAGACTAGTGGAAACGAGGTCGAACCCAAAGGACTTGGACTGATTCAACTTAATTCTAAGATTTTTGCGTAACAAGTTCTAACAGGATCAAAAGTTTTAATTTTTAACAAAGCAAGAAAATTTATGCGAAAAAAATAATCAAATGAGAAATATACTAAGACTTTGAATCCACCCAAACCTAATAGTTATCCTCTCTGTTAACCCATACAATTCCAAGTGATCAATTATTCGTACCCCTCTCGAAGTCATGAATAATCGTAATATGTGCAGCCCTCTCGAACATGCAACTAAATAAATAAATCTAACTTAATTAATCTCCCTCTCTCAAGCAAACATTAAATATAAAAATGCAATCTTTATTCAAATAGTACCTCGAAATTCGTTACGACCTCTCGAACATTAGCAAACCCTTAGTTTAATTTCACTAACAATTACTCTACTCTCTTTCGATAAACAAAATAATCATAGCAAAATTTACTAAGCACATGGAATAAAAATGACTACTTTAGAATTGTAAATAAACATTGAAAGTCAAACAATTTAGCAGGGCTTCATCTAATCTTAGTACAATAAAATTATCTAAACATGAAAAAAAGGAAAAAAAAAGCCTAGTTTGATTGGTTCATCAACATCTTACAAACAGTGCTCTATTGTCTCGTCTGCAATCTGTCTCGAGTCAAATCAGTTCTCCTCTCAGCACAGCAGACCTCCTCCTCTATTTTCCACCGAACACTCCTCTCTATGCACAGCCGGCTTCTACTTCCTTTCTCTCAACGTAGCAGTGTCTGTTCTGTTCTCTCGAACCGAACAGACGACCTTCTCCAAAACACTATCTCTCTCTCGAGAAAAATAGAGCAGGAGTTCCTCTTGGACAGAACAGAGCCGCCCAAATCCCCTTCTCAAATCCGCCGGCCCTCTCCCTCACTACCAGAACATAGCACCGCACCCCCTTCTGCGTCTCGACACAACAACCGACCTCCTCTTGAAATCTCGACTCCCCTCTGTTTTTATAGGCTGTAAACAGTCTGCTTTCGTCCCAAAATCAGAAAACCTTCCAAATCAATCTTACTTGCGAAATGGAATTCCAATTGCTACCTTCAATTCTTCCTAAACCCAACAGATTGCAACCCGAATTACTGCCAGTCCCGTCCAGATTTTTAGTAAAAATCCCAAATGTCCTCTTCCTGAAACAGAGCCAAAATGCCCAAAATTGAAAAGGTTCCAAATCCGCCCACTCCTGAAATATTCGATTGAGTTAAAATTAGGTCCTTACTATTTTGATCCAGAGCTGTAATTGAAGCTTCCCAATTCGGCTCTCTTCTTTCCCCAAATCAGACTTTCCAAAATCAGAACTTCCAAATCGCGACTTCTGTTCCTCTTTGCCGTCAAACTACTTCTTCTCCGACACCTTCGACCTCTCCGCCGTGACCCATCGCCCATGGCCGTCTTCTTTCGCCATAGCCCGTCGAGCTTCTGTCTCTGTCTCCCATGACCGTCGAACCTTCGGAACCCATCGCCACGACCCTCCTCTGCCAATGGTTGCCTTTGCCAAGATCCCCCCGTCATTCACCACCGTGCTCAAAATCGCCGTCGGGATTCCGTCGACTCCCTGCCTTCACAGGTGCTCGAGCACTCCTCGCCCATCGCTCGAGCAGAGAGCTCGAGTTCTGTTTTGGGTGAAACACCCGAGCCATCGGCTCGGGTCTTCTCTTTTCTGAACCGAATCACTGACCCGCTGAACCGGGTCAGATTCTATTCCTTTCTTTCTTCTTTTTTTTTTAATTGGGCTAAACCCGTTGTAATAATCTCAGCCGCTGGATCTTTGATCTCTTCACAAAACTCGTTTGACGTGCGTTCACTTTTGGCGATATGAATCTGGAACTCTTAAACCTACATAAATAAAATTAAATCTTAAATTAGACACATAATAAAATATAAATTCATTAAATAAAATTAATATATCTAAATTAATTAATTAAGCCCATTTATTCATTAAACTCCTAATTGCTCACTTAACATAAATAATTATTAATTATCATTATTTTAACTAAACTTACGACTAACATATATGTAGAAAGGTATATAAAAGTATGTATATTTTGTAAATATCAGTTGTCACCCACTTAGTTGGAAAAACGGTCTCTCCACTCAGTTGGAGAGTACCTTTTGCCCTATTCAAAAAGCCAACAGGCAAGATAATTTATACAAGCTTCTCATTGCCTGTCCATCCTCATGCATGTTTCAGCTCCAAGGGTTTCCTGTCCAAACGGCTCATTACCTCTGGTATCTTCTCCTTTAGATACCTGTAGACAATAGCTGCAAAGTTCCTATATTTTCCTAAATCTGCAAGAGAAGAATTTGACAATACGAACCATGCAACTTAAGAAGTTGCAATGCCTTTGAGCTGTCAGATTTGATCTGATGGTCCACAGGAAAACTCCGGTTTTATGTGTATATTTGTTGATTTCTAATTTTGCCTTTGTAATGTGTCAAAAAATAAATTTGCCCTTGCAATCTTGCATACAAAATGAATGTTGAGTCTCCCACTTTGCACGCTAATATACATGGATGGTAGATATCGGCCACTGTCCTTGTCAACGGGTTTGGAGAAGCACTATTCATCCTTAAACATAATGTTTTTTTTTAAATACTCTTTTGCTAGATATACAAATTAAAGTGCTTGTTCTAATGATTTGTTGCACTTACAAACTATTCTTCATGCCATCTACTACTACTATATATATAAGAGATTAGAGCTGGTTGTGTCTCTCATGGTACTGGAGAGATTCCAGGGACGTCAGGTCCCTAGTGTTTGGAGTTATTAATATTTACCTAGACATAAAAAGGAGATTTTACCAAATAATATATATTAAAATAAATAATAACTGATTGGGGAAGAAGCAAACTTATTTTTCTATCCGGTTATTGATCGTTTAAATATATAACCCTTGCAAGTGCACAAGGCAATTGTACTACAGTGAGTATAGAAAGGGTTGTCGAACCTCAGCGACGGATAATATTTACCAAATTCAATTGAAAGAAAATTTGCAGTTTGATTTAATCTAAGAAAGCAATAAATTTTAACTACTTAAAATGAGTTTAACTAATATGGAGAAGTACCAAGGCAGAGAATCTACCACTAGTCATGCAATTACTACTCTCAATTATTATTACGCTCAAATTGACATGATACGGTAACTTGTGTTCATGGTCAGACACACAAATCACAATGAATTCACTCACGTTCTTGGTCGGACACGAGAGTTCATCCACTATAAATTATTGTAGCTAATTCTATCCTTGGTCGGGCATAGAATTATCATTTGGGCTAATGATCCTATCCTTGGTCGGGCATAGAATTAACACTAGCCTACTTTTAGCTAAGCATAGGAATTAAAAAGATCTAATTTCATGCATATCAATCAAGTCTATAGTCAAACACTCAAAAGAAATTCATGAAATAACATTAAGTGTAATCATATCAATTATATTAAATGAAACAATCAAGAGTAATAACACAAATCTAGGGCTTCATCTACGCCTTGGACGCGAATTTAGCCGGCCATCGGATGAGGAGAACGCTGCTGATTTGTCGGAGTTATTTTGCACTATTCACCGGAAAATCACTGTTCACTGTAGCAAAAATCACTGCTCACAACCCGGGGGTACTGTTCATCATCTTCCTCGCGCAACTGGTTACTATAGTAATGAAAAAGGCACTGTAGCAGTTGCAGAATTCACCCAAAATCAGTCCTTTTTCGGCCCTGTCTTCCTCTCCTCCGGCGGCTCTTCCTCTCTCTCTCTCTCTCTCTCTCTCTCTCTTCTGGCTGAAACCCCGCCGGAAAGCTCTATTTTTCGGCAGAAATTACCTCTCTAAAAGCTCTATTTTTTTTCGGTCCAAACTCCCCTTCCGGTCGACTGTTCCCCTATTTTTATAGGCAGCCAAGCCCCAAATCCGACTCTTAATCGATTCCCATTCCAAGTTGGAGTCGAATCGAGACCAAGTCCGGCCACTATTTTTCTTTTTTTTTTTCCGTTTTCGATTGGGACATCCACCACCGCCGTGCTTTGCCGCCATCTACTGTCTACCGCCAATCGTCTTCCTCGCCGTCGTACTTTCGCCGTCGCCATCGCCAGCCTCGCCGGTGCTCCACCTCCGCCGGAGCTCAGCCCACGCCAGTCCTTCACCTACTCGAACGCCTTTGTTCTGGAACGAAGGCCCGAGCTTTGGCTCAGGCCGGGTTTCTCTTTTTTTTTCTTTAAACCGAACCGAACCGGAACTTTTTTTTTTCTTTATTAAACAAAAACCCGTTGTATCGATCTCATCCATCTAATCTCATCTTGACGGTTCTTCTCTTTAATCGTGTATCTTTCGCGTGCTATAATTCCAATGATCATAACTTTTTGCTCAGAACTCCAAATTGCGAACAGTCAGTGGCGTTGGAAAGCTGACTTCGTGAACTTTAACATGAAGCTTAAATCAGTCCCATCAGAGATATGCAATCAAAGTTGTGAATATTCAATCATTAGAGTCGCGTTTCACCCCATTTCTACGTCTTGCTCTTGTTTTCTACAAAAACCAAAAATTATATTAAAGTAGTAGAAATTCTAATCAAACACTAGCAGAAACATAAGTTTAGGAGATAATAAAATGCATAATTCATGTATAGATCAATTATCTTACATTTCATACAAGCTCTAGCGTGGCGCTAGCCCCTATGTGGTTTTTTTTTATAATCTGACCTGAAAGGCGTCACTAGAAGAAATGTCTTTCTTTAGCAACAAGGAAAGCGTTTTTTCACTAACGTCTTCAATTTTGTTACATTTTCAACTAAGGCGCCAATAGAAGAGACGCTTTGCTCTTGTAATAAGGAACCATCTTTACAAAAGATTTAAAAGACGTCATCCGGAAGGATGCCTTTGTTCTTTACAAAAAATTTGAAAGACGTCATCCAGAAGAACGCCTTATTTTAAACTTCTTTAAAGCACTCACTCCCCGTGCGACCTGACCCCTATTAACCGACCGAGCAATGGAAAGAGCTGACCATTGCCATTCCCACCCTCTATTCACCGAGGCCGGGGAGGCTCTATCAACCTCCGCCATTCATGCCCTCCGTTCTCCGCTCGCCGTGTCCACTCTCTCCTTGTATTATCGCGCATTTCGCCTGCTGAAGTCCCTCCTTGAGCTAGGTGAGATAGTTCTATTTCTGGTTGGAGAATTATGGGTTTTTCTCATAAATGTGTTCCACATTGTTCTTCATCTGCCAGTGGATATCAATCTTCTTCATTTTGTTTTTCAAAATCCATAGTTGCTTTTTGTTACCGATCTTCTTCATTATTTCTCCAAAATCCGTAGTTGATTTTTTCTTAATTGGTATATTGGCATTGAGTAGTATTTTGAATGATCACAGTAAAAAAATTCATGAGGTTTTGTGAGTAGAGATGGCAGCAGAAATAGTTTCGTTTGTGCAAAGGCATAGTGGGAGAATTGCAATCGATAGAGGTGAATACGAAGGTGGTGAAATCGTAGGATTGTTTATTAGTAAGCCAAACACTTATGAGGAATTAGAGATACAAGTGGCAAAGAAAATGGGATGGGACCTAATAATTTAGAAAATTCGTATAAAGTGTAAAATGTCTCTTTTTGGAACAACCACCACCATACTACCTATTGATGATGACAACTCCATGCAACAAATAACCTATCCTGCTCCTTGTGTGTATACATTGAGCTATTTATAGAAAAGGAGGCCCGGATGCCTAGCTTTGCAAATGATGGCGAAGGCGTAAGTAGGAGTTCTTGAAGAAATATGTCAAGTGGAAAATTGAAGGGAATGTTTGTGGTCGATAATGAATAAGATGATTTGTCCAGCACACTTGCGTGCAACGAACCTCAACTTTTGCCTAGTTAGAGGTAAGTTTATTTTGACAATGTAGTTTAACCATTCAACTTATGTTTTGTTGGCGGATTCTTATTGATGTTGTTAGTTCTCTTTGGAATAAATTAGGCATACAACTCATGCTCATGAAGCAATGAATCTTGACATGGCACAAGGTGGCGAATGGTTTGGTACACAAACCACATTTCATAACCTCTATACCTACAAGGGTTTAAGCGGTTAGAAAGAGGGTGAAATGAATGATGTGGAAGACGATGAGGTTAATGGTGAAGAGATACATAATATGTCGATTAATGATGTTGAAGACATACGAGGAGAGGAGAGTGTGCAAGAGATAGTTGATAATGAGAGAAATGATTTGGTGAACAATGCAGATGATACGGATAACTTGGATGACTTTGAGGAGGAGTTGCCATATGAGGAGTAGCCGCCATATGCACGAATCACAAACGAGAAAATAGATGAGGCAATTAATCGAGGTTTGTATGAGAAGAAATATATGTGGGGCAAATATTCCCTAATAAAGATGAATTTGTCCACACATTGAGTTTGTTTTCAATTACACATGATGTTCACTACAAAGTGTTGCATACAAGTCCAACACAGTGCACAACAAGGTGCCATTTCCTTAACTGCCCATGGAGAGTACGTGCATCAATGAGGAAGGGGATTAATGATTCTAAAGTAAAGACGTATGGTGGCGAACACACTTGTAGAAATACTAAGCTAGACACTGAACATAGACAATGTACCGCGACGTTTGTTTGTCGACACATATTACCCTCCATTAGAGCAGAAGTAGATATCCAACCACTCGTTATCTAAGAGAGGATTAAGGAGACTTTTCATGTGGATGTTTCATACAAAAAACATGGATGGTAAGGAATATATGGTGATTAGGTTGAGTCTTATCGATTATACTTTGAGGCAATAGTTAATACTTTCCTTATTGTTAAAGAAATGTGTCTCTTCCAGTGACGCCTTTCGGGTTAGATTGCAAAAAAAACCATGCATGGGCCAGTGCCACGCTTGCGCTTGCATGACATGTCAGATAGCTGAATCGGGAAATAAGTTTGTCTATTTCCCCATCAATTATTATTTATTTTAATTATATTATTTGGTAAAATCCCCAAATAAAAATGCACATCTTTTCGATACATCTAATAATTTTTTAAAAAAAAAAAGAAAAGAAATCTAATAGTTTTTTTCACAACGTTACATCTAATAATTTCTTTTTAATGGTAACATCTTATAGTTGAAGGTGACTGATTTGCACATTAAATGTTTATATAATCTTTCCAAATTAAAAAAAACACAAACATAGATGACCCCTTTTTGCTATGGTAATTTTACCCTCATATGCCTCTTTGTGTTTGGATTATTATTTAAGAATTTACACCTTTAGTGGGGGTAAATGATACAATTTAAATATTGTTTACTTAAGCGTAGGTAGCGAAGTAATAAAGTTAACTCGGTGAGTATGAGATTGAACCACGAGGAGCATATATGTTTGGAAAAAATCCAATCTAAAACTACTAGTCACAAATTCTAACTAAAATTAGTTTTTTTTCTTTTTTTTTAACAGAAGCCAATAATTTAATGATTCTAGGAAATGTAATATGAATGATTGAACTAAAGCTTCGAATCCGTTGTAGTTTCACATACTAAGTTGTTCGTTAATTACACTCTACTTCAATTAAACCAATGTTTCTCTCAGCTTTATAATTGACTATTATAAACATGATATGTGTCCTTAGATCACACACAATCAAAGAACCGTTTTCAGACAATTGTGCATATGCTATAATTCAAACACATTGATAGTTCTAATAATTTAAGGTACATGACACATCAAATAAAAGAAGAATTCAATAAGTGGAATAGAAAAGACCAAATAATAGAATACAAAACATTAAACTTCAGTTATGGAGTATGCATAGCATGCTTCCTTACAACTTTGTCTCAGCCTTAGATCTAGGGGATTAGAACCTCATTGACATGAAGAACACAAAAACAAATAGATACATAGATGAAAAGAGAAAATATATAGAAAAGTACTGCACTTTTCGCTTCTCCATTATGCTCTTGCTGCTGATGCAAGGCTGCCCTTGTTTTCCTCCATTCTACTTCGCTTCTTCTCTCTGTTTTCTACTGTACAGAAATGTTCGACCTCTACTGTAGCATGTGGTTTGCCTCTACTACTGTGCCTCTTCTTCTCTTTTTATAGCTTGAATCCTCCTACCCAAGATAAGAGTAAATCTGCAAAATATAGTTCGTCCATATCAACCGGGAATCCCAGCCTTCAACTCAAAGCATAGAAGAAGATTTCTTCAAATCTTCCCTTCCGAATCCGAGTCATCCTTGCTCAAATATGAGTCTATCCAAATCCAAACACAATAGAGCATATAACTATTGCTTCTAACTTTCCAAGTCGAGGATGACTCTGATGGATTGAGCCCGACAACACTTCCAATCCTATTTTCTTCTTCTGCTCAAGCAATTGTGCACTCTACTCAAGCCGTTCTTTTTTTTTCAATTGAATCCGCCTTATTGCTCTCGATCGTCTAATATGCGATGTGTGCCTCTTGCACTTTAATAATATAACCCGTCTTTGCCTTTAATGTAGACCAACGTTTTACATTATTGTTATCTGAATTTCAGCTTTTATAATACAAGTTGAGCTTTCAAAACCTGTTGTAGCCTCTCTAACTGTTGGATCTTCTACAACTTGATCTCTTTGCATATCCATTTGACGTGTAATTAATCCATGATTTGCAATTTGAGCTCCTGAAATCTACATAAATAAAATTCAATTCAATTTTGACACATATTAAAATATATTTTTATTAAATCAATTAAGCACAAAT
This sequence comes from Houttuynia cordata, assembly GCA_039654745.1. Lineage (NCBI taxonomy): Eukaryota > Viridiplantae > Streptophyta > Magnoliopsida > Piperales > Saururaceae > Houttuynia > Houttuynia cordata. The sequence continues at coordinate 14,590,465 of CM077511.1, read as the reverse complement.
AACCATTAAATTAATATAAACTCTTAATTCTTGTTTAACCTAAATAATTATTACTAACCTAGATAACACATAACTAGGGCTAGAAAACAAAAGTATTATGGTATATGATGTGTGTGAATTATGCCCTTATCAACTACCCTAAAATCTATATTTTGCTAGTCCTCGAGCAAAACACATGCTAAAATTACTAGAAATGTAAAAATCATTGTTGTAGGGAACACAATTGCATTTAGTGTATAGAATAAACCTTTAACCCTTAGTTGTCCCTAGTTGGATGAGTTTTGATTCGTGAGGGTTTACAACCATGCTACCCACAAACATGTAACCTGATATAATAAAATCCTAAATATCCTTTCCTATACGTTTAAATAGATTAACCACTAATACTTGCGTAAATAAACAATTAAAGTATAAAGATGCTCAAATTAGTGGTTCTGTTCCACACCTTCGTCTTAGAAATATTTGCTCAATATATATATATATAAATATTGTTCAAAAAGCAAAGGTCCAAAATAAATAGGCATACAATCTAAATTTCTATCTTCCACACATTCTAATGTGACCCATTAGTCAGGTTACAGTTGAGCTCAATAATCCAAAATAATTCTATGGCATTTTTATCTTGAAGTATAATGATGGAAGTAATGTTCAAACATCCTCAACCATAGGTCCACAGTATAGGGTATAAAAGTATAATATAATATTTTTTAGCCAATATTGCGCAATGATATTTCTATGTGTAATTGATGTATGTGAGTGATTTTTTAAAAATAAGAGCGCATGAGTGATCTATACATGAAATATACATTATATTATCTCCTAAACTTATGTTTATGCTAGTGTTTGATTAGAATAACTACTACTTTAATATAGTTTTTGGTTTTGTAGGAAATGAGAGCAAAGATGCAAAAATATGGCGAAAACGGACTTCAATGGTCAAATTATCATAACTCCGTGTACAAATATCGGATTGGACTGATTCAAGTCTCACGTGAAAGTTCAAGGAGTCAGCTTTCCAACGCCACCAACCACGCGCAATTCGGAGTTCGGTGCAAAAAGTTATAGCCATTTGAAGATTCCGGACAGTAGAAACGATCGATCGCAACCTTTACGCGATCGATCCCGTCTACGATCGATCGGACACAAAAACGATCGACCGTATCTACTGGAATTTTTGGATTTGCGCAAAGTTTTGAAGACAGTAAAAACGATCGATCGGCTTCGTCCGGCATCGTTCGCAATACGATCGATCGGGAGCAATTAACAAAGGAAAACGGCTTCGTTCGGCAGCGTTCGCAAGGCGATCGATCGTGCTATACGGGCGATCGATCGGTGCATACGGAAAACGCAATTTAACCCTATTTTGACTCGGATTTGGAAAGGGATTTGAGGGTTTTCCTTCACCCCTATATATATGCCTTAAGGGAGAACGTATGGGGTATGCAAGAATAGAGTTTTGAGTTCTTTTGGAGTCCTTGGAGGCTAGAGCAAAGGAAGAAGAAGAAGAAGAAGAAGAAGATGAAGAACTTGTTGATGGATTCTCTTCCCATGCTTGGCTAGACTCTCTTCCAAGGCGTAGATGAAACCCAACTGATTGGTTGTATTGTTTCTTTCTCTCATATTATGTTTTTATTCTAGTTGGTGTATGAATCTTTGTTATGCAATAAAAGTTAATTCATTAGAGTTTATTCTTTGTACTCGAGAGAGACAAGAGTGGATCTTTGTGGATTTCAATCTGAAAGAGCACTTGCGTGTCCGAGAGGAACGTGAGGGCTCTGAAGTGTTACATATTAATAAAGTCTCATTGGTTTATACTCGAGAGAGATAGATCACAGTTCCATGTTTTAATAGATTTATGTGTTACATCCGAGAGGAGGGCACTATAATTTGAATTGACAAGTGTATGTCCGAGAGGAATACACTAGCCAACTGGAAATCTGAATTCAAAAGAGAGAGAGAGAGACGATACACTAGTCTATTGTGGTGGATTCAAAGCCTTGGTACTTCTCCTATTGATTAATCTCAGCTTAGTTTAGTTAAAGTTCATTGCTTTTCTCTAGATTAATTAAAAACTGCTGCTTTTCTCTTGAATTTGGTAGAATATTAATCCGTCCCTGAGGTTCGACAACCCTTTCCATACTCACCGTGGTACAATTGCCTTGTGCACTTGCAAGGGTTTATAATTTTAAACGATCAAGTTTTTGGCGCCGTTGCCGGGGACGGCACAATAGTTTACCAGATTCTTAGCATAATTAGTTTTAGAGTAGTTTAGTGAGTCTTAACTTAGATTATCTGTCAGTAGCTTAATTTGTGTTTTTCTTTCTTTTTGCAAGGTTAAGAGAAGACGTGGAATTCTCGCCAACGTGGAAGGGCCGCCCCTTCCCCTAGTTTGCATTCTCTTATTCTTCCCTTTTTAGATTAACTTGTGTGTTTGGTGTTTTTCTTTTCTTTCTGTGACTGCATGTTGTGCTAGTTGTGGCTATTAGGACTGTTAGTTGTCGATATCTAGGACTGATGATTGCTAGTTGTGGATATCTAGGGTTGTTTATTTGATTTGTGGATGTGTGATATTGTGGTTCAGTTGATGAATGCATGGTGAAGAAATGTCTTCACCTTTCTATGGATTTAGCCATGAGAACCCATATAGGAGCTTTAATGATTATTGTTCTTCACACACACCTAATCCCCCTCCCTATGAAGTGCCCTACCACCCACGACCCTTATATGCTGATACTTACAACCGTGGGTGGGATAATCACTCTAATTTTTGGAGTGGCACATCTTCCCTACAATATACAACTCCTTATATGTCGGAACCATGTGCCCTCTGTTTAAGTCCCATTCACACCCCAGTGGAGTGCCCTTTGGCCCATGAGTACCCTGATTTTATAAGAAAATATGTGAATGAGGCCCGAAGTCTTCATAGGTGGGAGGATCATCCTAACAACCCTTGGGAGCAAGCCAACCCTGGGCCCACTCTTCATCAGGCCCCTAGACAAGATTTCTTAAGCCATCAATTACCTTACCAATTAGCCTCTACTCCTCAGTTTGGCCAACCGACCTTGGAAGACCAGATGAGTCAAATGAGCCAAATGCTCCTCTCACACTTAACCGAGATTAAAACTGAATGTGAGGAGATGAGAGATGAAATACGGACCCATGCCCAGATTGTACATTCTCACACACAGGCTCTTGCCAACATTGAAATATAGTTAGAACAGCTAACACAGGCCATGAATAAGAACGACGAATGCATTTTACCTGTCGAGCCTCAATATCCGAAGGGCCAATTTTCTGATGAAGGGATCTGTTTTTTCCCTGATTATGATGTTACATCCCTTCAGAATGCCCAAAGGTTTGACAATGAGCTTGAGTGGGTTTTACATAATGATCAAGAGGGTGTAGAAATTCAAGAAGAAGTAAGTGTGTTGATAGAACCAATTTTTAAACCTTCTTCTATATCTGAGGAGTCACAGTCTATGGAACTATCAACAGAACCTTCTATGCCTAGAACACCATTCATACCTTGTCTAGATCAATCTAACTCTTTGTTTAATGAACATAACTTAGACTGTTTCATAGATAGTTTAGTTGATTCACTAATTGAGGAAGCTTTTCCAATTGGGTTACTAGAAGAGGCCCCTAAGGCCAAAATGGTTGCTGTGGGGGAGGAGGTTCCCTTTATATTAAAATTCTCTAATGACTTTCTTTCATGGTTAATGCAGGGACCCCTCTTTCCAAAGCTTCCCTACCCACCACTCCATCCTTTTATTCCACGATGTGCTCCATACTTAGGCAACAAGGATAGGAGTGTATGGTGCAATCATTTAATTGATCCAGGTTGATGACTTGATAATCTGGACCCTACAGAGGATCGTGACTACGTCTGGCTGAAGACGTTAAACTTAGCGCTTGGTGGGAGGCAACCCACGTATTCAGGTGTATTCTCTCCTTTATTTGATTTTCTTTGTTATATGCTCATTGTCATGCTATATTTTGTTCACATTGAGGACAATGTTCATAATAGGTTTGGGGGAGGGAATATTACTTGTATAAAAAAAAAATTGAAAATTGAAAATCATAAAAATTTGATTAGTTTTTAGGTTGTTTGTTAGTACTTTTTCTTAGGTTTTGATAGTTTATCCCGTAATGATGCATGTTACAATTCTTAGGAGATTAATTTGCATTGGAAGTGTGAGTAAGTATACTGGAGGATAGATACACTTAACTGAGCATATCTTTCTATTACAGTCCTCTTGGAACAAAGTGCTTGAACTAAGAAAATTCACTCACACACACTAGTTACATAAAGTAATACCATCTAGAGATTTGTTGAATACTAATCTACAGTGGGATGTCTTTAGTCATAGTCATTGGATGATGTGTAGTTATCTGTTGAGCTTAAAAGATCATGATAGACCATTTACTTGGCTATGGCAAGGGATTGGAACCGGAAATAGGTTGAGAGTATAATACAGCCTGGACAAAATAAAGATGTGCTGAAATATATGTGCTGAAAATAAAAATGAAAATGAAAACAAAATGAAAGAAAAAGGGGCTGCTTGACTTTATAGGATTAACTTAGGCTGATGCTCGGGCCCGAAGCGGTCTCTTAATACCTAATGCCCTAAGCCAACTGGCTGGGAGTCATTGGCCTGAGTCATTGCTAAACCTAAGCATCTTGAAGTCAGGCCTTACACAGTCCTAGCGAAAAAAAAGAAAGAAAAAAAAAAAGAGAAAAAAAAAAAGTCTGTGGTGTATTATCCTCTCAAATCTAGAATGTTGGACCCGAAGGAGGTGCGCAGATCTGTGCTATCATGAACCTAAAGATTACGATGACTATGTAGATTCTGATGTTCTTTGGTTAATGGGTAACACTGGATCTGTATAAACAGAAATTTAGAATGTATTGCTATAATGTTCTACACTTTCGACTATTTATGTTATCACGCTATATTATATTTGAGCAGGAATTTCCAAGATGAAAGTGTGGAATAAAACCACTTACTTGAGGGCTTCTATATTCCTGTTGATTATGAACCAAGTACATGTGGTTGATTTTCTTAAGCATTGTAATATGTATTTGTCGGGATAATAGGTTTGCTTGTTTTACAATGTTTTAATTTTTCCTTTGTTTTTGCACTTAGGTTAATAAATTTCATAAATACATGTTTGTGGGTAGCATGGCTGCAAACCCTCACGAGACAACACTCGTCCTACTAGGGACACCTAGAGGTTTAACGGCTTGTTGCATACGCTCAATGCAATCGTGTTCCCTACGAAAGTGGTGTTTACTTTTATGCATTAGTTCTTACTTTGTTTGATTTGATTTGTTTTGTTTTGCTAGGGACTAGCAAAATCTAGGTTTGGGGGTGTGATCTATACATGAAATATACATTATATTATCTCCTAAACTTATGTTTATGCTAGTGTTTGATTAGAATAACTACTACTTTAATATAGTTTTTGGTTTTGTAGGAAATGAGAGCAAAGATGCAAAAATATGGCGAAAACGGACTTCAATGGTCAAATTATCATAACTCCGTGTACAAATATCGGATTGGACTGATTCAAGTCTCACGTGAAAGTTCAAGGAGTCAGCTTTCCAACGCCACCAACCACGCGCAATTCGGAGTTCGGTGCAAAAAGTTATAGCCATTTGAAGATTCCGGACAGTAGAAACGATCGATCGCAACCTTTACGCGATCGATCCCGTCTACGATCGATCGGACACAAAAACGATCGACCGTATCTACTGGAATTTTTGGATTTGCGCAAAGTTTTGAAGACAGTAAAAACGATCGATCGGCTTCGTCCGGCATCGTTCGCAATACGATCGATCGGGAGCAATTAACAAAGGAAAACGGCTTCGTTCGGCAGCGTTCGCAAGGCGATCGATCGTGCTATACGGGCGATCGATCGGTGCATACGGAAAACGCAATTTAACCCTATTTTGACTCGGATTTGGAAAGGGATTTGAGGGTTTTCCTTCACCCCTATATATATGCCTTAAGGGAGAACGTATGGGGTATGCAAGAATAGAGTTTTGAGTTCTTTTGGAGTCCTTGGAGGCTAGAGCAAAGGAAGAAGAAGAAGAAGAAGAAGAAGATGAAGAACTTGTTGATGGATTCTCTTCCCATGCTTGGCTAGACTCTCTTCCAAGGCGTAGATGAAACCCAACTGATTGGTTGTATTGTTTCTTTCTCTCATATTATGTTTTTATTCTAGTTGGTGTATGAATCTTTGTTATGCAATAAAAGTTAATTCATTAGAGTTTATTCTTTGTACTCGAGAGAGACAAGAGTGGATCTTTGTGGATTTCAATCTGAAAGAGCACTTGCGTGTCCGAGAGGAACGTGAGGGCTCTGAAGTGTTACATATTAATAAAGTCTCATTGGTTTATACTCGAGAGAGATAGATCACAGTTCCATGTTTTAATAGATTTATGTGTTACATCCGAGAGGAGGGCACTATAATTTGAATTGACAAGTGTATGTCCGAGAGGAATACACTAGCCAACTGGAAATCTGAATTCAAAAGAGAGAGAGAGAGACGATACACTAGTCTATTGTGGTGGATTCAAAGCCTTGGTACTTCTCCTATTGATTAATCTCAGCTTAGTTTAGTTAAAGTTCATTGCTTTTCTCTAGATTAATTAAAAACTGCTGCTTTTCTCTTGAATTTGGTAGAATATTAATCCGTCCCTGAGGTTCGACAACCCTTTCCATACTCACCGTGGTACAATTGCCTTGTGCACTTGCAAGGGTTTATAATTTTAAACGATCAATGAGTCCTAAAGGATTGTATAAGATCGAGAATCAAAACTTCATATTTAAGTGTCTCTATCCTCAAGTTCATTCATTCACACTTTCTACAACCTCTCTAAAATTGAAATATGAATAGAAGGGATATACTAAAAAGCAAGCTAAAAACTAATTTTTATGCCTTTTTTTATAGTCATAAAGTGAAATGTCAATCTACAACCCAAACCTAAACTAAGCATTGTCCTCAATGTTAAGAATGGAATAAATGACATATATGAGGTAAAGAGAGAAAAATAAATGTTACTTAGAGTGTTGTAAAGTGTTAAAATTCCATCACAATGAACAAAAATATTAAACCCAAAACAAAAGCAAATAAAAAGGTCTGGACAATAACTCATATCAAAGAAAATTCAAAACCACTTTCCCAAACTTAAATCGAAGCACCCATAAAAACAACATCATATTACTAACCTAAAAGAAATAAAACGTTGGCCTGCCACTAAGGAGTGCTAAGTTTATTATCTTCAACTAGACAATGTGAGTTTAGAAGGATTCAACCCTGATAAACACGATTAGACATAGGGATAGTTTCAACCTATGTAGGAATCAACTTCAAATATGGCTTAAGTCATTGATCATTCACTTTAAACACGTTGCCATTTTTTTTGTTTTCAATTTTTAGAGCTTCATTAGGATAAGCAGTTTTAACAATAAATGGACTAGTCCATCTAGAATGGAGCTTGCCAATAAACAAATGCAATCTAGAGTTCTACAAAAAAAAAAAAAATTTGCAGGTTCAAAATTTTTTCTAAGAATGTGTTTTGCCCTCCTCAACCCTAACCCTAAAACACCTTCGGTAAGTTTTAAAAACTTAACTTCACTTAATCATATCTCCTTCATTTTTAGTCTATCTTCGCCCATTTTTTCTGTTCTTCCTTATTTTTTATGTTCTTTCTGATCATCATGATATCCTAATAACCTTGATACCATATCGAAAAAAATATCACAAAATCCACGATAAATAGTATGCGGTATCTCAACATCTTTATGATATCATCATGATAAGAAAGATCACTAAAAATAAGGATGAATGAAAAAAATAGGCAAAAATGGATAAAAAATGAGAGAGATGTGCATCGTTAAAGCTGATCCCACTAAAAAAGCCAAAATATCCAGAGTAGATTTTGGACGTCCACTGTAGCATCCATATTTTTTCCATATCCAGCCTGAAACACGTCCTGAGGTGTTTCAGCTGGATATGAAAAAAACTTGGATGCTACAGTGTAGCAAAACATCTGGAGGGGGCTTTTGAATAAATTAAAAAAAACTACAAACATGTGAGCTTAAGCATTTTTGGGTTCTAATCAGTAGGTGAAATTTGCCGTGCGTGCCAAGTTGACAGGGCCCGACATTGGAGCCCTTTCTTAAAATTAATATTTTTCAAAATTAATCAGTCCTGTGCCCCATTTTTTTCTTGCATCCGTTCGAAGAGGTAGTATACAGCCTTTCGTTGCTGGCAAAAGGAAAAACATTGCACCTTGCATTGGGAGAGTGGCGTTGTGATTGATCTACATCAAAATGATAATCCCAGTTGACGAAGAGTTTAGGCCAGAGGAAAACAGTAAAGCACTGATATAATTTGCACTGGACTTGATGGCAAGTAAAAGAGACTTCACATTATCATATAGAAAAAGAAGAAGGAATCCATGTGAAGGATTTAGACGGGAGATCGAGTGCACTAGTTTTATTTCTTTTCTTTGTTTTTTGCACAACACAATCGTGTGTACAACTTGCAAGGTACCTCTCCACATCTGACAGTAATTAATTTAAAAGGATAGGAATCCTCTTTACTGCCTCCATAGGTTAGATTTCTTAATCTACAGGAGTGAGGTTTAACAACTTGCTTATAAACTCAAGGTTTTTAAAACTGGAACGGCGAAAATTTGGCCGATCCAGTTGGACCGGGGGTCAAACCGGTTTGATCCGGGATAGATGTTAGAAGAGAACATTATTGATGTCTACCTTATATATATAATAAATATATATATATATTGTGCATAATAAACATAAAAGTTAAATAGTTCAGTGGTGAAGTCGTTGGGAATGATGGTTGTCAGTCCTGGTTTTGAATCTTAGCAAAAATAAATTTTTTTTACAAAAAAAAATACAGGTTCGATCCATTGAAATTCCGAACCGGACCAGTTCGGTTCGTCGGTTTAGCAAGTCAACCAACCATTTTATTTTTGAACCAGCCGAGTCAATTGACCGGGGCTAACTGCTCTGACCAAACCGGTATGTCTACCAGTTCCGATTTTTCGCTGTCGGACCGGCCGGTCCGGTTCGGTTTTAAAAACTATACATAAACTATCACACAATGATGTGCACTAATTATACTTGCTGTCTCATATGAAACTCTGCTGTAAAAACATATGTACATCGAATAGGATTGGCCAGTTAGGCAAGCAACATTGAAGTTGGATGAGTTTACTATTAAGGTACTGATTTTATGCAGTAACAGAAAAGGATTCTGAATCACTGATTTATGGGAGCTCTATGAAGGACTAAATTAAAGCGCCTCAATAATCAAACAAGTTCGATGTCATTAGAATTCCGTCCCTCGTTGACATAAAAAAAAGGAAAAACAAAAGAAAGAAAAGAAACCATCGCCGGGAGATGTGTATCTCTATGCATGAAAAGTAGCGGCTCGAACAAAGAACCAATTAAAAGATACATCATTATTCAGAACCAATTAAAGGATACATCACTATTCACCAAACTATGCTCATTGCCACGCTTAAAAGTCATATACTGAAAACAAACTGTCACAACTAGCCAGAGCCACTCGTCTCGAGCGTCCTCTAACTGATTGCAAAACTTAACAAATCCACAAAAGGACTGAAAAGAAATCTCACAATCAAAGAAACTCGATCGAAACAATAGCCAATCGAGATATGTACTCCAGCCGTCTATGCTTGTGGAAACCCAGCCGGGAAAATAACAAAATGTGTTTTCCCTCTGAAGAGTGAAGACGTTCTCATATAATCAGTGTATGCATCGGTCTCCATGCCACATGTGCATACACACACACATATATATACTCTTTCCGTCCAAAAATATCTGTCTGCATTAGAAAAAACAAAATGAACTAAATCAGTTCATTTTGGTTTTCTAATGGGGACATATATTTTTGGATGGGGGAGTATATATATACATTCACACTGGCTGCGCCTACCTATCTAGCTTCTTACGTACACATTTTCACAAACTTATAGCTTAGGATGGATATTGGTCGGAGGCCAATCACATGCACACCTGATCAAGTAGCTAGAGAAAACATAAAGGTACACGAGATGATTATAAACGAGGCAATTAAAGGTTTAGGGGTGATAACTTGCATCATAAGCCTGAGGGGGATGGTTGTTGCCCACACCTGGGCTATTACCTGGGGGGGTTGGCCGAAATGCCTCCACCTCGTATTTCTTCATGTGCCGGACATGTGACGGCTGCAAGGCCACATCATTTTGGAACACTTTGACCCCGTTGCCTCGTGAGCCTGCCGTATCCACTTGCCATTCCAATCTTCTAGCTGCAGCTTGAGCCACGCACAAGCACTTGAAGGTGAGAAGAACGAGGATTATTGTGATCAGCTGAACGGAGTGAGTATTTTTAACACTAGACGCGGCCATGGATAGATATATAAATGGAATACTGATTAGTCGAAGCGAAACAAGCTCAAGTGATCAGAAGGAGATGATCAATTGGAGGGAACAAGTTAAGACGTAGCTATATATCTTGAGGTAATATCAGTGATCAGATCTGTCCCGAACGAATGCTTGATGCTTTGCCATAAGTTGGTTCAACGTGCTATTTAATGTGGTTCAAATGGGGCCCATGAATGGGGATTCAAGTGTCCGACCATCGACATTGACGACGCGAAATTAACAAAAGAGCGTACACGACGTGGGTTGAGAAATAAAATTCATCGACCACATGGTTGAGTTTACTTGGCTTCTTCTCCTCACCACTACCACCAAGTCACTAAGGAGGCTGGCTTGGTTAAATAACGGTCAAGTCATGAAGAGAACCAAAAGCTAGATAAAGTTTTCATTAATTTGTACACTTTATTCAAGAACAAATGGCTTACATTAATTATTTGTCCAAAACGTTGTAGCTAGGGAAGGTATTCTCATGTCCGAGCTTTGGATCTAAAGTTCTAGCAAGTGGGATTACTAGATTTGGACTCTCGTCAATTCTCTATCTCAGTGATCCTATTTTCTGAAGGCATCCATTGGATGATCGTACTACTTGATTTGACAGCATAAATCAGAGAGATACTTTATGAAATATAAATGAGACGCTTCCTCCTGGAAGCGCCTTTTCTGATCTCAAAAATATTGTCTCATCGAAAGTGAAAGATGCCACTGGTTAATTCAAATGCTAAGGAGATAGTATGAGATTGATTGTGCATCATCAAGAGGCTAAGAGTAACCCCTTTACTTGTTTTGGGAAGGACAAGAAAGCCTGGCATCGCGTGGGATGCTCAAATAAGCAAAACTCAAAACTTTGGTGTTGGCCATTAGCATGATGACGGTTCACAGCAACACAAGATCATTAAAGTATAATATCTATTCGCTCATCTCGTCTCCCATGATATTAGAATTTAAACAAAGGGAAAAAAAAGTAGCAGCTAAGTAGTAGGGAACTCGTGGATGGAAGAGGCTGCTACTGGGTCGATCGGCCGAGGAGAATTAGTATCCAGTGGATCCGTTTCTACCATGTGTGATAGCCCACGTGGTATATTGTTCCATTCATAAGGGGCCATTTGGACTGCATTAGCATGTGGACCATCATACTCTGTAGAGGGTCATGAGCTTGGCTTCTTCTCCGGAGAAATGGTTGGGTGTCCTTGCCTCCTTTGCACACTACTTCAGCTTACTAGGGGGCAGTCTTTCTTAGTGCTGCATCTTGTGATATCCGAGATAGGAATCGAAATTCACCCGAAATTTTAAGAACCAAGCTGACCCACGAGAAGAACCGAAATATCCGAGAACCCAAGATAGAAACCTATGATACGAACCAAGGATTTAAGTCGACTCAGCACAAACTTAGGTTGGTTTTGTCCGTCACTAACTACAAAAAATTTATATATACATAATTAGAGCTGGATTACACATACTGACGGTGCATAGGAACTTTAGAGTGTTAAACTTGGGGTAAAAAACATAGTGGATAGCATTGAGTTTAATATAAATAAAACTCAGGTCGGTTCTTGGGTTTTCACATGCAGGACCCGATCCAAGAAATACTTGGGTATTTATTTTTTCAAACAGACCCTATCCAAGATAGGACCCAACAAACCCAATCCGAATCACTATCAGGTCAATTCCATCCGGTTCTAGTCGAGTAGGATTTTTGGTGCAACCCTAGTCTGTCTTAGAGATTGACGGTGCTCAGGCGATAAAATTGTGCTCCAGCAATTTGGTGCGAAACAGCTATAGCGCACATGTGTAGTGTGCACCTTCGATTTTCAATAATAAGCCGCATAAAAGGTGACATGGGCTGGCAATAATCTCTCTCTCCCCGGTAGCGTAGCTGAAAAGATAGAACACATGAAGAAATCCAACATCGAAGATGTGACATGCAACAACCAACTATAGTCAAAGTTTAAATTGATGGTGACAGTCGGGTTGTCGACTATTTAAAAATGTGTAATTGCATGTTGCAAGTAATGAAAGTGGAAGGTGCTGGAGATAACTCATAATCTATTAAACTTTCAAACCCATAATTAAATATACATCAATATCTCACACATAATTAAATATACATCAATACTTAAAAAGCATTATGATTCAAGTCATTAAACCTTCAACGCTTGCTTATTACCCATAAGCTCATGCTTAACCTCTTAAGGAGATTATCAAGTACAGAGAGTACACCATCAAATGTCAATCAGGGGCCGTTTGGGGCGTGATTATTGCAAAATATCCAGACTGGATATTGGATATTTACTGTAGCATCCATGTGGATTTTTACATCCAGCTGAAACTCCTCATGAGGTGTTTCAGCTGGATATATAAAATATCCAAATGCTACAGTGTAGCAAAACATCCCATCTGGATGTTTTGCTTTTAATCACGCCCCAAACGGCCGTCATAGTTCTTATACTATATGTCCTCTTCCCTGACTTCTTATACCTCTTATACCCCGGATATGCAAGGATTAGTATATCCTTACGGGGTTCCCTAGCTTTTCAGCTTCTTCTCTGTGCGTACATTTTAGCTGCTGCAAGTTGTTGGAAAAATGTGACTTGAATTAACCATTTATGGGTTAGGCGATTGATCGCTGAGAATGATTGATCATATTTACTGTGATTTTCGTAAAGTAAGGCACAATCGATCGCACCGGCGGTTACAGTCCGAAAATTGCAGTTTTTCCTTCAAAAAATTGCATCATTTCTTCCTAAAAGAACCCATTAAAGTCCTCTTATATATATTAAATAAAAAATCCCATAAGAAATATAGAAGTCAGTCCAAAAATCTTTCTCCATCCCTCTTAGAAATTATTGAGCAATACCATCTCCTCTGATCGAGTTCGTGTTGGTCTGATTTGAAGTGCACATTTAGACCAACAGAGTGGTTCATTGTATTTCGGAAATTGAACGCCAGTAAAAGACTGTGCACGGAGGGCGGCGTATCTGTTTCAAGGACAGCGTTTAGCGCGCCTTGAATCAAGTCTCTTCTCTATTCCTCTTTCAGGTTTATATTTATGGAGTATTTCATCAAATTGGTTGGTGGTACTATCACCCGTGATTTTCATTGATAATTCCCAACAATCTTGAAACAGATATATCTCTTGTTGATTGATTACTATTGCAATTATGGGTGTTGACAAATCTCTGAAACCTGAAAAGTTTGATGGAACGAATTTTATGAGATGGCAGACTAAGATGAAATTTTGGTTAAACAATTAAATGTGTTTTATGTTATTACTGATGTTGTAATTGATAAACATGTTCATCTGAATCTGATAAAACTGCTAGTTCTTCTGAGGTTAATGGAATTGCTAAATCTTATGATAGTGACAAATTCAAACAAGATTATAAATTATGTCATGGACAGATTTTGAGTGTGTTAAGCAATGAATTATATGATTTGCATGTGAACACTAAATCTGCTAAGGAATTATGAGATACTCTTGATAAGAAATTTGGGAATGAGCATGAAGGGGAAGAAAAGTATGTTGTAGCCAAATATTTTGACTATAAGATGGTTGATAACAAGTCTGTTAGAGACCAGGTAGTCGAAATTCAGAATTTGGTTGCTAAGATCATTAGGAAAGGCATTCCCATTGACGAGATGCTCCAAGTTCCTGCTCTTATCGACAAATTACCACCCTCATGGCAGGATTTTCAAATTACTTTGAAGTACAAACGGGACACTATGTCCGTTGATGATCTAATGGTGGCTATCCAAATTGAAGAGAAGCATAGGGGCAAGATAAAATTCATTCAAGGCTCCTCTTCTGGTGCCAATGATAGAGCTCATGCCAATGTAGTAGAAGGGAAACCCAAGTTCTATGGCAATAAGAAAAAGAACAAAAAGATTAAGAATCGATCCTTCAGACCTAGTTCAAATATCCAAAAGGACAAAAAGTCGAAGGTTTGTTGGGTCTATGGAAAGCTTGGATATTTTGCAAACAAGTGTAAGGAGAAGAAGGGTCAGGCCATAGTAATGGTGGGGCTTCATCTTCCGCTTAGGCTAACATGGTTATTTCATATGACGGGTTTAACTAAATCTGAAATTAACTTGGCATGTGAACCTATCGATTGGTGGGTTGATACAGGGGCTACCGTTCACATCGGTATTGATGTTTCTTCTTTTTCTTTCTATCAGGAAGTAAAGGAATAGATAGTGACGATGGGGAACTCCTTTGAAGCTAGATTTTCTGAAGTTGGAACTGTGGACATCCGGTTTACATTGGGAAACACGTTGACTCTCCATAATATGTTACATGTGCCTAGTGTGAAGAAGAACCTTGTTAGTGGAGTACTTCTTACTCGCAAGGGTTTTAAATTAGTGTTTGAATCTAATAAAGTTGTAATAACTAGACATGGTATTTTTATTGGTAAAGGCTATGTCTGTGATAGCCTGTTTAAACTCAATTTAGTTTCATGTAATAACTCTTTATTTCATGTTAAAGATTCTTTGGTTTGCTCTAATGATTCTGTTGATATTTTGCATATGAGGCTAGGACATGTGAGTTCACAAACCGTTAAGTGAATGATGAATCTTGACTTGATTCCAAAATTGAGTAGTAAATCTCTTAATAAATGTGAAATATGTATTCAAGCTAAACAACTTAGGAAACCATATAGATCTGTTGATCGGACATCATGTTTGCTTGACTTAATTCATTCAGATATTTGTGAATTAAATGGATTAATTACTAGGGGTAAAATGAGATATTTCATCACATTCATAGATGATTATTCTAAATTTTGTTATGTATATTTACTAAAATCAAAATATGAGTCTTTTGTGAAGTTTAAGATTTATAAGATGGAGGTTGAGAATCAAACTAAGAGGCAAATCAAAAGGCTTAGGTCTGATCGAGGTGGGGAATATTGTTCTCTTAAATTTTGTAAGTTTTGTGAAGATCAATGAATAATACATGAAACCACAACGTCTTACTCTCCTCAATATAATGGTGTGGCAGAAAGAAAGAATAGAACTTTTATTGATATGATAAATTTTATGCTTTCCTCTTCGGGATTTTCGAAGAATTTATGGGGAGAACTATTTTTTTCTGCGAGTGTAATCTTAAATTGTGTGCCTCATAAAGGCTAAAATATAACCCCTTATGAATTAATGAAAGGAAGAAAGCCGAGCTTGAAATTCATCAAGGTTTGGGGATGTCTCGCGAAAGTGAAGGTCCCAAACGTGAAGATGGATAAGCTAGGTTCGAAAACTTATGATGCAATTTTTATTGATTATGCACAAAATAGCAGAGCATATCAATTTTTAGTAATTGAGTCTGATCGGCAAGATTCTGCAAATACTATTAAGGAGTCCGATGATGTAACATTCTTTGATAATGTGTTTCCAATGAAGGAAAATGGTAAGGTTGTTGTGTATAAATAAGATAGCTCCTCATCTTCCGTTCTCAGAATTGAAGATTTGGGTATTAATGTGAAGGTTAGGAGATCGAAGAGAACCAGGATAGAGAAGAACTTTGGGGATAACTTTTATACTTTTATGGTAGGGAATGAGGATCCTTTAACTTTTAGTGATGTTATGTCATCTGGCAAAGGTTCTTTATGGAAGGAGGCAGTACAAAGTGAGATGGATTTTATACTTGTACATGGGACGTGGGTTCTAACGGATCTACCTCCAAAGTTTAAACCAATTGGGTGCATGTGAATATTTAAAAGAAAATATTATCCTGATGGATCTATTGAAAAGTACAAAGCTAGATTAGTAGCTAAAGGTTATAGTCAAAAGAAAGGTCAAGATTTCTTTGACACATATTCTCCTGTGACCATGATAACTACAATTCGAGTGCTTATTGCATTGACAGCTCATTATAACATCAAGATACATCACATGGTTGTAAAAATGACATTTTTAAATGGTGAATTAGAGGAGGAAAAATATATGGAGCAACCTGAAGGTTTTGTAGTTCCTGGACAAGAAAGAAAAGTATATAAGTTAGTAAGATCTCTCTATGGGTTAAAGCAGGCTCCTAAACAATGGCATCAAAAGTTTGATAATATTTTTCTTTCAAATAACTTTGTTATGTCTACTTCTGATAAATGTCTTTATTGGAAGCTTGTTGGTAATTCTTTTGTCATATTGTGTTTGTATGTGGATGGCATTCTAATATTAGGAAATAATGTGGTTGATATCAATAACGTTAAGGGTTTCTTTAACGAGAATTTTGATATGAAATATTTGGGTCTTGCCAAGGTCATCTTGTGCTAGAAGATTGATAGGACTTCTAAATGAATAGTTGTGAGTCAATCATACTATGTGGAGAAGATTCTAAAGAAGTATGGTTACTTCGATAGAAAATCTGTCAATACGTCATATGATTCTAATGTAAGACTAAAGAAAAATTGTGGGGAGAGTGTGTCACGGCTTAAATATTCACAGCTTATAAGAAGTTTGAGTTATCTGGCTAACTGCAGTAGACCGGATATATCCTATGTTGTGGGAAGACTAAATAGATACACTAAAAGCCCAAATGAATCTCATTGGACTGCCATTGAGAGAGTATTCAAATATCTGAAGGGAAGTGTAAATTACGGTTTACATTATTCCAGGTTCCTGTATTAGAAGGATACAATGATGCAAATTGGGTTTTAGATTCTGATGAAACTAAGGCCACTAGTGGTTATGTGTTCACACTAGGTGGTGGGGCGGTTGCATGGAAATCTTCCAAGCAAACTATGATAACAAGGTCTACTATAGATTTTGAGTTAGTAGCTCTTGATAAAACTGGAGGAATGGCGGAATGGCTTAGAGATTTTTTAATAGATATACCCTGGTTGAATAAATCAATTCCAACAATTTTGATTCACTATGATAGCCAATCAACTCTTGATAAGGTTACGAGTAAGAATCATAATAAGAGGTCCTCTAGATATATTAAACTAAGATATAAAATTTTGCTCAAGTTGACTACCACTAGGGTCATTACCTTAAGTTTCATACTGTAAGAACCCTCATCTTGAACCGGTTTATTTTAATATTATTCATCGGTTATCGTGTAGTTTAAACGTTTTTAATTAAATTTAGTGGTTTTCAAAAATGAATGAGGTTTATAAAGGTTTTAATCAAAACCAACTTCACAATTAGGAGTTTTAAGTGATTTTGGATCAAATCTGAATTTTTGGGATTTTTTTTATTTTTCACCAATTTTCCAAAAATTAGGGTTTGGCGGGACCCCTATGGGCCCCACCAATAAAATTAGGTTTTTGTGACTAAAATGCCCCATACATCAAAGTAGATACTATAAAAAATTTAGAATTTTTTTGGACATAATTTTGGGTTAAAAATTCTATTTCTACCCCACATTTCACTTAGGTTACCCCAACCCCTTTCTATGAAAGAAAAATGTTGTGCTATTTCCCAAATTGGGAATAGGCTTGGCCAGGAGATTTAGAGTTTATTCCCCATTAGCTCAAAAAGGAAAGGATTAGAGGTGAATTTTAGTTTAATCTTTGTTTCTTCTTAGGTTTTCTTAAACCCTTCTTAATCTTGACTTCCTTCATTGTTTCAATCCATTTTAAAAGCATAAAATCACTGTTTTACCTCTCTTTTCTAAGCCTTAATCTTCAAAATCTTGTTTTTATGCTTCCAAAGCTCTAGATCTAGGGTTTACCTTTGATTTTCAAAGCTAAATCGAGATTAGTTGTGTATTAACATAAAATCATGTTTTTGGAAGGTGTTGAAGGAGGTTGGAGGAGGTTGAAGGTTCATTCTCAACAAGGAAAGGTAATGGGTTCTTCAATCTCAGCTTTGGGTTGAAAAAGGTTTTGTTTTTCATGATTTTATTTGAATGGGATATGCTTGCTAGTACTCTAATGGTGGGTTTAATAAATGATAATCTCTTGCCTTGATTTTTTAGGGTTTTATCTTATAATCGTATAAGTTAGTGTTCTGTAAGGTTTGATGGCTTTTTTATAGTGTTTGAGACCATGTATGAAGCTTTCAAGTCGTGTTAATGGAGTCTCGATTTCAGGATTTTCGAAAAGAAGAAGACGCAAAGCGATTGATCGCGCTTGATTGGCCGATCGATCAGCTAGCGAACGATCGTGCATTTTGTTCAAAATTTTTAAATTGATGCAAATTTCAATGTTTTACTCCATTTAATGATTATAATGATTATGGGATGTATTATGTTGAAATTAGGCTACTGGAGGTGTGAAAATAGATAATGAAGGTGTATGGATTATGTTAAGTGGTTGTATGTGGCATTGTATTATATGTTGATCATTATGCATGTTGATATTGAATTACCTTATGTGGAATTCTTGTGATTAAAGCATGTTTCCAGCAAGGATATTATATAGTAGACGATGAATTATGTCCTCTTACATTGAGTATGGTTTTTTGGGAATTGATGTGATCATGCTATGGCTTAAGGTATAGAAGAGAATCATGCTTATATGAGTGAGTCTTCGACTTCATATGGTTGGATTTAAGTTTTATGATGGAATTTGCTTTGATTTCAATTGGGAATCATGGTTTTGAATGTGTTTAAGCATGTGTATATTATTCTATGAGTTTATGTCAAAGCATTGCCCATGTGATTAGAATATGCATGATTGCACACACATGTAGGGAGTTTATTATGAAATTGTAGTTAATTTATACTTTGATTATGATGCATGAGGGGACGGATGGGGAGCACGTTCCATGTATTAGAACCCATGTAGGTCTTGCTCACGGATGTATCATGATATCATGGATCATGTATTGGACTTCATGGATGAAGTTTTATCATTTTTTAACCGGAATTGATCGATTGTATGCAATGTTTGAGATTGTATGCCGAATTAATCGATTGGTGAATTAATTGAAACTTTGTTGGTCCGAAAGGACATGTTTTCGATTTCAGTCATATATGGAACATGTATACTCCCCTGGGTTGAGTCTAGTTATATTGAGATATATGGGGGGCAAGTTGTGTACTTGTCTTGCGGATGAGATTACTGAGATTGTCATCTGGACTTGAGCATCCAGAGTGGTACGCTTCGTGCACCAGCTACCACGTGTTCTAGGGTTCTCTGTGTGGGAATTCGGGCCCTCCCCCACCACAGGGGATGTCCCTGGGCGAACACACCTGCTCTCGGTTCTCTGTGTGGGAATTGGACATCCTTGCCCAGGATCGTCCAGGGCGAGCAGCTTTAGGGGCCGACAACCCCGACTTTTCTTATATTTCCTATGTGGAAATCGAACTATGATACGCCTTCGTGGCCATGACTGTATTCCGCCTATGTGGCGATGCCTGTGTTTACTCTTTGATAGAGGCATTCATTATTTGTGTTGATGCATGCATATTATGATTGTTATACATGATTGTGTATCATGTGTTGGACACGCTTGTCATGTAGGTTAAATTTATGTGTTATGAATGCATGACCAAAAAGTATGTGGATGAGACATTATTATGCAGGATTATATATTGTAAATGCATGATTATAAAGTATGTGAATGAGACATTATTATGCAAGATTATGTGTTATGAATGCATGATCTAAAAGTATGTGAATGAGACATTATTATGCAGATTTATGAGATTTGAATGGATTATCAGAACATAGTGTGTCATGTCAATTATGGATCTATATTTGCTATGTTGTGAGGCTGTTATGATCCCTGATTATTGTCGATTGTATTAAAACTATTACTAAGTTTTATACTAACCCGTATTTCCTTGTTTTGTTTTGGAGGTTGCGTGGCGTGACATGCAGATGGACAGGATCCCCTGTATGAGGAACGGTCGGGGAGAGCATGGGATTAGGCGTGGAGAGCTCTAGACTATATTTTGATATGTTTTTTCGGTTTTACTTTGTTTGACTATGGCACATGGTGTATGTGGGCACCATGGAATTCCATATCGGCGATATATCGCCGATATATCGATATCGGGGCCCACCCGATAAAACGAGATGGATAAATCTCGGTTTTTAATTTTTTTTCAAATATCGCCGATATATCGGTTTCGGACAGATATATCGCTATTTAATAATAAAATAATATTTTCGCAAAAAAAAATTCGAAAAAAAAAAAAATTAAAAAGGGGAAAAAAAGTTACTTTCCCACTTGTTTCCCATCCTAATATGCATATTTTAAAATCTATGCTTTGTCTAAATTAGTATAACTCATTTTAGAAGCTAGATTATGAAATTATATGGTAAAAACTAGTTTTTAACTACCGATATTTTTTTACAAATATCTCCGATATTTTGTCTCTTAAGCCGACCGATACGATACCGATATCCGATACGGAATTCCATGGTGGGCACTTGTTTCCGACTTGTGTTTATCTTATGTGGTTAGACCTATTCTAGATTTTGTTGTTGAGCCTTGTGTGTTGGCTCAGGATTATTAGTATGTGGGTTTAAGACTTGTGGATTTATTTAAAGTTAAACTCCACTTTTATTCTACTTATTTACTCTTGCTCAAAGTAGTTGTGTAACTCTGTTAGATGGACCGCACGTATGTGGGGCATAAGTCTTCCGCTATTTCTTTAATACCGTCACCCCCGGGCGCTGGACCGGCTCTTGGACGGGGTTCAGTTCGGGTCGGGCAGTGCCGGGGCGTGACAAAGTTTTTGGTATCAGAGCATTTCTTTGTCCAAGAGTAAATAAGGAGTGAGTGACAAGTCTTATAGGTTAAAGGGTTATGAGATAATCAAGGTCTAGGTATAACTAGCGATATGCTTTCCGTTAGTTGTTTACCTTAAATGTTTGCTTATTTGCTTGTTAGTGTGTTTGCTGATTTTTTGTGGTGTTGTTTTGTGCTATTAGACTGCATGATTAACGCCTGGTTGTTGTGTAGATGGCTGGCTCTAATCATACAGGCGCTAATAACCATCGAGGTGCTAGAGATCCGAGGGTGGACGCTGTGTTGACCGCCATTGAGGGGTTGACACAGGTGGTCTAGGCCAAGCACGTGAGTCGTAGCGGTTCTGAGTCTCTCTCACTCGAGGGATTCAAGAAGCTTAACCCTCCTAGCTTCAAGGGTGGGTTAGATGCTTCAGTGGCAGATAACTAGAGACTTCATATGGAGAAGATCATTAGTGCTCGACGTTGCCCTGACGTGGAGAAGACTCGACTTGCAGCCTTCATGTTTGAGGGCGAGACTCAGAGGTGGTAGTTGTCGCTGGACTCGCTCTTGGACTGGGTTCGGTTAGGGTCAGGCAGTGCCAGGGCATTGATCGTTTTTTTATAAAACCCTTGTAAGTGCACAAGGCAATTATACTACGACGAGTATTAAAAGGTTGTCGAACCTCAGGGATGGATTAATGATTTACCAAATTCAAAAGAAAGCAGCAGTGTTGATTCTAGACTAAGAAAGCAATGAACTTTAACTAAACTAAGTGAGATTTAATCAATATGGAGAAGACCAAGGCTTCGAATCCACCACAATAAACTAGTGTATCGTTTCTCTCTCTCTTTTGAATAAAGATTTCCAATTGGCTAGCATATTCCTCTCAGACATACACTTGTCAACTCAAAATATAGTGCTCTCCTCTCGGATGTAACACATAAAACAATTAAAACATGAAATTGTGATCTATCTCTCTCGAGTATAAATCAATGAAAATTTATTGATATAAAACACCTCAGTCTACTTACGTTCCTCTCGGATACGTAAATATTCTTCGGATTGAAACTCACAAGAATTCACTCTTGTCTCTCTCGAGTACAAAGAACAAACCTTTATTGAATTAACGGTGATTACACAATAAAATCCATACACCAACTAGAGTAAAAACATAAGATGAGAAAAAAAAACTACACAACCAGATTATTGGGCTTCATCTACGCCTTGGAAAAGTGTTTAGCCTCGCATCGGAAGAGAAATCACCATTGTGTTCTTCATCTTCTTCTCTCCTTTGCTCTAGCCTCCAATAAAGCTCAAAAGTCTATTCTCTCGTACCCAAAATGTTCTCCCATAAGGCCTATTTATAAGAGCGAAGAGAAACCACGAAGTCCCCTTCCAAATCCGAGTCGAAATAGGTCTTATTTCGGTTTTTCGCACACGGCAATCAATCGCGCCGATCGTTCGCTTAATGATCGATTGCAATTCCTTCGTAATTTTCCTCCGATCGATCGCTTTGCCGTTCGACGCCGTATAATACCGATCGATCGTAGTTACTGTCTTGCGCAATTGAAAAATTCCAGTAGATACGATCGATCGTTTTGATGCCGATCGATCGTTTTCTTCAATACACTGCTTTTGCGGGTGAGGCGATCGATCGCATTGATAGCCGATCAATCGTGGTTATTATACATGTATTTTAAATGGCTATAACTTTCTGCTCCGAACTTCGAATTATGCGTAGTTGGTGGCGTTGGAAAGCTGACTTCTTAATCTTTAACATGAAGCTTAAATCAGGCAAGCTGACATTTGTACACAAAGTTATGATGATTTAACCATTCGAGTTATTTTTCACCTCATTTCTGTGTATTACTCTTGTTTTCTACAAAAACCAAAAACTATATTAAAGTAGTAGTTATTCTAATCAAACACTAGCATAATCATAAGTTTATGAGATAATAAAATTCATATTTCATGTATAGATCACACCCCCAAACCTAGATTTTGCTAGTCCCTAGCAAAACAAAACAAAACAAAATCAAACAAACTAAGGAAACTAATGTATAAAAGTAAACAACACTTTCGTAGGGAACACGAGTGCATTGAGCATATGCAACAAGCCGTTAAACCTCTAGGTGTCCCTAGTAGGACGAGTAACGATCGATCGCAATTCCTTCGTAATTTTCCTCTGATCGATCGCTTTGCCGATCGATGCCGTATAATACCGATCGATTGTAGTAACTGTCTTGCGCGATTGAAAAATTTCAGTAGATACGATCGATCGTTTTGATGCCGATCGATCATTTTTTTCAATACACTGCTTTTGCAGCTGAGGCGATCGATCGCATTGATAGCCGATCAATCGTGGTTATTGTTCATGAATTTTTCAAATGGCTATAACTTTCTGCTCTAAACTCCGAATTACGCGTAGTTGGTGGCGTTGGAAAGCTTACTTCTTAATATTTAACATGAAACTTGAATCAGTCCAATCCGACATTTTTACACAAAGTTATGATGATTTAACCATTCGAGTTATTTTTCACCTCATTTCTGTGTATTACTCTTGTTTTCTACAAAAACCAAAAACTATATTGAAGTAGTAGTTATTCTAATCAAACACTAGCATAATCATAAGTTTAGGAGATAATAAAATTCATATTTCATATATAGATCACACCCCCAAACCTAGATTTTGCTAGTCCCTAGCAAAACAAAACAAAACAAAATCAAACAAACTAAGGAAACTAATGCATAAAAGTAAACAACACTTTCGTAGGGAACACGATTGCATTGAACATATGCAACAAGCCGTTAAACCTCTAGGTGTCCCTAGTAGGACGAGTTTTGTCTCGTGAGGGTTTGCAGCCATGCTACCCATAAACATGTATTGATTAATCTAATTAACCTAAGTGTAAAAATTAAAACATTGCAAAACAAGTAAACCTATTATGCCGACAAATACAAACTATAATGCTTAAGAGAATTAACCACACGTACTTGGTTCATAATCAACAGGAAAATAGAAGCCCTCAAGTAAGTGGTTTTATTCCACGCTTTCATCTTGGAAATTTCTACCCAAATATTATATAGCATGATAACATAAATAGTAGAAAGTGTAGAACATTGTAGCAATATATTCTAAATTTCTATTTTATACAGATCCAGTGTTACCCATTAACCAAAGAACATCAGAATCTACATAGTCATCGTAATCTTTAGGTTCATGATAGCACAGATTTGTGCGCCTCCTTCGGGTCCTACATTCTAGATTTGAGAAGATAATACACCATAGACTTTTTTTTTCGCTAGGACTGTGTAAGGCCTGACTTCAAGATGCTTAGGTTTAGCAATGACTCAGGCCAATGACTCCTAGCCAGTTTGGCTTAGGGCATTAGGTTTTAATAGACCGCTTCAAGCCCGAGCATCAGCCTAAGTTAATCCTATAAAGTCAAGCAGCCCTTTTCTTTCATTTTATTTTCATGTTTTCGCATTTTCATTTCAGCATTCATTTTTTTTTCAGCACATCTTTACTCTGTCCAGGCTATATTATACTCTCAACCTATTTCTGGTTCCAATCCCTTGCCATATCCAAGTAAATGGTCTATCATGATCTTTTAAGCTCAACAGACAACTACACATCATCCAATGACTATGACTAAAGACATCCCACTGTAAATTAGCATTCAACAAATCTCTAGATGGTATTATTTTATGTACTAATGTGTGTGAGTGAGTTTTCTTAATTTCAAGCACCTGTTCCAAGAGGACTATAACAGAAAGATACTGCTCAGTTAAGTTCTCTATCATCCAGTATACTTACTCACACTTCTAATGCAAATTAATCTCTTAAGAATTGTAACATGCATTATTACGGGATAAACTATCAAAACCTAAGAAAAATTACTAACAAACAACTTAAAAACTAATTAAATTTTTATGATTTTTTTTATACAAGTAATATTCCCTCCCCCAAACCTATTATGAACATTGTCCTCAATGTTAACATGACAATGAGCATATAACAAAGAAAATCAGATAAAGGAGAGAATACACCTGAATACGTGGGTTGTCTCCCACCAAGCGCTAAGTTTAACGTCTTCAGTCAGACGAAACTCCATTAGTCCAACTTATCCAGGGTCTTTCAATCCAACGTTCAGTCCATCTGTGGTCCTACTGCTCACATTAGGGTTAATGAAATAAATCGCGAGTGGATCATCAGAACAAATCCATGGAGGTGCACCATCCACCAGAGTATCAATCATATGAATTGCATAATAATCATCTGGCGGTGGATGTTATTTTTGGGCATTAAAAACATTCAGTTTGACATTTAAATTTCCAAAAGACAATTTCAGCACCCCATCCCGACAATTTATAATAGCGTTGGACATCGCCAGGAATGGACGTCCCAAAATTACTGGAATCTGACTACCAATGTTCGGTACATGTTGTGTATCTAAGACAATGAAGTCCACAGGGAAGAAAATTTTATCAACCTGTACCAAAACATCTTCAATAACACCATGTGGAACTTTAATGGATCGATCTACAAGTTGTAGTGTTATGGTAGTTGGTTTTAATTCTCCCAACCCAAGTTGCTCATACACATAGTAAGGCAATAAATTTACACTTGCCCCCAAATCTAATAATGCCTTGTTCACGGTATGGTTCCCTATAACACATGAAATTGTTGGATATGCTGGGTCCTTATATTTCGGTAGAAGGTTATGTGTCAAAAGGGAACTCACTTGCTCAGTAAGGAAGACCTTTTTAGTCACATTAGATTTAGCTTTTCGCTTTTGGGTACAAAGGTCTTTCAGGAATTTGGCATAGGCAGGGACCTGTTTTATTGCATCTAGCAAATGGAGATTGACCTTAACTTGTTTAAACACCTCGAATATCTCCTTCGTCTTTTGGTGGGATTTACTATACGGGGAGGGTTTGTCCAGGCATTGGGGGAGTGGTAACCTGGGAATATAAGATCTCTCTTTCTGGGCCTCGGGTTGGTTATCCGGTGGGGTTTTAGAACTAACAGGTATGGTTTTGATGAAATTGAGTTCTTTTTCTTCCTCATGGGAAGGTGTCTCACTCGAAGGGCCAACAAATGGATCCCAAACCCTGTTGTCAACTTGTTTACCGCTCCTCAAGGTGGTTATGGCTTGCACTTGTTCAGGAGGGTAATGGGAGGCCTCAGTTACAAACTGGCCTCGAGGGTTTTGCTGGGGTTGGCTAGGCAAGGTTCCTGCTTCTCTATGGTTCATGGCTTGAGCTAGCTGTCCCAATTGGGTCTCTATTTTGGCAATAGATTGTGTATGAGAATGGATAAGCTGGGCCTAGGACTTTTGTTTAGTTGTCAGTTCAGTTAAAACCGTGAGCATGGTGGATTGGGTGGCCATTATTTGGCTCAGCTAGTCTTCAATGGTTGGTTTCTTATTAGATTGGCCAAATTGCGGGGCTGAGGATAGTTGGTAAGGTTGAGGTTGGTTTTGAAATTCCTGTCTTCGGGCCTGATTAAAAGTAGGCCCTGGATTAGGTTGTTTCCAGGCGAAATTGGGATGATTTCGCCACCCCGGGTTGTAGGTATTTAAGTAGGGGTTATTGGCTCTAGGATAGGTTTGTGCAAGGTTGACATGCTCCTGTACAAGATCTGGATACTAGGAAGTAGAGGGGCAGTCAACAATGGTGTGCAGAGGGCTGGCACAGATGGCACAGGCATCTTGAGAAGTTGGGGTATAAGGTAGAGTCTGTGAGAAAAACTTATCAAACCTCTCTGTAAGGGATGCTACTTGGTGTTCTAGGTTCGTGGTAGCTTTAACATCATACATGCCTCCCCTTGAGGCATTCCTGCCAGGCATATGGCCTTCAGATCTATAGAGGGTGGCACTGTGTAAAGAGTTTTCGCTCAGGTCCTCTAGTAGATCCCAAGCATCATCCGGGGTTTTCTTCATGAATGTGCCTCCACAAGAGGCGTCAATTAGGGTCTTGTGCTGATCGCACACACCTTCATAAAATCGTTGAACTAATTACCACTTGGGCACATCCGGGTGGGGACAGGACCGGAGTAGGGCTTTCATTCTTTCCCAACTTTCATGGAATTGTTCATTGGGTAACTGGGTAAAGGTGATCATTTCATGGCGGATCTTATTGGTCCGTCCCACAGGAAAGTATTTCTTGAGGAATTCGGCCTGAAGTTCCTCCCAAGTGGAAATAGAGTTATGCTCAAGGGAGTATAGCCATTCCTTGGACCTATCTTTCAAGGTGAAGGGGAACAACCTAAGGCGCACTTGGTCATCAGACAGTGTGAGTTTAAAGGTTGTGTTAACCTCTAGGAAATTTTGGAGGTGCCTATAGGGGTTCTCATTGAGTTGGCCATGGTATGTGGGCAGCATCTGGATGATGTTTGGCTTAATTTCAAAATTAGCCACGGTTGCAGGCAGTAGGATACATGAGGGGGAGGTATAGGCAGTGGGACGGTAGTAGTCTTGCAGGGTATGGGCATGGGACATTAGTGGATTCTGATTTAAGCCATTCCCACCCCCAAGGTTCATGTTGTCCGCCATTGGATGAATTTCAGGGATTGGGCTAGGAGTTCTACAGATTCTATATAGGCGCTCAGGATCAGGATCAAAGGCAAAGTCGGGGTTTAGGGAGCGAAGACCATGCATGCACAATAAAAATCAAACGAAACCTGTGCAATCCTAATAGCGACAACTAGCAAGCATCAATCCTAGATAGCGATAACTAGCAACCTAATAGCAACAACTAGCACGTCATGCAATCCCACAAAAAAAAGAAAAACACCAAGCACCCAAATTTATTCTAAAAAAAGGTTAAGAGAGTGCAAACAGTGGGAAGGGATGGCCCTTCCAACGATGACAAAAATCAGCGTCCTCTCTTTAAACCTGCAGAAGAAGAAGAAAGAAATTAAGCTACCGAAAAGAAATCTAATTTAAACTAGACTACTCTAAAACTAACTATGCTAAGAATTTAGTAAACTATTGTGCCGTCTCCGGCAACGGCGCCAAAAGCTTGATCATTTTTTTATAAAACCCTTGCAAGTGCATAAGGCAATTATACTACGGCGAGTATTAAAGGGTTGTCGAACCTCAGGGATGGATTAATGATTTACCAAATTCAAAAGAAAGCAGTAGTGTTGATTCAAGACTAAGAAAGCAATGAACTTTAACTAAACTAAGTGAGATTTAATCAATATGGAGAAGACTAAGGCTTTGAATCTACCACAATAAATTAGTGTATCGTTTCTCTCTCTTTTGAATAAAGATTTCCAATTGGCTAGCATATTCCTCTCGGACATACACTTGTCAACTCAAAATATAGTGCTCCCCTCTCGGATGTAACACATAAAACAATTAAAACATGGAATTGTGATCTATCTCTCTCGAGTATAAACCAATGAAAATTTATTGATATATAACACCTCAGTCTACTTACGTTCCTCTCGGATATGCAAATATTCTTCGGATTGAAACTCACAAGAATTCACTCTTGTCTCTCTCGAGTACAAAGAACAAACCTTTATTGAATTAACGGTGATTACACAATAAAATCCATACACCAACTAGAGTAAAAACATAAGATGAGAGAAAAGAAACTACACAACCAGATTATTGGGCTTCATCTACGCCTTGGAAAAGTGTTTAGCCTCGCATCGGAAGAGAAATCACCATCGTGTTCTTCATGTTCTTCATCTTCTTCTCTCCTTTGCTCTAGCCTCCAATAAAGCTCAAAAGTCTATTCTCTCGTACCCAAAATGCTCTCCCATAAGGCCTATTTATAAGAGTGAAGAGAAACCACGAAGTCCCCTTCCAAATCAGAGTCGAAATAGGTCTTATTTCGGTTTTCTGCATACGGCGATCGATCGCGCCGATCGTTAGCTTAACGATCGATCGCAATTCCTTCGTAATTTTCCTCCGATCGATCGCTTTGCCGATCGACGCCGTATAATACCGATCGATTGTAGTTACTGTCTTGCGTGATTGAAAAATTCCAGTAGATACGATCGATCGTTTTGATGTCAATCGATCATTTTCTTCAATACACTGCTTTTGGGGCTGAGGCAATCGATCCCATTGATAGCCGATCGATCGTGGTTACTGTTCATGAATTTTAAATGGCTATAACTTTTTGCTCCGAACTCCGAATTACATGTAGTTGTGGCGTTGGAAAGATGACTTTTTAATCTTTAACATGAAGCTTTAATCAGTCCAATCCGACATTTGTACACAAAGTTATGATGATTTAACTATTTGAGTTACTTTTCACCTCATTTCTGTGTATTACCCTTGTTTCCTACAAAAACCAAAAATTATATTAAAGTAGTAGTTATTCTAATCAAATACTAGTATAATCATAAGTTTATGAGATAATAAAATACATATTTCATGTATAGATCAGGCATGACGCATACGATCAGTGAATAATTTGGCTGATTTGTTTACCAAAGGATTATCGGCAGGGCAAATCCTAAACTCATCTAGGGAAATGGGGCTAAAAGCCTATGATCAAGTCATCGTTAGTAGCAACCCAATCTCTCTGAGTGGAGATCCCACAACAAAGATTCAATAGGTAAAAATAAGCTAATACGTGACTTAAAGAGCACTATTTAAAAATATATAATGTATGCTCATTCTCGTGTTATGATGAGAGTGCTCTACTGCATATGAAACAGGTTGACGAAAGTCTTAGTGAAGTCAAGGCTTATATAGCATGGTACTGTTATGCAGATTACCCTCAGAGACTGTCACCTATGTAAGTGACACTGAGGTAGCAGTTAAGGAGAACGTGGGCTTGTTCTCTAATGTGGAACTCACAAAAAGATATAAGGCACATGGCCGTAAAGCGATACCCCAAATGATCTCGAAAAGGGAGTTACTCTATGTGTTAGATATGCCAAAGCTTTTGCTCTAAGGTTCAAGTTCAAGACTTTGTTAACTTCGAACTTGTGAAAGTGGCAACTTTTCAAACTAGGTGTAGTTTCAAACCCACAAGGTACCTATCACCAAAAACTTAAAGTTCTATTGCTCAATGTCTGCATTCTAGTGTGTTGTCTAGATTAATGTCAAGTCATGGTAGGGATTGTTGGAAAAATGTGAATTGAATTAACCATTTATGGGTTAGGTGATCGATCGCCTAGTGGACGCAATCGATCGCAGAGAGACGTGATCGATCGCTTGTGAGAACAATCAATCGTATTTATTGTGGTTTTCGTAAAACAAGGTACGATCAATCGCCTTTGGACGCGATTGATCGCACCGGCAGTTACAGTCCGGAAATTGCAGTTTTTCCTTTAAAAAGTTGCATCCTTTCTTTATGAAAGGATCCATTATAGTCCTCTCATATATATTGAACGAAAAATCCCAGAAGAAATATAAAAGTCAGTCAAAAACTCTTTCTCTATCTCTCTTAGAAATTATTGAACAATAGCATCTCCTCTGATCGAGTTCAAGTTATTCTGATTTGAAATGCACTTTTAGACCAACAGAGTGTTTCGTTGTATCTTGGGAACGGAACGCCAGTAAAAACCTGTGCACGGAGGGCGGCATATCTGTTTCAAGGACATCGTTTAGTGCACCTCGAATCAAGTCTCTTCTCTATTCCTCTTTCGGGTTTATATTTGTGGAGTATTTCGTTAAACTGGTTGATGTTACTATCACCCTTGATTTTCATTGATAATTCCCAACACAAGTTCTCAAGTTGGTGCCTACCCTTGAAGATCTATACAACGTTGGTGTGTGTTGCAGGGCCAGTTGATAGATTTAATAGGAAGTATTTTTGTCAACAAGATTTTACTCCATTCCTTCTGCGATCCAAGTCATGGGCATAGTCCATTCATTTTAATCCTTCTTTCGAAGCTA
Source organism: Houttuynia cordata (assembly GCA_039654745.1). NCBI lineage: Eukaryota > Viridiplantae > Streptophyta > Magnoliopsida > Piperales > Saururaceae > Houttuynia > Houttuynia cordata. Next base: position 14,559,493 of record CM077511.1, on the reverse strand, counting down.
TTCACCAATCTTTACTTTATAAGATTACATATGAATTACTAGCTGCACATCTATCCTGTTGTATACATCCTTCCTATAATTTTCCCACAAGCTAATAATAAGACTACTTGTTCATGATATTAACGACTAATAACAAGTGAATATACTATAAACTAACGATATTAAAATATTTTGTGAATTTTAAATTTCATTTAATGTGGTTTTATATGGTACTTATTCCTATCCCTTCATCCTAGCCATTAATTTCTTAACCGTCTCTCTCTCAACCATATCTCTCTTGTATAAAAAAAATTTACGTCGTATCTCTCTCTATAGATGCAAGAATTTCTAAAATCATTTTCTATTTCACTAAAATATCATAGAGAAATTTGCATTGGCACGTAGAATCCCTAGAATTAAGGCTCAAACTTACATACATAGAGTCCCCAGGGTTAAGGGCCTTAAGGTTCATAAGCTAGGAAGCAAGAGTATCTATATCCAATATGTATCTGACACGGATACAATAGCGACATGGCTGCCTGCTTATCCAGTGCGTATCCAAAATTTAAAAAAAAAAACGGACACGTTTTGACACAGATGGAGACTTGTTGGATATGAGCGGGATAGCAGGGGGCGAGAGGAGGGAGAGGGAGAGGTAGGACGGCGAGGAGGCAGGGGAGGCGAAGGGAGGATAGCGACGACATCCTCCGCCAGCCGCCGTAGACTGTTTTGCGAGGGCGAGTTGCGATTCCAAGCATGGAATTCCAGCTCGCCGATATATTGGCGATATATCGCCGATATATCGGTATCGGACACAAACCGATACACCGATACCATTAAGTATCGGATTTCAGGTTTTTTCCAAATATCGCCGATATATCGGTTTCGGACCGATATATGGGCCTTTTTTGAAAAAAAAAAAAAAAAATTGGGAAAAAAAACTTTCATGTTTGTTTTCTATCCTAATATGCATTTTTATGCATATTTTGAAATCTATTCTTTGTTTAAATTAGTATAACTCATTTTAGAAGTTAGATTGTGAAAATATATGATAAAAACTAGTTTTTGACGACCGATATTTTTTTACACAATATCTCCGATATTTCGTCTCTTAGGCCGACCGATATTTTATCGATATCCGATACGACATTCCATGATTCCAAGCCTGTAAAAGAAAAGGCTGATGGAGGAGAAGGTGGGAGATAGGGGAAGGAGTAGTGGAGGAGAAGGGGACTGATGGAGGAGAGGAGGATGAAGGGGGGATAAGTTGGGGTTGTGTTCTCATTTAATATGAGCCATTGAAATCAATTGTCAAGATTAGTTTTAAATTCTTTAATTTGTAATGAGTTCGGTTCAGTTCTCAATTTTTTCATCCCACGAACCGAACCGAACCAAAAAACAATCAGTTTTTCCTTCCTTGGAACCGAACCTACCAAATTAAGATATAGCTACAATACCATAAATATATTTAAAAATTATAAATAACTTTTTATTAACCGTATCATATCCTATTTTTTGAGAAAATATCGTTTCCCTATATCCGTATCATATTCGTATCCGTGCCTCCTAGCTCATAAGATAAAGCACCTCTCTCTCTTTCTCTCTCTCTCTCTCTCTCCTAATTTGCAGGTCTTAATTTGGAAGGAAATCTTCATAAAAATATCCATTCAAAATCTCCCGTTCCTAAAAAGTAGCTCTGCCTCTCTCCGTGGATTTAAAATTCGGTTCACTCACGATTCGAACGTATTAGATTTCCATGGATTCTCTCTTTACGTGCAATTTTTTTTTGCTACATATGATTACATACAAACCCAACTTTCCTACATTATAGGCGGGTCATTAACTCTCTTTTAAGTTTGGCAAAATTTAGGGTGTCATTAAGGGCATTAATTGGAATAATGATTAAATTAGATATTTTTTAGTCTAAATTTAGGGTGTCATTAAGGGCATTAATTGGAATTAATGATTAAATTAGGGATTTTTAGTCCAAAACTGAAAATAGCATCAGCCTCTTCCCGTTTTAATAAGGGAAAAGTTTAAATGAGATCGCTCTCATATAGCTTATATGAGGCCACTTTAAATCATAGCCGTCAGATCTTGATCTGACAGCTACAAATAGCTATAATGATCACACCTAATTCTTGATGTGACATACTCACCTACCCACTGATTTGATATCAATCCTCCAATCAAAATCTAACGACTAAAAAGATTGGCCTCATGCTCCTTATATGAGAACAATCTCATGTAAACCCTTCTCTTTTAATAATAGCATTGATATGAAGTATTGATATTGATTTACACTTCTGTTTTTGTGTTGTCGGCATGGGAGGGGCCTACTGGGTGGTGCTGTGGGCCACGGCGCGCAAGGGTGGCAAAGAAACAGCCTTTTCCCAACGGTCAAATCGCCTCCTACCAGGCTACCACCCACCCAGGTGCGCTCTCTCTCTACTGGGGGCGGAAGTCTCTCCCGCTCGTCTGCGACAATGGCCGCCGACTCCTCCTCGTCATCTCCCTGCTTCTCTCTTTCAGACAGCAGCGACGACGACTTGGATGCAGAAATTCTCATTTCTCAAGCTATCGACCTCCATGCCCTCGAGCAGATTACGGCTCTCAATACCTGCCACCTCCCCGACTCTGTTCTCCCCTCCGACCTTGAATCGCGCTTTCTCAGGCTCAAATCTCTCCCGGCTGCTTTCCCTCAGCCCGCAAATTCGCGTCGATTCCTGGATGTGGGAGACGACCACAAGGGTCAAAGTAGCAGCCAGGCTCGGCAGCATGAACCCATGAAGAAACCAACAACACTCGTGGCCGTGGGCAAGGATGAAGAAGAAAAAAAGAGTCCTCCTGCAAATCTGAGAAAGAAGAAGGATCAAAGCCCATACTCCATCTCTAGGAATTCCTCTTCTCGTTCAGTCTCATCTCCAGCAAGCAGTCATATAAACTCTTCTCCTCCTCAACGGACTGGCTGCTTTTGGTGCTCTCCAAAACGATCTCGGAAGAACCAGTTTCACTACGAGGAGGATCTGGCTCTTGATTTCGACCTTGGCTACTGGGCAGAGGACGGCAATTTGCTGTCGGATTTTAGTTCGCTTTCAGTGAAAGACCAACAGAGGCGATTGAAGACGGCCATGAAAGAGGTGGAAAAGATTAAACAGGAGGCAAAAAAAGTGGCCAAGTCTGTGAAGCATGCATCAAAGAGTACGAAGCTGTCTAACACATGAGCATCCACTGGACAAAACCAAATGAAGATAGCATGATATAGGATCCACGCATTTAAATTTCGATGAAAAGTTATATATGTTCAAGTTTTGGAGTTTTTCATTACATGTTTGTTCTGTTTGATTGTTGGTTAACCTTAGTATGGGATGGATAATATATTTCAATGTGCAAGTCGTTGCTATTAAATCAGTGAGGCCGGTGTGTTCTAAGACTTTCGAACTACCCGCTAAAAGTATAGAGATACCTAATTCCTAAAATTTCTGCAGGAACAGAATGGTGCTCCATCCTTCTTAGATGCTTCTACAGTCATGTCATATACTTCTAGGAATTGTTAAAAATTATTTGCCGATATTTAAGACGTGAAACCTTCAACAAGAGCACCATTCAGGTTGACTAGGAAAAGTTAGTCCATAATCATCAACGCAAACATAATCTGAAGAGAGAAATGTAATGTAATAACTAGTTAACTTGGATTCTGAAAGACTGCAAAAAATGGACGACATCCGAATCTGTTGAAATGTCTCAGTTTATTCAGCCAAATATTACATGATTTATTGACAACATTTGTAGTTACGCTTTAAAAGGAATGGAAAGCAAGTACCAAGCATTTGGGTAAAGGGCCATCATCATCCCAGAGTTTTTGTGTCACAATAACCTTACTGAGCCTTCCATGGACCAGTTTGATGTTCATCCATTGTTGGATTAGTTCAATGGAGTAGCATATCCCTGTGGGTGAAGTAAAATCATCGTCCACAAGCTAACTCTTTCAAGGATGTTAAGGGAGAATTGAACCCATAGGCCTTGCTGTCCCTCCACAAAGAAATTCCTATCAGACACCATATTAGGTTGTTAAAGTTGCCTCAATATCAAGAAAAACTACAAGTTACAATCTAGTTTCTAAATACAAGGCGATTCCCATCACATAAAACTCCAGGATATTAGTCAAAAGAACGTCACTTGTTAAAAACTGATTTCGAAAAAAAACTGATCCTGGCTGGATATGACTAGTACAACTAACCCAACATAGTTCAAACTTTATGAAAGAAGACAGTTCAAACTTCAGGTATATTTTCATCTGCAATATCCCCTCTGTGGATGATTATAACAAAAAAAGATGTTTCTAAATTGATTTAACAATGAGAAATAAGACCAAGTACATGCTAAAAACCCCTACAGAAATTGTTAGAACTGAAAGTAGAGTTCTCTATTTTTTCCTATTTGGCATTATCAAACTTGTGTTTTACCTTCTTATTCCACAATGATAGTTAAAGATACTAAATAAATCCTCAAGTCTACATGCAACTTATCACAGGTTTTACAGAAGGAAATAATTCTCAACTTGAAGTTGAATTTTGACTTATTTTTCATTAATGTGTCCCAAATAAGCATAACCACCTAGTATTTAATATAAAGTGTAACAGAAGATCGCCTTTTCACATTATGCTCACAAGCCAAATGCAAAGAATGACATTGAGAATTCTCCATTAATGATATCTTTCCTTTTCTCAAATGCTTCTCATAGTTCTAAGGCATCATAGTTCTAAGATAGTTGGCTAATTTAAAAATGTCAGCAGTGCAGATAAAGACAGAAGCAAACCTATCCATAAAAACAAGCCAACGGTTGCTGACAAAATGAACTCCTTGCTTATGGTCTTGAAGCTGTTAGAATATTACTAGGCTTAGTATAAGCTAAAAGTCCATAATGGAAAGAATATAATATAATATGGACAACATATAAATTATAGCTTACCAGTACATACAAAACAAATTTCCCCACCCGTGCAGAAGAGAAGCCCAGCTTGAACCAGTGAACCTGGAATTCACGCATAGTTTGAGACATGAAAATCTATCAAAAATCCAAATTTCAAAGGCGTCTGAGAGTAAGTTTACAACACATTCGTGGGCATTTTTCTCAACTTGTTAAAAAAAAGACTAATCCTTAAGGTGCAAGAATATAATAAAAGGGGACCCAAGTAAAAGTCCGATGAAAAGGTCAATACCACATAAGGTCACGAATAAAAAGTGCCCGAGGAATCATAAGACCATTTCCAATCATTCCGAGTAACATGCTGAAAGCTGATAAGCCTTTGATGTTTTCAGGATTGAGAAAATTTGTCCACTGACCAAAGATTGCTTAGATCAGCAAGATGTAAAACTTCAGAAATTTCTGAACTGTCATATACATGGTTTGCATAATAAGTTAATGTTGAAACCATAATACCATTTGTGCAATTGGCATCCACATGAAAAGTAGAGTAGCCGTCCAACCAGATATGGAACCAACAAATTTGATGCCTTTCTCTGGGAGTTTTCCACTCCTTGCCTGCAAGGTTCAGCAACTGCTCAGCTAGGAGTAACTAAAGATGGAAAAGGTTACTGAAATCCAATGTGTTGAGGGCATTGCAATACATAAACTATGAACGATAACCTTGACTAATAGTTTTCAAGAACAAATGCATAACCACATAGAGAAGAAAAGGAAACAATATTTCTACTCATTCGATATTCTGCAGATCTTATTGTCGATAATCCAATTCTCTTTCATTTACCTTACATGTCTATTACTACAATTATTTGTGAATTACAACACAAGCTAAATTAAACTAGGTCAAGCATAGAGATAACCTATCGAACTAACAATTGAACACAAATAGAAATAGTATATGAGAGCGTAAAAAAAGGTGAGATAAAACGAAAAGTATGCGCTCACCATGACAACAGTAAGGAGTGCCAAAGAGAAAGAAATTAGCCCTGGGAGGATACTTGGTGGGATGATTGGAACAAAAGTTGACCACATAACCTACAGCCCATCAGATGTAAAAATTGAAAAGCAAGAGGAGAGTTATGCCATTGACGCTGAGGCAGCTCATTGTAGAACAGACCTGAGGAAGGACAGAGAGGCCTCCGACAGTAATGAAATCTTCCCAGAACTGCCATATGCCAGAGTTGAGCCAGTTGAAGTAGTTGAAAAAGTTAAGAAGGAGACCACATGCCACCACAATGGAGGTGACAATGAAATGAGGTAGAGGCATGGCGTCAGCCAGAGCGAGCTGAAAAATGACAATATAAATAGATACGACACCCAAAGTCTGCACAAAGATGGCTTCTGTCTCTCTCTTCTTTGCAAAGTAGGAGAGGAGCGAAAGATTCCCAAGCAAACCCGTCAGCATGCCCTGCAAAGACCAAGCACAAAAGATAGAATTAACCGACTCAATTTTCTACACATATATAATAGATCATTATAGAGATAGAGAGAGTGAGAAATCGGTACAAGCCAAGGAACAGCGAGGAGAGCAGATTTGTTTCCAGCCAGTAGATTTTGAGAGTTGAGAAGAATTTGAGGGAGCTGCAGAAGGAGAAAGGGGAGATTGGAGGCTCCGGCGAATTTAGCAGACCAGTAATTCCAGTGCTCATAAGTTTGATCATCCCTCTTTAGCGAGGCCTAATTCCCCATAGTAAACAATAAAGACATAAACAACAACAGAAGCAGAAGCAGCAAAGCATGATGAGCGAGCTGGGGAATAATGATGTTAGTTATTACCTCATGATGGGAAGAGGATGGAACATCGGGGGGGGCCTTGAGTTGCAGGAGAGCATTGACTGAGGAATCTGTAGCGGAGGGAGTGGAGGGGAGCGAGAAAGGTGGGGATTGCTGGGGGAGAGGCGAGAGAGACCGAGTGGCGGCAGTAGATTTTTGGTATAGACAACAAGGAAAGTGAGGGTGGTGCCGGGAAGCAGCTGGCCTTGACAGGGCATTAGGAAGGTATGATATAGCAGCAGCAGCAGCAGCAGCCATTAATTACTACCCTTGTCGCTTTGCTGTGGCCTTCTCTGATAGCTCTCTACGCCACTCTGCTCTCCTCTCCCTCTCCTCTCTACAACGTCAAACGAAACCAAACGAAGAAGAAGCTCCTCGTCTCTCTGACCCAGCGCGGAGATAGCGACCGGAAGTGGTCGAATAAGGATGCTCCACGTTTCAAGCAATGTGTAGTCAGGAACCACGTGGCAGGGGGAGAATGGGATGTCCTGGATCCAGGCGGGCCCCTGGCATTGGGATGCGGGACGAGCCACGGAGTTGCGGGGTGGCTACGACGAGATGGGCCGGTGTCCGACGCTCATGCATGAGTGGAGTAGTTTTTACTCGATTAGTTTAATTTAAGGAGATTTTATTAAATAATATATATTAAAATAAATAATAATTAATTAAATAAAAATTATTATTATTAGAGGAAAGCGTTTCTACATGCAATGATTAAAAAAGATCGCGGATTAGCAGCGTCGTTTAGTTTATATTTTTTTAATTAATTATTATTTATTTTAATATATATTATTTTATAAAAAGATTTAACTTCTTTATTTCAATTAAATAATACATTTTTCAGACTATTTGGGATCAACGACACTCCTTCATTCATACGTATTTTAAGTTACCTCTTTTGTCAGATATACAAAAATAAATTTTTTTATTAACTCCATATAAATTCTGTTAGGTCTTCCATTTTCCTTCTTTTGGCATCCATAATAATCTTTTCACATAGACATGTATTAGTATTTTTTGCATATATCATGCCAACACAACTTAAATTCCCTCTATTTTTTTTTAAAGAGCTCTCTTTAAACTCTTATAAATATATTTATTTATAATTGTATCTCTTATAGTTATCACACTCATCTACCTTAGTATTCTCGTTTAGACTTCATTCAACATATCTACATAACTTCTCTTTAGTGCCCAGCACTCCACTTCATAGATTATTGCAAGTCAAATTGTTGTATTATAAAACTTGTCTTTAAGCTTTTTTAGAACACAACACACAACTCTCCTAAGGCTACCTTTTATTTTACTTACCCGAATTTATTATATCACTATCAATATCTCATTTTTTATAAATAATAAATCCGAAGTAACAGAAATAATCATATTAACATTTCTTGCCATTTATTAAAGATAAATTCTCTTTAATTTAATTTACTTAATTATTAATTTTAATCCGTCGGACAACGGGTGCGGGCACTCATCACCAATGGAGTCCGATTATGCAGTCCTGGCCCAGTTGGTGGTGACGTGGACTCACCAGTCTATCGCTCGGCCCCGCTCGCTCGCTAATGACGACGCTCCGCAGCAGTTGGCCACGGTCGAAGAGGCTCCCTGTACGGCCAAGGGGGAGAGACGGCTAATTTGACTAACGCAGGGGTTTGGGAGAGTAGGAGGGAAGGCTTTCCATTTCTTTGCTCTCAGCTCAAATATTGGGCTTGAGCTTTGCTGCAAGACTACAAAGTGAAGCTGCTAACTTATAAAGTGAAGGGGTAGGGTAGGGTAGGGTAGGGTACTGGTAGTGAATTTCTCAGAATTTTTGTTGCGGGGGAGGGGGGAGAAGGAGGGGATGCTGATGATGGACATGGAGTTGGAGCCCAGAGTGAAGCCGCTAACTTATAAAGTGAAGGGAATGTCCGGGAGTCTCCCTCTCAGAAGGCCCTTCATGTCCTTGATTCTGACCTTCGAACTCATTGGTCCACTGCTACCAACACCAAGGAGTGGCTTTTGCTCGAACTCGAGGTCTCTCTCTCTTTCTCTCTCTCGGATCACTTTCCTTGTTGAATTTAGCTTAAAACAAAGTCGACAATTTCGAGGTTATATTATGGGGCTGTTTGTTCGTGAATTTGGCTCCAAATTAAGCATGAATTAGGAGAGAATAATCTGAATCATGTTTGGTTTAAGAATTTGGGCTGAATTTAAAATTCAGGCTGAAAGAGGAGATTCACCAATTTAAGAATGAATTGTGAATTTTCAATGCAGCAACCAAACTACATTCCCATTTTACACCAATTCAGCCTAAATAAATTCCCTCTTAATCAAGACCCAGATTCATTAAAATTCGCCAACCAACCTGCCCCTAAGTCGTCAAGTAGTCAGTGAGAGTGCGCTGGCAACTGAGAAAGAAAAAAACTGATGTAAGTTACATGATGATCATGTCCATCGCTTTGTAGCTTCTAAGTTTAGATAAATCTCTATTTGCTACTAGCAGCCCAACTCATTCTTTTGACTTTTGTTCCTGCATTGTAAATTACTACGTGAGCTACAGTATTTGTTGAGTTTATTCACAGGGATGTCATGTTTACATGTATTCTTTGCTTGTATGTGCTGAAAGAAGAATGATAGTATAGATTAGTGGGAGATGAAAACAAAACCTAGATGGTAGATACTCACGACCATAAACCTGAAAGGATTCTCCATTAATCAATAATTGTGAAAGTACAAGTAACAAAGAAGATGATGGCTTTATCTTGTCAGCATTGAGGAGATGGAAGTAAATGTTGTTTGGGAGAGTAGTTAATTCCCAGGAGAACGTGGACACAAACATCCAGTTGGGCATTAGAAACATCGAAACAAAGTGCAAACGGAAGTGTAGTAGAATGATAAACATGTTCACAATCCCATGTGGCATTTACATCTTTGATAGACAAGGAGAAACTTATCTTTTGTATAAGAGGCAGCTTATAATAAGCTTTAAAAACCTCTGTTAAAGTGATAAAAAATGTCTCTTTTTTCTGTTTGCATTTTTTTTGAGGTCGCCTAAACGGCTTTTAGGTTCTTTAATGAAGTCAAGGAAAATCTAGGGAGAAAAATCGTTCCTCTTGGTTTTTGTGTCATCTGTTTATTTATAATATCATCTAAAGACTTTCTTTTGATATGATAATGTTGAAAAGGTGTTTTTCACTGATATCAAGGATTGGACTTTTTGGCTGAATTAATCAAACTTTTTTCTTTTAAAATCTCATGTTCCTGGGTGGAATTAATCATTGTGTGTTCTTTTCATGTCTACATGTGTCACTTGGGTCTATCACATTGGTTTGGAAACTAGTAGATTTAGGATCAAGGTGTTTCTAGGTGTGATTAGTATGCTCTTGGGGTCCAGTCAAGTGCGTTGAGCCAAATCGCAATCCTGCGGCAGCTATTTATAATGCTGAGTATTTAAATGATCGCAGATTTCTGCTATTGCCCTAGTGTTTGAATTGCCTATTCGAAGGTTTTGGCACAAGCTCAACTATGCTTTTTCTTCTGCAGGAACCTTGCTTATTATCACACATACGCATTTACAATAAGTCAGTCCTTGAATGGGAAATTGCTGTTAGCTTGCGTTACAAGGTATTTATGCTGAGATGACTTCTGGAGGATCCTAGCTGTATGTTTTTGTTGGCAATAGTTTCATTTTTAGTTCTTTTCAGTTGCTACTTTTCATTTTTCACTCATGTAGTTTAGATGACATGTATTGCGATATGCCATCTGTGACTAAGTTGGTTTCACTTTTCAGCCTGAAGCTTTTGTAAAAGTTCGTCCACGGTGTGAAGCTCCTCGTCGTGACATGATATACCCAATGAATTACACTCCATGCCGTTATGTACGGATTTCTTGTTTGCGTGGGAGTCCAATTGCTATTTTCTTCGTTCAGGTGATCTGCTGATTTAGCATCTATATGTTTCCAATAATAGATCTTTTTTTTTTCGCAAATATCAATTTTTAACCTTTATGTTTCTAGAGTACCACTTAAAGTTATTTGGTATCAAGCTGAATGCTGTAACTTGCTTTCACATTTTTTCCCATCTAGTAAATCTATCTAGTTTCTTTAAAGGCTTTCATGTTATCGACAAATGTATCTTCTCATCTAACTTGAGTTTAGTTTTTTTCAAATTGGTAGTGTTACAAGTGTATGAACAATTGGGGGGGGGCAAGGAGTTTCTAGTCTTCATCAAGAGTCACTTTAAATTCTTATCTTTTTGCTTTAGTTATGGATGAGCTAACTAGACATATACAAGATAGTGTACCTTGTTGTATGTTTTTTGCAGATGATGTAGTTTCAATTGACGAGTGTAGAGTAGTTTTGAATGCAAAATTAGAATTATGGAAGGAGGCTCTAGAGTAAAAAAGTTTCAAAATAAGTAGGATAAGTAGGACTAAGAGAGCATGAAATTTAATTTTAAGGAAGGTAGAAGTATAGGTAGAACCTTAGTTGAAATAAATGGGCAAGAAGTTTCAAGGTGTGATCGATTTCGTTACTTAGGATTCATTATCCATAAAGAAGGGAATATTGATAGTGATGTGGTGCATAGGATAAATGCAGGGTGGGTAAAGTGGAGGGCAAACCTCGAGAGTTTTGTGTGATAGGCATCTTCCAAAAAGGCTTAAAGGCAACTTCTATGGGACAACCATTAGGCTTGCAATACTTTATGGAACATAGTGTTGGAAACCAAAGAGAAGTCATATGGATGAGTTGAATGTAGCCAAAATGAGATTGTTAAGGTGGATGAATGCAATAACTATGAGAGATAGGATTAGAAATGAATATATTTGTGAGAGTTTAGGGGTAGCTTCTTTAGGGAAGAAGCTGAAGGAACGTAGGTTGCATTGGTACGGGCATATGCAAAGAAGACTAATAGATGCCTTTGTGAGAGGGTTGCATGTAAATGATGCCTAAGGGAACTTGGATGGAGTTAATAAAAAATGATATAACTTTACTATCTCTTACAAAAGAGTTGGCACAAAACAGACCTGAATGGAGGCATAAGATAAATAGTTGGGAAAATGCGCTACTTGATTATGATTATGGTAATGTTACAAGTATCCATCCATTTAAGGACAATGTGGAAATATGAAACAATGAGAAAAAGCTAACAGATATAAAAGGCGGAAGATCAACTAATGAGCCCTTTTAATTATGTTGTTTTATTTGTCAGGGCTGAGTTTCCGATATATGGCAAGAGGTAGGGATTGTCTTTTGAACAGGTGTTGAGTGATGGAGGGATCATCCTTGTAGATATAGGTTATCTTTAGTGCTGAGCTCCACCGAAATTTTGGCTCTATTGAGTGTTGAGTGAGCAGCTGATAGAATTATTCAATGCTATGAGGAACTAGAATGGTGGACAGACATGACATAGAACAGACAACATACAACAAAAATTTCCTCTTTGGACCATATAGCATGGATTATATCATGCATGGAAGAGTGCAATTCTTACTGCGGAATAAGCAACATATGCATAGCATGCAGCAGAAGTGCAGATGATAGAAACAATAAATTTGCATGGATGAAATACGTATCTTGAAAAGAAATATCAAAATCGCAATGGCCAACCCTACAAATTGGCCTTTTTCCATGGTTGCGTGATCTTTATGTATGCTGTATATTTCTGTGCATAGTTTGGCATATGAGTAAACTTTGTGAAGGGTCAAGTTGCTTTTGTTTCTTTCCTTGGCTCTTGCATTTTGTTTTAATGACTTGAAGACCATAGATGAGAAGTATTAGTAAAATCTGAGGCCAAGAGGGGATGCCATTGCCTGTGAAGGGGAATGACCCAAAGAAAGATCGGTAGAAGCTAAATAGTGAAGATGGTCGGTGACAGGTGCCGAAGTGTTACTGCCATGGAGTTAGGAATTGCAGAGGAAGAGAGAGTTAGAGGCTGGGGCGGGTGTGATCTCTTATTTCTTCTCTATAAGTAAACTAACAAGCTGTGATAAATAAAATGTTGCCGAAACGAGGATGCTAAGATGGATATGTGGAATAACTAGGAGAGAAAGGTTTAGAAATCAGTATATGCATATGAATATAGGTGTAACAATTTTAGAGAGACACTTAGAGGGTGTAGGTTCTGTTTTGTCATTGGTCCTTCCTTTTTATAGTTAAGTTTCGTACATAGTTTCATAAGCTAATGTGTTAAATATTCAGTTGTAATGTTGATAGTGGACAGCAAGTTGTTAGAAGGAAAAGATGAGAAATTGAAAGTTGTAAAGGATAAAAAGAGGGATAAAAAATAAAAGGTTAAAACCTTGGAATCCACCAAGGTTCTGCCAGAATCCACTATACGGTCAAGGCTACTGGAGTCCACCAGAGAAAAGAGTTGGAATCCACCAACAAAGAGACCTCAAACTCTCATAAATATGCTAAAACATTGGCTCCTTTTCATTGATGATCATGCCTTTAAATAGGCTTACAGTATGTTTGTGAAAAGGAAAGTTACATGCCAATCAAGGACCTGTCCTAATTAAAAATGGGATAAAAAATCTTCTCTCCCAAATAAAGTAACATGCTTAAACAAGGACTCAATTGAAAGAACAATTCTTATTAAAATAGAGTTCTGCTAAACTGGGAAACTACTAAATAAAGAGTAATATCTAAGATGTCCGTGCCAAATGTTCCTCTCTTGGCTCTTAAAATTTATGTTCTAATGCTCCAGAGTCAAACTAAGTTAGTTGTTTGTTCTACTAATTTGTGTTTTACAATTTAGTTTGATTATAATTCTTCAGAAATTCTACATTGGGTTGGTATTAAGTCCCCCTTTCCAAAGCTTTCGACTAGTTCTTCTCTTTAAGCAGAATATGGATGTCAGATCTGAAATTCAAATATGTTTTTTTTATATTTTTGTGTGACTAATGTTGACTTTGTTATTCACGCTTGGGTACCTCCGGACCATTAGTAACATAAAGGATTATAATTCATGCTCGTTCATTGAGCAGAGATGTTCTAGCAATTTACTGTACAGCTCTTATGTGCACTGTACTTTTCAATGTGAAGCAGGTTGTACAGCTCTTAGGATTGGCTGATTTTGTGAATTGGACAGATATGCATGTTTTGCGCTTACTTCTGTTCAAAGTACTTAGCCAAATTCTTGTGTCTTTATCTTCAGCTCATTGGAGTCTCTGTAGTTGGACTAGAAGCTGAATTTCAACCTCTTGTAAATTACTTGCTGCCACAGATTATTTCCCATAAACAAGATGCTCATGACATTTATCTTCAGGTGGGCCATAATATTGCTAACCTAATGATATTCCTTCTTGCTTCCATTGTCTTAAATATCATTTCTAATTGCTATTACCATAGCTTCTTCAAGATGTGACTACCAAATTGCTGCCGTTTCTTCCACAACTTGAGGTATTCATCGGTTGCAAATTTATCTCGATCAGATTTAACTACAGTTTCTAGTGGAACCTCAAATTGTTCATAGAAAGTAGTTCAGTCTTTACATCTGATTTTGTCCCTTACCAATTGCAGGCAGACCTTGAGAACTTTTCAGAAGCACCTGAATCTAGCATACGATTTTTTGCAATGCTTGTGGGCCCATTATATCCAATTCTTTGGATTGTATATGAAAAGTTAGTTCTTTCCTATTTTTCCATCTCCTCTCGATTGTATATTAGACTTTGAAATAATTAAAAATAACTAGTGGCGTAAGGGCTTGTGTCCTGTTTATACGTTATCCTGTTTTCTCCATCGTCCTGCATTCTCTCTTTTAAATTAATCATTATCATAGTAACTACATCATTGAAAAATTGCAGGGAGGTTGCAAGGGCTTCAGGTAGTGCCTCAGAATCAGATGTGTTAAAACACAACCAGTCTACTGCTTTATTGGTTTCTTCAAATTTTGAGGTGGTCTGCTTTTACTAGTTTTTTTCTTATTGATTATTGTACTCGACAAAGAGTCAAGCATACAAAGATCTAAGACAATGACGATCTGTATGTATGTAACATTGGATTGTTTGCGTCCTGTAGTGATATAATTCCCGATAGTTTTACTGTTTTGTATATTGCCAATGGAAGTTGAAATTAGTTAACTTCATACCAATCAAATGGCCATGCATTTAATAATATTTCGTACTTACTGGCTTACTTTCTACTGCCATGTTTGTTGCATTTAACTGTCTTTAATATCTATTTCTTGGAGATGTCATAAAAATTTTCATGTTATCTTGTCAATATCAATACCGATGTAGGAAGTTGCACATAATGCCTAAGCACAAGATTATAAATGGGAGTAATCTTGGCTCTTTTGTTACTTTGTTTTGATATTCAAATATTAGGTCATTACTAGCACTTGTTTAGGACATTCCTTCGTTTACCTTGTGTCTTGTTTAGGAAGTGGGATCTCCTTAGCCTCTAAGGACAGTGGTAGAATCAACTGCAATAACACTTCACTTTGAATAAAAATAAAATGTTTGCCTTCTTTGCTAGTTCTTTATTATGGTGTTTTTGTGTTCTATAACGGTGATTACAGAAGATTGCTTTTGCTATTCATGTCATTAAACACAGATTTTTTAGCATTCTACACTTCCGCTTTGCTGCGATGTACTCCCTCCGTCCAAAATTACATATCCGGATTACAAAACCTAAATGAACTAAATCCAGTTTAGTTTGGTTTTCTAATCCAGACAGGTAATATTCGAAGGAGGGAGTATGATATTGTGAGGCCAAAACGTGTCGTCCTTGTGCTGTTGTTGTTAGCTGGGTTGCCTTGGCCTCATGTGCTGCACAATGACGTCATTACCATTTCCATCTTCTGCACGAGCACAAAAGCGGTTCTCAATTTCTTTTATTAGGTTTCAAGTTATATTTCAAACTTCTTTATTCGGTCAATTGCTCTTTAATATTTTGAACATATTTTCATCTGACTTCTGCAAGCATTGTATGGTTTTCCTCATTATGTAGTAGTAATGCCTGCAATACTCAACGGAGTGGAGTATTGGGCCCTCAGCAGAAGTCTTTAAGAACTGTAGCTATAAAAGGACTTTAAGGTGGATATATGGGATAACTAGGAGAGATTGGATTAAGTATATGTTAAAAAGAACGTAGGGGTAACACCTTTAGGAAATAAGCTTAGAAATAGGCTGTAATTTTATGGTCATGTACAAAGAAGTTCTCAGGATGCACGAGCAGAAAGATTAGAAGGACATCATGTTGAAGAAGCCAAAAAAAGGAATAGGAAGACCTAAGAGAACATGGATGAAGTTAAACATGAAAGGACATCATTGTGCTGTTTCACACAAAAGAGGTGGCACAAAACACATGTTCGATTGCCTCCTTATGATTATGGTGATGATGACTCTATTATCCTCTTTATTCTCAGCACGACTCTGAATCCTAGGGTCCATGCCAACGGGGAAAGAAAGAACACCAATAGTTGATATGTACTAGCTGGTTATTTAGCAATGCTTTGGAGGACGTAGATGGAAGATATAGAAGAAGGAAAGTTAGATGGAGAAGGGAGAGATTAAAAGGGGAAGGAAAGAGACAGAATTTAGGGCTTATCATTCATAAACTCCTTCCATTGCACCATACACCTACCTATATAGAACTCTAATTAGAAGGATTACAATAGTACCCTACCGAATAAAGATTATGAGAAAATACTTGTTTTTTTGTTTTACTATTTTTCTGACTACTAGAAAATAATGGCCCTATTACCATCTCTTGACCTCAACGTTGGTAGGATGCTCTCTGTAATATGATGCATGGTGGATGAACGGCATCAGGCCCATTTTTCCATTAGTAAATTTAACTGTGTTGTGGGAGTGTTGGAACCAATTGTAGCCCACTGGAAAATGTACTTGTAACTGGGTTGGAAACTTAGAACACAACCAGTTTTTTTATGACACATGTCAACTAACTACTAAAGGAATGGTTGCTAGACAATTGTGCTAATCTGTTCATCTTATCATAAATTGACTATTATATGCTGGGGATTAATACGTTGAGAATTTGGTGGATCAATTCTATATTCTTCTCTTTAAGTATATTTGTTGTCCGTTCTTGGATATAGTATGACTATAACATATTTTCAGGCCCAGCCAAGAAGATCACGCAGCCCATCACCTTATACTCAGTCTGTTTCCAGTTCCGTAGCTTTCCGCCGGGATACTGTTTTCATGCTTCTGAGAAAAGCATATAAAGATTCTCATCTAGGAAGCGTTTGTCGAGTGGTATAATTCATAACTTGTCTGCTCTACATATTCACACAAAATGTTGGTTGTTCTCATGTTGCTCATATAGCAAAACTTAATGATGTGATTCAGGTTTGTCGAGCTATGCAGAAGCTTAATGGTCCAACCAACTCAGGGGAGGCATCAATATTTTCTGGTGGTACATGTATGGTTTCCGAAGATTCAGGAAAAACTGAATCTTCATCAAGTCAGACAGACAAAGCTGACTACTCGAGTTTGTTTGGTGACGAATTCAAAATACCTCCTGATAACTGGGATAGCTGTTTACTACATGTTTTGGACATGGGTGCAGTGGAAGAAGGCATGCTTCATGTTCTTTATGCTTGTGCATCAGAGGTATGCTAATGAGAATAAGATTACCTTAGTGTTAATAGCTTCTGCTTTTAAATATCCTTATATGTATGTACCTTTTTCTCAATGCAGCCCTTCCTCTGCAGCAAGTTGGCTGAAAGTAGTTTGGAATTCTGGTCTGCATTGCCGCTGGTTCAAGCAATGGTACCAGGTGACCTCTTTATACTCTTTCTTTTTGTTTCCCTAAAGTATGTGTTGTTATGCAATTTTATCTTCACTTGATTTGTTCTTTTATCATCTCCTTGCAGCCCTTCGTCCTGCTTGCAGCCATTTCGATCAGTTTGATGATATTTTTTTGCAATGGAAGCAACCCTTTGTCCAGCGATCTCTATCTCAGGTTCCATGACAGTGAATGTGAACATAAGAAATATCTTTTTTATTTTTTATTCAAAATGGGACCACTATCTTGCTTACTGGTTGTATGTTACCAGATTGTTGCCTCTTTGTCATCTTCATTGTATCGGTCTCTTCTGGACGCATGTGCTGGCTACTTGTCATCGTTTTCTCAGTCACATGTTAGTTACTTTCACTCTCTTAGCTTCTTAAATCAGTATTTGAAAATGTGATTCATGAATTTAGTTTCACCTTATGAAAAAGCTTGACTACAAGTTTTGTTGATTAGGTGAAGGCAGCATGTAATCTTATTGATTTGTGTTTTGGACCACTTGCACCATGGATATCCACAGTAATTGCTAAGGTACTCTCTACTGCTTTCTTCATGGACATATTCTTTTTTGCCAATTATCCAAAAAAAAATATTCATTTTTGCCAAAACTTATTGACTTAAGATGGGTTACAGATTGACCTTGCAATTGAACTATTGGAGGACTTGGTGAGCGCGATCCAGGTTCATAAACTTTATACTTGATCTCTCTTGATGGGTTTAAATTGGTGATACATATGTGTGAAATAAATAAGGCATATCCTGGCTGGATATGTTTATTCATGAAAGCATTTTGTACACTTTCTTTAGGTCTACGTGATTGAATATTCATGTTGTGGGGTTATTACATTTATAAATGTTTACCTAGCTCTCAACAATCAACAAATGTAAGGAAGAAACACAATGAATAGGAACCCTTCAATGACGCCATTATTATCATCCTTCTCACCCGCCGCATCCCAATTAAATGGAATCTGTGACATAAGACCTACTATGCCATCCCACTTGATCGTCGGCCATATCAATTTTCTGAAGGATCCAGAAAACTTTGATCTGTTAGCCAAGGTGGTTGAATTAGTAAAAGAGTCTTTCTAAAAATTGACTTCATCGCAACCCAAATTAGAGTCTTAAGTGATTTGGAGTTTTCCGTGTGGTTAGATAAGTCTCATGCAGTCATGCTTAAGCAATTACAGTTATAAAATGAGTAGTTATGACTTATGTATTATGACTAAAGTATTATTGTTATCCACAATGAATGTGGATCTTGCACTTCTGATGGTTCTTTCTTCTTCTTTGCAACTGTACATTGGGGGATGGAGCCTGGTTTTGATCTGTGTAAAGTTGTGGCTCCTTTTGTTAGAACTACTGCTTCTCACCAAGTTTGAGGAGCTTACACCAACCCAAATCTCTCGGGAAGGATTCTAGTCTGTGTGACGAGGTGGAAGATTTCTTGTGTGTATGTGCAGAAGTGGTGAACAAGTCCTTGAACGAGTGATGTTCATATCCGTGATCAATATAACAGGACTTCAAACAAATGGAAGTGATAGGGATACATGGATGGATGTCATGTTATTGTGGGTCCTGCATCTGTGGAGGTTGTAATGAACTATATTAATGGAAAGAAGAAATAAAGGAGTACGAGAAGAAACATGCTAATCAGCCATGGCCATGACCGCTTAATTTATAAGCACCTTTATATCATCTATTACTGGAAAGATGCATAAATCAGTGATTGATGTTGTGCTAATTCCCAATGTAGAATGTGAACTACTAAAATAAGAATATAAGCCAAATAATCAAATCAACAAGGAAAAGGGAATGTGGTGTAAAGCCTATTAAAAAGACGAAACAATCCCTCATGCGAGTGAATGAGGTTTTATATGATTAATTGAACAGGATTTATCAAACTTCTCAAAACAATAGCATGCTATTTCTTCATTGTTGTAAAATAAGCCAGTATTACTCTAAGACCAGGAAGGATAACAAATATTACTTCCTTGGTCTTTGCTTTTCCCCTATCTTTGCGCTGAGTTTTAGTATGATAACAGTTTTTTCACATCCTATGTATATCCGATGGGAGATTATATATTTTCCTCATAAATGACCTCCAACTGTCACAACCAGATATTCGTTCACTCAAGTTTTTGTTAAAGGTTTTACTTTTTTATCTAAGAGTATGGTCCTAAAAGGCTCACTTTCCTTCTGTTCTGAAATCAAAATTGCAGGATGTCCGCCATTCTGCTTCTCGTGCACGTGCTGCATTAAAATATGTCCTTCTTGCATTGTCTGGGCATATGGATGATGTACTTTCAAAATATAAGGTTTTGATTGTTTTAGATCATTATAGCTAAATTATTCCTCCTATCTTATGCAGTTCATTCAAGTTGATAGTATTTTTTTTTAACTTGGGAATTATTATACCATCTGATTGTCTTGTTTCTAATAACTTCTGATTCTGCACCAGTAATATCCGGCTATTCAATAGAATCCTGCAATTTTCTTTCAGGAAGCTAAGCACAGACTGCTCTTTCTGATTGAAATGTTGGAACCTTTTCTCGATCCAGCAATTACTATTTCCAAGAACGCAATTGCATTTGGAGATGTTTCTGCAATATATATGGAGAAGCAGGAAAGAAGTTGTGCTGCATCCCTCAATATCATTCGAGCAGCAGTACATCGACAAACTGTACTTCCATCCTTGGAATTGGAATGGAAGCACGGTAATGTTGCTCCTAGGTTAGTAAAGAAAGACAGCGAGCCTCACCCTGTTGTTTCTATTTTTATATTATTTTAATAGAATTTGCTGTTAGTTATCTATTTTTATGAAAATTGCAGCGTTCTCCTCTCAATCTTAGGCCCCCATATGGATCTTCCTTCTGATGTTGACCTTTGCAAGTACCCAGATTCTAAATCAACTGGGTCTGAATCTTTTGCCAGTTCTTCTGGGTCTTTAGCCTTCTGTCATGGAACCTCTGCTAAATCCAATGGAAATGATTTATCAAATGGGAAGATTGACACATTGGAAGCAACTGCAGATGTGGATATAAATGAAGATGCTGGTCTTTTTTTTGTTCCATTAGAACTGAAAAATACCATCTTGAGAAACTCAGGCAACATCTCTGATGGAAATTGCTTGGAGAAAAATAGTTCAGATTCCATTCCGAGTGATTTAACTAGAGGGATGAAGCATTTGTCTGAAAAAATTCTTAATAACCAGTTTAAGACTGGCCTCATTCTTGATATCGGTATGCCTGTTGAGTTCTTCAATTTGCAGGCAGATTATCTGCAGCTTGTGAATCGCCAAGTTTGTGAACTCAAGGCTTCTGAGTTTCAGCGTTTGGCACATGAATTGCACTCACAGCAGGAGCTCACACCAGAAGGGCATGATGCAGCTATTGATTCGTTACTTTTAGCTGCAGAATGCTATGTCAACCCCTTCTTTTTTATGTCATTTGGAAATTCTGCAAAGCTTAGCAATGTGCTAAATGATAGCATGGACAAGATCATTTCTAGGAATTACTATAGAAGAGATGAGAATACTGCTGTGAAACAATTCAAAGTGAGAAATAACAACGACATGACAATAATTGCTGATCTTGAGAGGAGGAGAGATAAAATTGTCCTGCAGATAATTCTTCAAGCTGCATCACTGGATAAAGAGTATCACATGAATATGTCAAATGGGAAGAACTGTTACTATGAAACTGAAGAGGTTATCAATGGCATTGAAGTATCTCCTTTGGATGAACCCTCAATGGATGCAGTCACCTTAGTTCGACATAATCAAGCCTTGCTGTGCCACTTTATAATGCGGCATCTGCAAAGAGATCAACATTCTATGCATGAAGTTCTCATGCAGTGCCTATTGTTTCTTTTACATTCTGCAACTGAGTTAATCTGCTCCTCTGATGATATGGTTGATGTCATACTCAGATCTGCTGAGCAGCTCAATAAATTGCTAACTTCTCTCTATTATCACATAAAGGAGGATAATCAGCAGTTGAATCCAGAGAAAGTACATCAGGTACAAAGACGTTGGGTCCTTCTTCAAAGATTAGTTGTTGCATCTTGGGGGGGAGATGACAGATCTTCTACAATCTTCACACTAGATAGGGTTCAATATAGAAATTTAGTTCCACCTTTGTCCTGGTTGGAAAGAATATCCACGTTCTCATCCAGTGCACTTCCACTAGTTCGCTTCTTGGGTTGGATGGCTGTTTCCTCTTATGCAAAGAAGTTGATCAAGGAGCATTTGTATCTCGTGACTGAATTTTCACAGTTGACATGCCTACTCTCTATTTTCACTGATGAGCTTGCCATTGTGGATGAATTTGTTCTCAACAAAGTTGATGGTTTTGGCTTGATGCATTCAGAAATAAAGGAAGATCTTCTGGCTGGTAATGGTTGTGGGTCCCATGAGCGAGCATCTAGTGAAAGATCATTTCAACTAATTTATCCTGATCTTCAAAAGTTTTTCCCGAACATGAAACGACAATTTGAGGCCTTTGGAGAAGTTATTTTAGAAGCTGTCGGTTTGCATCTTAAATATCTTCCACTGAGAGATATCCCAGATGCTTTGTGTTGGTTGTCTGATTTGTGTTTGTGGCCGTTTCATGGAGTGGCAGACAATATCATATTGAATGGGATTAGTAATAGCCAGCCTAAAGGTATCTCAGCCAAAAATGCTAGAGCAGTAATTCTGTACGTACTCGAAACAATTGTAGCTGAACACATGGAAGCTATGGTACCTGAAACACCTCGAGTGGTGCATATATTAACAGCATTGTGTAGAAATTCTTTTTGTGATGTGGCTTTTCTGGATTCTGTACTGCAGTTGTTGAAGCCTTTAATATCATATGCTCTGAGAAAGGTGTATGAGGATGAGAATCTGCTGTCAGATGAATCATCGTGTCAGAACTTCGAATCTTTATGTTTCAAGGAGCTTTTCAGCAATATAGCCATTAATCCTCAGGGAGGTATCTCTGAGGAACATTATCATGGAGCATTAGTAATCTTCATTATAGGTTCTTTCTTCCCCGATTTGTCTTTTTTGAAGAGAACGGAAGCTTTTCAGTCTTTAATGACATGGGCAGATTTTGTTTCATTTGAGAAAACGTCTTCATTCCATGATTACCTGTTTGCATTTCAGAAACTGATGGAAAATTGCCTAGAAGTATTGATTCAGACTTTTAAAAATTATGGTTTTTGTTTGGCGAGTCAAAAGTCCCAAATGCTTGGAGTAGAAGCTACTGAAAGCCCTGATGACAAAGTTTCTTCTATTCTGGATGATTTGTTCAGCTCTCTTCTATCTGAAGTAAAAAAAGAGTTCGAGAATACTGATAATGAAACTCACAGTTCAAATGAGAGAATTCGAGGCTTACATGTGGAAGAAATAAAAGAATTTTCCACAGGATTAGAAAACCTTACCTTGAAGCTTTTTCCATCCCTCAACCGGTGCTGGAAACTTCATCCCCGACTCGCAAAGAAACTGGTCATTACGTCATCCAGATGCTACCTTTACTGCAAGTGCTTATGCTCCATTCATCAGTTAATAACTGTTGAGGGCAACAAGGATAGTCCCACTGCAATTTTCTCCACTTTAAACGACAATATTTCTGACCACTGGAAAGCTGCACTTAGAAATTTCTTGGAAGTTATCATGGGATTTGAGCAAAATCATTTCTGGCAAATAGCATCTATTATGCTTGATTATCTACTTTTGTTACCTCTTACCATTCCCGTGGAGCAAGTGGTCCCCACCATTTGTTCTGCAATGAAGAATTTCTGTTGTTATGCCCCAAAAATTTCATGGCGACTTCAGACTGATAAATGGCTATTCATTTTATTTGTAAGAGATATTGGTAGCCTTGAAGAAGATTGTAGCTCACTAGTTGAACTATTCAGTACAATGCTTAGTCATGCAGAACCAGAGCAGCGATCTATTGCCATACAACACTTGGCCAGAGTTGTTCGCCAGGGTACAAATGAAAAAGTGAAATTATCTTTTGCCCTTCAAAATAAGTCACTTACATTGGACACTGCTATATCATTTTCCGAATCATTTTTGTCGGACTTAGTTGCTAGTACTTGGGATATGGTGGCAGCCGTTTCATCATCTGACCCATCTCTGGTGTTGAGGATCCGTGCAGCTGTGCTTCTGTTAGACTGCATTCCATTTGCTCAGCAGAGTCAGTTGCAGTGTTTTCTTTGCTCATATAATAAGATTTTTCATGGCATGGAGAAAGTCAATCATCCAATGCGTGAGGGCCTACTTACTCGATTATCATTAGCTCTTTTAGGCACTGCATGTCTGTATTCCTCTAGCGAAGACATTGCTCTTATACCGCAAAGCGTTTGGGAGAATGTGGAGATGTTAGGAAAAACAAAAACTGGTATGGTTAGCTGTCCACTTCTTGGGATTTCACTTATCGGTTCTGAAAGATATATAGCTGCTGTGAACATTCAGAGGAGCTGTTTGGATTTTTGAAAGTACTTGTGTTTTCCCTGCCGGTGTGATGATATACACACTGTATCCAAAAAATCCTGGCAGCATTTGAAAATGAGTTAAATTCATTGGCCTGTAGGGCCCACAGCATTTCAAGCCTCTGCTTACCCTTGCACATGCACATTCGTCAGGATCCATTGGCCTGTAGGGCAAATCCAGTCATTTAATAGTGGATCCGTACTTTTTTTCAAATGTAGCCAGGCTTTTTTGGACGGAGGGAGTATGTTTTTCAAGATGGATGGAAAACCATCATATTATGATTCGCAATTAAACTCGATGAAATCAAACTAAATATAATATACAAACATATGTTTGTGTGAAAGCTACCATATATTCAAGTTTTAACCTAAAAAATTACTTACAGAACTAAATTTTCTATTCAGAAGGAAGTATGGGCTATTTGGAGAAGGCCTGCCAGGCATTATGTGATCTCAGAAACCAAGGAGATGCTGCAAAAGAGGTATATTTCCTTCTTTAGTGCAGTATCCTTTCCATGTGCCGCTAATTTAGAATGTTTGTTCTTTTCTTACATAGTACAAGACCTGCTTCACTGCACTTGTAATTACATTTTGGTATTTGAACTGCCTTTATTCTTCAATGAGGGATCTTTTTCCTAATTGCATATTGTAGATTCTGTTGAATTGTTTGTCTGTGAGTTCTGAGTGTTCACATGTTTGCATATCAAGGCCCTCAAAGAAGCACTTTCTTCAACGGCTGCTATAGAAGATAGAGATCCTGAGTTTGAGAAAACCCGTGAGTCGATTCTTCGGGTAGGGAGATGCAGCATGAGTAACATATTTATCAAAAGATTTCCAATAATTTGTCATTTCCTATTTTGTAGGTTGATATTAGTTTTATTGTCAATAAAACAACTTTTGTGATATACTTGTGACTGATCCTATAGGTTGTTGCTAATCTCACTTCAGCACAATCATATATTGATTTCTTTGCAAAGAAAGAGGACCAAGAAGCTATGGTGATTTAAGATGAACTTATTTTCCAAAATTCGGGTTTAGAGTTGCTTCTTGTACCCAATTGTCTAACTTTGAATTACTTGAGAATCTTTAGGAAATTGAAGAGGCTGAAATAGAATTAGAACTTATTCATTCCGAGAAAAGACCACAGGATTTATCACGAGGCTTAAAAGATGAAGCGCTTCAGTATCTCAACTACCCCCTATCATCCTGTAATCCTTGACAACTAATCGTCTGTAACTTCCCTTTGTTAGAAGATTCTTACTGTGACATCTTATATCAGTAGTGATTTGTGCTGCAGTTAAGGAGAAGGAAAACAACCGCCTGGAACTTATCAAGGACAGCATTCATTCCTTGTAATACATACTTCCTTTGTCCCATAGTAGTTTTCTAAATTGGAAATCAGAAATGAACTAATTTTTGTTCATTTTGGATTTTCAATCCACACAATTAATGTGGCCATCATTCATTTTTTTTGAAGTCGTTGTGGACTTCTTGTTATGCATTTTCCAGTTTACACTGGAAAGTTGAAACTATGGAAAGTGTTGTTGATTTAGCTCTAAATTGATTTATGTTTCCCTACATTGGATTTCCTTTCCTTACCAGAGAAAAGGCCAAAATTAGAGAAGAGGTAGCTCTTCGCAGGCAAAAGAAACTTCATGAAATGCACATCCGTCGAAAGTACTTGGAAGAAGCAGCTTTGCAGGAGGCCGAACTTCTCATGGAGCATGACAGGTTTACCTGGAAATGACACTTCTTATATTTATTAGATGACAAAAATTCTATTTGATTTCCTACATCTAATAGAGATTAACAGAATTGTATAATTGGTATATGTATGTTTGCACAGGGAAAGAACCAGTGAAATAGAACGCGAGATTGAGAGGCAGAGGGTTTTGGAACTTGAGCGGGCCAAAACCAGAGAGTTGCGTCATAATCTTGAAATGGAGAGGGAGAGGCAAATGCAGGTGAGTTGTCGTTGTGGTTTAATCTGCACCTATGGTCGGAGTCAAATTGGCTGGTTTGATAGGGACATACGGGAAAATTGGATCCAGTTTCTCCGGATTCTGATATCCGCCCTCTGCACAAGAGAGAATACGGATTCAGGAGATGTAATGGAAGGCACGAATTCGGTGTTGTTCTGGTCCGAATCCCCTATCCTGGCCAAATTGCAGATGTCACAAAATCTGTGTATCAAAGGAAGCCAGATTTAAGCTGGATTTGAGATCGAATCTGGTTTTAATTATGAAAAAATTGTGGGATAAAAAAAACTGATGCAAGCTGGATTTGAGGCCCGATCATGGTTCAGAAAATTATGGAAAAATATTTTGGAATCCCTCAATTTGGGTAAACAAACAGAATTCAGGGCATGAATCTCATCTGAATCTTTACCTGACCCCTACCCCCACAGCTCCTAGGCCTCCAAAAGCCATTACTTTGACTGACTGAAGCCTGTGTATAATTCTGCTGACAGCGTCGCGAATTCTACAATTGGGGGTGTTTGGGACTTAATATCTTTTACTCATCTATTCATTTGTACATTTTCGACTAATCATGCAGAGAGAACTACAACGGGAACTGGAACAAGCAGAGTTAGGAATAAGATCTTCTCAACGAAGAGAATTCTCTTCCACCACAAGCAGGTAGGTTCTCACATGGTTTCGATTAAAGCTTCTTTTGTTGTATTGAATAACCACACTTCAGTTCCAGGAAAAAAGAAGCAACAACACTGACATTAGTGCCCACTGCTCTTTATGCTGGTAAAGTTTATGTTTGCATACATTTGTCTTTTTATGCTACAGCCGACCCAGAGAACGGTATCGAGAAAGGGAAGTTGGTAGAGCTGGGCCTGATGGCAGTTTAAGATCCAGCAGCAGAGATCGTGAAGGCGACACCACGGTACAAGCAGGGGTCGCTTTGCCAACCAACTTGTCTACAGCCATGCCAACCATTTTAACTGGTTCCCGCTCATTTACTGGCCAGGTATCAACAATTTTACAGTCACGAGAGCGTTCCGAGGAACATTTCGGAGGATTTGAGGACAACTTTGAGGGAGGCAGAGACCTAGGAGACATAGGTAGCATGGAAGAACCAGAATTGGCTTCAGCCTTTGAGGCATCACCTGGTGGGTACGCTCTGATCCATAACAAACAAGGGTCTCGAGGTAGCAAGTCAAGACAGATTATTGAGCGAAGAGATAGAGATGGAAGACGGGAAGGGAAGTGGGAAAGAAAGCATTCCTAATAGGTACTCTCAGATATTTTTTTTTCCTTCCAATTGCTTACAATTTGGCTAGGTATGATGATAATTATACAACCTTGCTTACCGGGCAAATTCTTTTTTTAAGGTATGCACATTTGCTTGTTTTCCGTTTACTTTGGTGGCTAGGTTGCCGAAGTTGGTGTAATTATGCTGTACTCTTCTTTATCTAATGATAATTATAATTACATCAAACATCACTGAAATCCAACTATTTTGGGGGTTCTCAATTTTATCTTTTTCGAATCTGCCCTTCCCGTAACCTGTTGAACCACCAGTGAACAAACATCTAATGAGTAGTCCAATGCTTCCTTGATCCACCCCTTACTTGATGGCTGCATCACGTCAATCAATCATTGATGGTCCATCAATGCCGCATTAGACAGTGGCTCTAAGAATTCACATTTGCTAATATATCTGGCGGAGGGACTCCAGCGACGAGATTCGTCTCCAGTTTGGGTTCTCCTTTTACAGATTTCAATGGCCCCGGTTCTGCCTGAACACGTTCAATAGCAGACGGAGCTGCTCCTGGTATGACTTCCTCCTGGAAAGGCTGTGCCCTGGCAGTTTGTAGGCAGAATTCCGTCCACTGGTGGACAAGTGGAGATGGACCCCTGACTCACCCACCAACCCGATTGGTGTTCAATTTATTGGTGGCTGGGACAGCCTGCAAGAGAGGGAGAGCGAGTGTGTGTGTGTGTGCACGCGCGTGTTCAGTTAGGTCTTTAAAATACCATGAACCAGTATCATTCACAAGAACTTATAAGCAAGATATTGCGCAACACCCCTCGATGGTACTTGTAAGACGTGAAGTATATGCGAAATGTCTCTCATGTAATACATTTTGGCAAAGCTGACACTTCTTCCTCGTGGATACATGGCGTAGGTGAGTGTAGAGCATTATCAGGATTGAAGACTGTGATCTTCTTCCTTGCTAAAATCATCACCATCATCATCATCAACATCATTCGCCTTATCCTAGCTATATGGGGTATTTGACTATGATCGGAATCAAAGTGGTACAAAATCCATACAAAGAAACATAGTGACAAGTTTTTACACCGAATGCCTTTCCTGACGCAACCCTATGAAGAGGGGACTCTTCCTTGCTGAAATAACGGTCAATATTTATTTTAACAAAGTTGTTACGATACATAAAAAAATAATAGATTACCCCAAATAAACACAATTGCTAAACTAACACCCAAGTAGAGAAGGAGCTAATCGAATATAATCCTTGTGCATAAACTACTAGACCTTTCTCCATGTCATACATCACTAAACCAATTGTGAGCAATTCTGAAAAATAGCAGCAATTCAAAAACAAGACATCACGGTTAATCTATATTTGTTTATGTTACCTCTACTGGAGCCATATTGTATTCTCTGAATTTGTTTTTCTTGTATGCTATTACCATGCATCCCCAATGGTATGGAACTGCCCATATTTTTCCATCCGGCTCCAAATTTCCGCTACAATTCCTATGCAGATAAACCTAAGAGGGATTTTAATACGACCAACATGTCCTCACAAACAAGTAGACCGCAAATACAGAGTTACAAAAATAAAATCTTGGTACAATGTTTGTTTCTCAAACACCTGATATCAAATGTAAGTTTTTCAAACAGATTGGTCTGCTGCAATCCATTTAGTCTTACAACAAAATGTTCGTCTGAGTTTCACCACCATAAATATCATATCGACAGGACATCTAAGCTTATCCCAAAAGACAGCCTACTTAACATGTCAAAGTTTAGTGAAAATAATAAACAATGCAGATGTAAGTCCAGCCCAGCCGAAGCCATTGTTTTTTCACTCATTCCTCGCGGTTGACCTCACCGATGCATTGCTTCGTTTGACAATAAGCTATCTAAGGTAGAGCATATAACCTGGCTGCCTCCTAAACCGGCCCAGAAGCCACATAAATGCAGCAGTATATTAAGAACATCAACATTAGCTATGTGTGAACTGCACCTTTTTCATCAATACAGGCTGTTGAAATACTTTCAGCAGTTACCGCTTTTGGTTTTCAGTTTTTTGTGTTCCATCCTTAAAGAAAGTGCTAGAATGGGATGTGATTTTTTCAAACAACTCAACTGTTATGACCTCGACAAAATAAAGATTTTTACCTTCCATCTATCACTTAGGCCCTCAAACCAATCTTGCACTTCGGCATCTTTAATTGGTTCTCTGAGGCCCTTACTGATAGCCAAATGGAGCCAACAATCACCAAGTGTTAAGAGATCTGCCGCCATGGCAGACTTGGGATCCACACTGCCTTTCTTAGCCGCCAAAGAGAGCTCGGAGAAAACATCCTCAAGTCTAGCATGAAATTCCGATTGTAGCTTCAGTCGCTTTCCTTGCACTAGAGCGAATTCCTAGTGTCAAATAAGGCAAAAAAAAAAAAATTGAACAAGTAGCAGCGGACAGAGAATCAAATTCTACTATGGAGTTCAAAGTAAGCACGAGATACACTAATAAAAATTGAGAATTTTTGGAAAACAGTTGAGGATGCAATACAAAGGAGGTGAAGGTAGGAAGACCTTGAGCCATGAGGGAGGGACAGACCCAGGGAGGGAAACAATTCTGAGGGGGGACAGTTGACGCGTAGGGCTTGGACTTGTACCTCTCGAATGCAGCTTTCATCTATTGATCATCCTCCAAGAAGACAGATTCTTCCCGGCTTGGCCATCGACAGTGTCTGTGAACGCACCAAAACAAAACAATGCCAAGTTGAGGTAAAATCTCGCATAATAATAAGACATATCTCATCTGTTGTTCCCGCGGAAAAAATGAATAGGGGAAGGAGCTGCTGTGACCTGTGTCAACCAGTGGTGGAAGAGGGGCGGGAAGCTGTGGAGAGGGAGTAGAGGATGGTGGAAGCAGCAGCGAGATGGTGCCATGAGGGTGGTTCCAGTTTAGGATGGGGAAGACTCAAGGGTGATGGGAAAAGAAGAAGAGGAAGAATGGAGGAGTGAGGAGGGGGATGGGCGGGGCGTTGGAAGAGGACCGGCTGGTGCAAGTAGAAGAGAGGCAGCACAAGTAACGGAAAGGTTGTTTGGAGGAGAGAGAGAGAGAGAGGCAGCGGCTTGGAGGAGGAGGACGGTGATGTAACCCAAAGGGTGGTGTCACAGCGCCAGCGGAGCCTCAGCCGCGCCGGTGGGTGTCCAAGTTGAATCGATTCAGCTCAGAGGGCCTTCCTTCCTGGGTGAGTGTGATGGGCCTTTCTTCTTTTGAGATACGGCCCATCACAAAAATCAACAAAGAACCCAGTCAGTCAGTCAGTCAGAGATCAATAAATGGGCTAAGACGTCAACTTATTGATGGGCCCACAGGCGTTGGTGCAATATAATGGAACCTTTCCGGACGTGCCCTTTGGCAATCACTTGTCCGTCCGCTCTCAATTCCGACTTCCAAAGGGCAGCGACGACCCTAGTAGGTAGGCCTAGGGTAGGGAAATTAGGAAGGATAAAAATCAGCCGCAGTTTTCTCCTGTTGCTTCTTCTTCGTTCCCGCCTCCAATCTCCTCTCTCTCTGTTTTTTTTATGTTTCTGTTTCTGATAATATAATTCCATCCTTGAAACTCCTTTTCCTGCTGGTTGATCGATCGACTCTAGATTGCGGTGAAAACAATTTCAATCCATCAATCAGTCTGTAATGGATAACGAAAGCGGAGCCCCCCCTGATTCCATACTCGACGACAACTCAGGTTTTCTAATTTCTCCCTTTCCTTTTATATCCTCTTTTTTCTTTCTCTCATGCGCCTTTTCAACAATTGTTGTGCTCCTTTTGCTCATTTTCCCTACTGCAACTACTCGAGACCTTTTCTTCGCCCTTTTCAATCATTATGTAGTATTATTATAGCCTGTATGTATGAAATCGAAAACTTGGATTTGGATTGGCTTGTTGAGATGATATATTCATCTTCACCGTTGGTATGCCATGGTTTTTATTCACGAAAAAGGGGAAAAAATAGATATTTTTAGTACCAATTAGTCTGCTAAGATAATCGTCTTTAGAAGTGGGCTTATTTGTAGTATAGTACTCACGAAAGTTGAAAAGAAATAGGGGTTGGAAAATACGCTTATATGTTTGGGTAACTATATACTTTACTTTTAAAAAAGTCGCAGTGCATGAATTAGTTGCAAATGCCTATGCACTTTAGTAAGCTTGATTAGCACTAATATACATGCTAGTACACAGGAAGGTGAGAAGCAACGAATACATGCTTATATATATCATCTGAATCGTCATAAGTTTTAGAGATTTAGAGAAATTTCAGAGCGGTCAGGGAAAACATCTTGGTGATTAGAGAAAATGAAATTCTTTCACTTGTTAAAAGCATGCATCTTTGACCAACTTAAAACACTAATATAAAACAATCGTAAGATGAGGCAGTAAAAATGGGGAGTTAGATCTATTTGAAAAAACAAAGGAAGAGATGACTGGCTCATACCTTTTTGCAAGGTGAGGATAAAATTATGATGGAGAACTTTGATATTAGCAAGCTTTCAACAAGGTGAAAAGGGAAAATGACTATCTCATATCTGTTTTTGACCAAAATGCGAGATCCCGCCAAGATCTCGTGAGATTGCATTATGTGGAGAGAACTTGTTTGGATTAGTCTGCATTGTGAAGATCCATGAAAGTTTTGTAAAAGGTGGATAATCTTTTAAGTTTATTTTCCTTTTGGATTTTTTAATTGACTGTCTATAAGCAAAAACCTCTGGAGCAAAGTTGTTGTGCAGTTAATATTTTATTCACAACTCTGAACTCTTTCACTTGTTCAAGCCATTTTTTGCGAATTCCAGTATGGTAGCTTTTATTTCAGAGACCCGCTCTTGTAACTAAAAGATTCATTTTTCACCTTCATGTTCTGGAAACAGAAATAGGTGGTGGTGGTGGTGCTGCTGCTGCTGCCTTATGTGAGCCTGCTGTGAGTGGGAATTCTGCTAGACAAATGGCAGGAGGACCTGAGGATATCACTGATGATCAAAATGGCCACTCTGAAGAGCAGAATTGTGAAGAAGATTATAAAATTCTTACCGGGAGGCAGAAACAACTATTTGAATTAAGGCTTAAACTGGTAAATTTATGCACAATTTTCATCATTGAATAGTGATACCTTATTTTATGTTTAGGATGCTATCACATTTATTTGTCTTTTTTTCGGGATTTGATATGCACTTTCAGAATGAGGCAAGAAAAGCCAACCAAATTGCAATGGTGGCAGAGAAGAAGAAACTGGAAGCCCCTCCTGAGTCCAGAGGCATTTCTAAACAAAAATGGATTGAAGAGAGGAAGAAGAAGATAGGAAAACTTTTAGATGCCAACGGATTGGACATGGAAAAATCATACATGCTTGACACGCAAGATATGGCTGAGATGAAGTATAAGAAATGGGAAAAAGAACCCGCACCATTTGGTTGGGATGGTAAGCTTCTGCTTTATCTGGGTTTATCTATTTGCCCTTGCATCTCATTTTATTGCATTTGTCATTCGTGCCTATATAGCTTTCTGTGTAGATAGTGAGACTGAGAGAACTGTGTACTAATTTGGAACTAGTCATGGACGTGTAGACTATTTATTGAGGTTGAAATTCTGGTACCGTCCTCATGTTTCAGATTTGGGTCAGTCTTCATTTCAACATTGTGCACTAATAATTCTAAGGATCTTCTTGCCACATAACCCGCTGTAGTGTGCTATATTTTTGTAAGAAATAGATCTGAGGTTTTAGCTGGCAAAAATGATATCCTCCCTCGTTAATAGTTCGTTTTGAGTTAATTGGAGTATTAATGTGGGATGGAGGGAGTATTTACCTCTTTTCTATTATTGGACGGAGGGAATATTTACCTCTTTTCTATCATCTATAAGTATGAGACAGAAGTTGCCTGCGCTATGAGTAGTCTCTTATATTAGTACGGAGGCCACCATGCTTTGACTTGACTCATAATTTTTGTTTTTGAGATTGCATTGAATCTGCTTATGGTGTTAATGTTTTCAGCCATCTACTTTATTGTACTGGAGATGCAGATAGAAAGAAGCACATTAGGCAAAACTTTAAGAAACCTATTTACTACTTTTTTTTAATTTGGTTTTTTCTTGACATGGTGGTCCTGTTGCTTGCAATTTAACTGCTGTTGTTCCATAGTGTTTAACCAGAAGACATTGTACAATGCCTACAAGAAGCGAACAAAGAATATACAATGCGATGTGGAAGAATATAATAGACAGAAAGAAGCGGATCCTGAATTTTATCGGGATGCATCTAGTCTGCAATATGGGAAGGTAATTTTGCTTGTGGAAGCAAGCTGTTAATATGGAGTCACCAATGAGCAAATTTTAAATACTTACATCTTTGTCCGTCATGTTCTTGTGTTTCACTTTTTAATACAGGCACCAAAGCCTTCTGAAGAGAAGATAGACAACATGGTGAAAGAGCTCTTGGACAGAGATGCGAAACGCAAGTCATTTAGCAGGAGGCGCAGATTTCATGAAGAGAAGGATATTGATTCAATCAATGACAGGAATGAGCATTTCAATAAAAAGATTGAAAGAGCCTTTGGAAAATATACACTGGAGATCAAGAACAACTTGGAGAGGGGAACTGCTTTACCCGATTAAGAAGTTTTATGTTTGGAGATGCCATGGCATTTAGTAATCACATAACCAAATGTATGTTGTGCGTAGTAAGTTTTCATGTAAATACAATAACTGCTTGAATGCGGTCATTGAAGGCGACTCTATGCTTATCATAATGATTCTGGATGGCTGCAATTGGCTGGTTCCACTATCTATTAAGTCTGTAATACGTAAGATCAAACAACTTTTATGTAAGTTTAGTCACATTTCCTTCACCCATGTATATAGAGAGGGAAATGTTGTGGCTGAGGCTTTTGTTATTTTAGCATGAGCTGAGTGTTTAAAACCAATCCCCAACTAAAAGGACGTGTTTCAGCATGTGAGTGAAAAAGACCTGAAATGAATAGTGAAAATGAAATATTCAGTGTGGATGTTTTACTTTTAATCACGCCCTAAACGACCCTTTATTCGGCTCTAAGGCCTGCAAAAACAGAATTTTCTCCCCTCACCATTGTTTTTAGTGGCGAGATAGCAAATTAAGTCAGCCATCATCTAATGATGGATCCGCGTTTTTTAAATGCAGACAGGCTTAATTGGGGGAGTAAAGCACTTCGATCAAATTCAAGTACTGAAAGTTTTTTCTTTTTTAAAACAAGTACTGAGCTTGAATACACCACAAAAAGAGACAACATAGCCAACTAGCTAAAGACATAAATTGCTCTAATAATATTACGTCGTAAAATCTCCTTCAATAATTCCGCCCAAGCCATTGTATCAGTATTATTATTCTCTTTTAATGGAAAATACTCATGGATCGACGCAAATCAGTATAGGAAAAAAATATATCGTTACCATTATGGTCATTTTCTTTCCCAAACACCCATTATGGTCATGGTAATGAATAGAGAATTTCAGCTGCCAACATGCGACCAGTTGAACTAACATCGAATCAAAATTCCTTAAGCTTCTTCTCTCAGTTATAGCTAGCTTAAAAATGTCCATCTGACCACGCGAGCTCATCGTGAATAAGGTCCCTAAGGTGGAAAGCCCGGCAATACCGGTACTGGAATTTGGTGCCCCGCTTGAACCGTCCAGGCGTGGTGATCTCATCGTAGATACCGTCAGGCCGGAGGTACCACGACCGGTTGTTGCCACTGCCGTCCGCAGGGTCGGTGTCATCGTCAAAGATGGTCCACGAGCAGATCCCTCCCCGCTTGTTGGCCACGAACTCGCAGGCCACCTTCTCCTGGACGAATGGCAGGCCTGGATGGGGCATCACCAACTCCTCCCCATCGTGCAGACCGGCAAGCTCGAATATTTTCACCCACCGGTAGCCCTTCCCGTGCCTGTACCACCTCTTGTCCTCCACCTTCCGGTAGCAGGTCAGGTGCAACCTACTGTTGGGTCCCAGCTCGTTCCGGACCTTGGTTACGGCGAACTGCGCCATGAGGTAGCCGTCGGCCGCCGTTGTCAGAGTGAGAAGGACCACCAGCGCAGCTGTGGCTGCTGGCCAGAACCACCTCCGCATTCCGTCCATGGTATTTCTCTTAAATTAGAGAGGGGAGGCGATGGTAAGGGTTTTTATAGCATCGATATATGCATGCAACGTTGGCTAGAGATCATGTGTGGAATTGGTTGTTTGTATGGTTGGCTATATATGTTTTTGAGTAGTTTTATTGTTGCCGTTTGGACAAGCTAGTTGAAGGAGTCCAAGGCAAGGGCATGCCAATATGCCATGAATGGGATCAAACACACTATAAATAGTGCATGAGGTATTAGAATTAAGGGTGCGTTTAGGAGGCCCTTTTTGGGCTCCAAAAGCTACAAAATCATGTTTGGGAGTGGAGCGGTTTTTTCTTGGAATTTGGTCCAACAACCGTTTTTTTTAGAAAATCTCATATTGAGGAGATTTTGTACAAAAATAACTTTTGTGAGGATAATAATGTAGAAATGATTCTACTTGCCTCTCCGTCATTAAATAAATGATGATGGTTCATTATTTCTTTCTCTAATCCAAACAAGATCGTCACATGAAGTATTTATTATTTATCCAAAATTTATCTCATCCAAACCAGATTTAGTGGTTGACTTTTAACAAAATTATTTTAGAGGTGGGTGTTACGCACGGGTCATGCTTTAACTTTGCTAATAATAAAAACGATTTTGTCCAAAAGCCCTTTGTTAGGAAAGCAAAAACGGTTGACAAGCCCTAAATCTCCACCCTAGTTTTTGCAATTTGACTGGGTATAAAGGGCTAACTAGATACACACAACTGAAAATCTGAATAGTTGTAAAAAATGGCAGTTTGTTGAAATCAGACAATTGACCATAGACCATGGTCGTGGACGTCAAAATTAGTGGTTGAATCTTTCAGGTATCTTTTCGTTTCAAGTAAGACGGCTTAGATTCGTAAGCTGCATGTAGCTGGTACCTCGAACAACGAGTATTCATGCGCCACTTTTTTTTTGTTCTTTAACAACCATTCATGCGCCACATTGTCTAGTGACCTCTAGCTAGCATCATCAATCAATAATAATTGCAAACTCAAGCCAAATCCCTCTAAACCTTGATTCTCAGCTCGCGCTGTTGGCACCCTTTACTAGTAGCCAAGTTCAAATTAGTAATAGGAAAGAAAGAATTACATTTTTTGATGCAGCGAGGAGGAAGCGTTTATTATGTCCCAATAGGTTCTTAGAATCTTACATGTCAAAACGTTGACATGTAAGTAGTTTGAAAGTGCGTTAATCGATCTAGCTATAGAGAAGCAATGCTCTCATAATAGCTTATTTTTGAGGTGGCCGAAGTTGCTCCAATGCTTTCGAGTCTCTCAACCCGTACCTTTCAAAAGAAAGAAACCTTCTTGGCGTCAGACCATGGATGACTACTCTTGGGCTGCTGGGCTCGGCGTCCCCCTCCGGGGTTCCCAGTCCAGAAAAGACCCTGCCAACCGTTCTAAGATGTACTCCGATTGAAGCATGTGATATGACGTTCTTCCTTCCCAACTCCATGCATGGTTGAGCGTATATCTTCTGAAGAGTACTTTCGAGACATGTTTAAGTGGAATTATTACTCTTAACATGACGCTAAGAATCACTAGTCGTGGTGCTATCTCCGTGTTGAGGAGAAACTATTCTTCTTCAATTGATCAGATACTTCACCCCTCTGCAATCTTATCCATGCCAACAAATGATATTTTCCTCTGTAACTCGACCATAACAAGTTGCTTTAAGCGCGGAGATGTTGACACCGCCCAGCGCTTGTTTGATAGTATGCCTCGCCGAAATTTGGTCTCCTGGAATTGCATGATATCTGGTTATATACGAAATTCGAAACTCTCAGAAGCGCAAAGAATATTTGATTTGATGACCAGAAGGAATGTGGTGTCATGGACCGCCTTAATGGCCGGATATGCCAAGTTTGGGATGCTAAGTGAAGCTGAAGAGCTGTTTGATAAAATGCCTGAAAGAAACATTGTCTGCTGGAATTCAATCATCAGCGGGTGCATAGATAATAACAGAATTGATAAAGCACTGAGATATTTCAATGCAATGCCTGTAAGGAATTCTGTATCGTGGGCAGTTCAGATCGGCGGTTATCTTCGAGAGGGTCTTGTGACTGAAGCACGGGAACTTTTTGATCAAGCTCCCCACAAAGTCACTTCTCTTTATAACACGCTTCTATCTGGCTATGTAGAGCTCGGATATGCTAAGGAGGCATGGGAACTTTTCAACGTGATGCCCCAACGAGACGTACCTTCATGGACCACAATCATATCTTGCTTTTCTAAAGCTGGGGAAATGGAAAGAGCTATAGCTCTGTTTGAGGACATGCCAGAGACGTGCGTCCAAGCTTATACTGCAATCATTAGCGGTTATTTGCTAACCGGAGATGTCAAGCTTGCGCAAAGTTTATTTAATGAAATGCCTCATCGAGATATAGTTGCATGGAATTCAATGATCAATGGGTATGTCGAGAACGGAATGTTGAAAGAAGCATTGGCATTATTTATTGAGATGCCTAAACAGGACACTCGAGCTTGGAATTCTATCCTAAAAGGGTATGTTCAAGAAGATGATATGGATAATGCGCTCAGTTGCTTCAATAAAATTCCTGAGAGAGACCAAGCATCTTGGAACATTATGATCTCTGGATACCAAAGTGAGGAAGCGCTAAATATGTTTTGTAGAATGATCCAAGATGGATTCAAACCTGATCAAGGATCATTTACTGTTGTGATTTCTGTTTGCGGTTTCCTTGCTTTTCTTGGATGGGGAAAAGTTGTGCATGCGTGTGCAGTGAAGTATGGCTTTGATCATGACACAAGGGTCATGAGTTCCTTAATTTCCATGTATGCGAAGTGTGGCTCCATAGCCGAAGCTTCTAAAGTCTTCAGTAAGATGTTACAACGGGATACGGTCGCATGGAATGCCATGCTACTGGCTCAAGCTTGCCACGGATATGCCTCACAGACATTCAACCTTTTCAGATCTATGATTGATGCTGGATGTCGGCCAGATCACGTGACCTTCCTTGGCATGTTATCAACTTGTTCTCACAATGGCTTAGTCGATGAAGGTCTCAAGTTATTTAATTCTATGCAATATGAGTGGAAATTGATTCCTAGATCGGAGCATTATACCAGTGTTGTTGATCTCCTTGGACGATCTGGACGTCTAAGTGAAGCTTATAGGTTTGTACAAAAATTGCCAGAAAACTTATCAACTAATGCATGGGAATGCTTATTAAGTGCGTGTAGAGTTCACGGGAGTTTAGAATTGGGTGAGCTTGTTGCTAAGCGACTGCTGAAAAGTAAACCTTCAGATGGAGGATTATATGTGCTTTTAGCAAACATTTATGCTGCCAAAGGAATGTGGGAGGATGCAGCAAGAACCAGAACCATTATGAAAGTGCATGGTGCAAGAAAGGAACAATCATGTAGTTGGATTGAGATAGAAAGCCAGATGAGTGGATTTGTGTCTTCTGATAGGTCTCATCCTCAAACTATAGCTGTGCAAAATGTTTTAGAGGGTATTAACCTCATCATGGAAGATGTGAGTTAAAGACTTGAAAACACATTGATCCACAAAGTAAGATACTAAGACTTCTCAAGTTTTCTTCCACAGCCATGGTTTTCGCATGTTAAACAAATATAATGACAATAATCGAGTTCTCACATAGGATCAATTATAGGAAGAAGCCTAGCTGCTTGTTTTTCATCAGATTCCAAAGAACTACCCTTTTTTAGTCAAAAACAGAATTCAATTATCCGGTCAGTCTTGATAAGCCTGTCTACTTGCCCTGTCAAAACCGATGTGATGACTGCTTCTGGTTGTGGCGATTTTGTGCATTGCCACCCATCAATAGCTCCCACATCACACAAATAATACCACTTCATTGATCATTCTCTGCCAGGAGTGCCTACAGCTTTAGTTTAGTTAAATCAACTTTACGAACAGGATATGTATAGGCCTCGTAATTTATCATCTGTCCCAACGAACTCAGCTTTGTCATGGTGGTTATCAGATCGACCTGAATCAAAGGTCAAGTTCGCATTAAGTATTTTAGTTCAGCTAGGGCTGGAAAACACAATAAGCTAAGGTGAAGATCAAAAGTTTCTTATAGTTTGGAACTTTTTCTTTCTAATTGAAATTCACCCTCACCTCGTAGTCTGTCTGAGACACAGTTTCTCTGCTTCGTTGATATTTTTGAACCCAAGGAAAAACTTCAGGATCCGTGGCCAACAAACTTTCTGTGGCTAATTGGTCCGGGCCAAGAAATGCAGACATCACAGCTAACTGTATGATTTCATCATATTTTAGACAGTAATCATAAGTGATGAGTCAAGAAAATATCCTGCTGCAACTACTTCTAAGCTTCCACCGGACCATCGAAGTTGTTCATAATCATAATCATAATGAAGTAGTGCCTTTTTCCAACTATTTGGGATCGGCGACATGGATCTTACTCCTCCATTCAAGCCTGTTTTGGGCTACCTCTTTTGTAAGAGA
Source organism: Houttuynia cordata (assembly GCA_039654745.1). Classification (NCBI taxonomy): domain Eukaryota; kingdom Viridiplantae; phylum Streptophyta; class Magnoliopsida; order Piperales; family Saururaceae; genus Houttuynia; species Houttuynia cordata. Next base: position 14,519,681 of record CM077511.1, on the reverse strand, counting down.
CAGTAAAGTCAAATCATTTTTTATTCGAAGTTGTTAAAATACATTATTTGGAAATATTAATAAACCTATTTGTAAGCATGCCTACAGGGAATGACAGCGTAGCCGACAAGCATAGAAATATAGTTGGAATATGCAAATTTCTCAAAGAAGGGGCCGTTTAGATCATGAAAAAGCAGCTCCATCCACTCCCAAAAATCCAGCTGGTTAGTGGATTATCCCAAAAATCCACTAACCAGGTGAATTTTTCAATGCGGATGTTTGTGATTTTTCACGCCCTCAATGGCCCCTTAAGTGTTGCTTTAACAGTCCAAACCCGTGGAGACACTTTAGCTCTTGTACCTGGGATCATTTTTCAATTTAAAGCCCCACAGAAACCTATCAACACCTCAATTTAGTGTAGGACTCAATATAATCTCTGTATCGGATACTTATGGCAATATATACTCTTACTTGTCTTGTTATTGACGTCAGATCAAAATCAAATCATACCTAAGTAGTAGACTTTGAAAATACCTGTCGGGGCCCAAAACCAATCGCTGAAAATTTTTCTTTCATTTCCTGAACTGAGGCTTTACCCCATTGTGGAATCCTTCCCTCTGGATCTGGTTCCTGAGCATCAGTGCGACCAAACTGTCTTTCGAACAAGCCCCACTAGAGATATATGAAGACATGCAACGGATTGTACTCAGCGTTAATATTCTTTAATATGGAAAAGAAAGCTGTGAATCAGTAAAAAAATTGTTGTACAAAAAAAGTACAGGTGTGGAACAGGCAGAAAAGCAGCACGTGGTGAGGCCCACTAGTCAACTCCAATCTTATTGGCTCACCCATGAACTCCACACTCATGTCTACTTTTCTGCCTGCTACCCCATCGGCCATATAATATCACTCTTTTTTTATGAAATATAACTCTGTTTCTATTCCTTTATTAATGAAAGGAATCAGGAGGAAGATTTTAGTGTCAAACTCTGCCTAGTATATCCAAATTCTAATATAGAGACTAAATTGTCCACCAGCATAACACAGTTAAACGGATGATACCAGATTCGATTTAGCCACATGAATGATAACAATGACGACAAAATGCAAATAAGCCCATGAGTGAGAAGGTGGGTGGAAGGGAGGGCAACCTGACCATTTGATCCGTATGCAGTGTAAAGTAAGTTCCCTTTCTCTTCGTTCCCACCACATTTGCGAATTGCAGAAGCCAGGAATGTTCTTTTTATTGCAGATTGTGCTGCAAGAGAGATAGGCTGGTAAATGTTTATCACTTATGCGCTAATAACTATTTGCAGCTGTTGTTCATACACCAATACATTTGGAAATTTAAAATGGAAGAGTCGTATACATTTGAGAAATACAATAAAATGGCGGCTATTAAAACCAATAGGAAACAAGCAGGTTCAATTATGTCAAGGTTACTGAGCTAAAACTGGCTTGGGTCTTGAAAAATAGAGATCAATATAAACCATATAGTGCATCAAGACTAAACTCTTAAAAATGAATATTTAGTTATAATCGTGGAGCTACATAACAGATGTCTTTGCATTCAAGAACTAGGGAAGAAATAACCTCCATATTGGATAAGATCTGCATATGCAATTGGCCCTCCCTTCGAGTAAGAATCAATTTCTTTTTTAGCATCTTCCAGGAGACCCAAAGCAGCAGAAAGGCCACTATTTTCTGGTCTATTTATCTCTGGGCTTCACAGAGGAATTTTCAAAACAACGCATCACTTAGAAACTTGTTGCTAAAAGTTCACTATTCAAGAAGATCTAACTAATTTAATCAGAATGTTACCTCAGGCGAATTGATGCATTTGGGCCCCCAGATTTTGTAACCTACATAGGTTATGTTTCACTAAAATCAATTCAAAAGATCAAATTGAAAAATATGATTAGGGATGATTGGGTTCTGACTTTGTCGTATGTCAGAGCATCGTTTAGTGCGAATGTCAGCATAGAAGGGATTAGCTCTGGATGTTCCTAGGTGTCAAGAATAAACTTAATTAAAGCCAGGAAGCGAATCGCAGTACGTTCTGGATATCCCACGAAGCATCAGTTATAACAATCCATAAGAGATCTTTGCAAGAAATAGAAAATAAGAAAAGAAATGTATCAATTAAAACTTCTACCTTAAAAGCTTTATAAAGAGTTCCTTTGATATTTGCTGCAATATCATATTTTACCAAGTCACCACGTAAAGCTCGATCACTAACGTTGCACTGTTTCGGTAAGAGACTCAAAGTAAATGGTACGAATGGGTAAATGTAAAATAACTTACACAAAAATTCAGAGCGTTGCCTCCGTTGGATTAAATCAGCAGCCTGAGCAATTTGTGTGAAGGAGCTTGAGCTTCCTAATATTTCCTAACGAGCAAAAAAAAAACCACTACAGGATTATTTTAATTAGGATAGCTCAGAAACAGAAATTATCTCAAAAGAACACAGAATTACAAGAATAAGACCAGGAAGGTGAAGTAGACTTGATGTTCTTTTTGTCAAGTCAAGTTAGCGAGTTAACAACAAACTCGTGTAAAGCACGATTTCTAGTTTCCACATTCCAATTTTTAAGAGGTGTATAGTTGCGGGTGTTCAGAACCAAATTGCATAGAAAGGTTGAGAAGCTAGTGAGGGACCAACAACGGTTATCAGCGAAACCAAACAACATCAATATGGCAAACCAAACCAGATATCAAAACAATGCTCGCCCAAATGCACAAGCATGCTTGCACGCGAACATGCAACACGCAAGAATGGAACTCGGGACCTCCATGATCTAATACCATGTTAGAACCAAGTTGCCTCAAAGGCTTGAGATCATAAGTGACAGACCAGTCAAACCAACCAACGACAATATGCCAAAAACTAACCACAGATATACTTGAAAACAGTGCATGATTCCCTCAACCATAAACAGTGCACGAAGCCAAAAAGAACCTTGTTCGAATTCAAAAGTTGCCTGTGCGTTTTAAGAATTTCGAAAAGGTGGAGATAATATCAGGCAAATGCTACATTCCCACAATAGAGAATTAATTGGTAAAGAACTGAAATATCAACCAATACAAGCAAACATGTGGAAAAGGAATAAACTTTTCTGACAAGCTCCCAAATGTACAAAAGAGATCAATTAACATAACAAAGACATAAGTTGACAGTGAATTCATACCCGTCTTGACTGAGCCCACATGCCACAGCAAACAACAGCGTGATAGATTATACTGGAATTTTTAAAATTATACTGGGAAATAGGATCACATACCACAGAAATGAGAGTGGCAACACCTTTCAGAACATCCCTTCGAGGGAAGACATCTCCATCAGTAGTTGAAGCATCCACCCGACGACATGAAATGTTACCCTGTTTGCAGAATTCGTATTAGCTAAACTAACTTCCAAACCCCCATTTTAAGCCCAAATACCCATATATAATAAAATTATAAAGCGGGGAAAAGTGCCATGGAAGTCTATCAAGTATAAAGCCTCTTGCTCCTGTTGTCAGTTAGCGGGCTTAGTCCGAGCGAATGTGGTAGCACTTACTGTCATGTATTTGGGCACGGAAGGTGGGGAGAGAGGAGGATAAGAAGAGGAGACGGGGATGATGGAACCAAGGGTCGACGCCATGGAAAGCGACATCAGTTTAGTTGTTAACTCCGACCCCAAGACGGACGGCGGTGGTGGTGAATGGCAGTTGGCAAAGTTAAGGCGCGTCTTCGTGTCGACGAGCTAGCTAGCTATCTCTATATTGGCGTTGCTGCTGCAAAATTCTCTCTCGAAAAAAGGAATGGATAAAGGCTGCTTTCTCCCCATTGGCGGGAGTGGCGCCGCGCCACTTTTCTTGTCTCTCATCATTGGTGCACTTCCAATGTATCTTTTTCATAACCAATCATTAGCTGATCACTCCAACCCAAGAACTAGTGAGAGAGGAAGTTCATGCTTGCTAAAATTTCTAGTGGATGTAAAGCCCATGAGTTCTTTTTTCTTTTGTTAGCCCATGAGTTGATTGTTGTGGTTGAGTTCCGTTGTATTTTATATATCGTTTTCATCTCTAGTAGTAGAAAATTGGTGAGCCCAAAGACGTTATCTATCGTTTATCCATGAAACCGAACACGGCTGTGCTATGAAAATGCGGTCCCAATAGATCAACAGTTAGTCATTGACACTAACTATATAATTGTCGAACATTGATGGTACACAATTCATCTACTTTTCCAATACCAACACTTCCTATTCTGCGAAATTAACCGATATTGGATTGAGGCCATTTTCCAGCTTCATTGTTGTAAAATGAACCAAGCCAGTGGTTGCTGCAAATGGAATACATTTCTTTTCATCATGTGACATTCACTGTACTTTAGTAGAGGCAAAAAAAAAGCCTAGAAATCCATATAGTTTACCAACCCATTCCAAGTTGGCTGGTTTTGAGATGTGCTCAAATGCCCATCTCAAACAATAATTTTCTGATAGCATCATCTAGACATGCTTCACCATAATCCGGAATACCACAATTTCATGCCAGGATTAATTAAGTGCCTATTAAGAGCCAAATTATCGGTAATGCATGACATAAGTTCGGAGGAAAACTATCGACTGACTGAAAACAGAGTGGTCACTGTGGCTTCTTGCATGTGATGATAGCGAATTTGATCAAGTTCTTGTTGAATCCTTCGATCATCAGGGGCATTACTAGTGCCCCTTTAATGGTTTTCCATCCTGGTTCAGTTGAAGAAAAAATAGATGATGCCTATGTAGTGAACTTTCTGAACTCACACTGAATTATAAAAGGCTTACCACTTGACAGAAGGGAAGAGAATCCCTTCCACGTTAGAGCAGAACGAATCACTGCTGGCCAGAATGGTGCCACATTAGCAGACCAATCTGCAGCCCTGATATCCTGCCATCATGTACGTTAGAATAATTCACCAATATGAATATTTATGAAATCATTCAGATCCTCTTTAGTAACTAATTATGTTCGTGTGACACATTTTGAATTTAGGCGAGTATCACACAAGCACAGAGCCCAACTCACTTGAAGCTTGGTTTTGGGAAAACATGTTCACTTTGAGGACAATTAGAGAAAAATAGAGACAAAATGCTAAGGAAAATATTGTTATGATTCTTTGCACAAACAAACATATTTTCCACCATCAGTTACCATTATACCAAATACTATGTTCATTTAAAGGAAATTTAGGTCCAGAGAATTCACATATATCAGCATCATGATCATAGCCAAATTGTTTAGGGTCAGAAGCATGCCATCCCATATATTTCCTAACATGTACCATATTTTGATGCTCAAAACAATTTGTTTCCCTTCTTTCTGACCTAACCACGCACTGTCTAGCCATCATCTTCTTTACATTTCTAACATAATTCTGAAAATATTTCAATGACTGTCTTTGCACCTACAGTTACATTCTCTCCATAATGGATTGATAAGGGCCAGAATACCACATGAATGGATATATGTTAATAGCACATAGCAGCTCTATGTACAAAGCCAGGTTAGATAGATGATGAAGTAAAAAGTTGCACTTGCACAGTAGTATATAAAATGCATATGGAGGATTATCAATAACTCCGGATACCTAACTTGAAGAGAATGAGATTTTTTTTATTGACAAGCCACAAATAAAATTACCTCAAGTGACAGAGATCGGGCTATCTTTACATAGTCAGCAGTTGAACACCAAGCTGGAAGATAATAAGCATCACAAATTCTATCCAATAATTTTTTTTCGTCAGGCTTTAAAGAATTTTCAGAAGGTGACATATCTCTATGACACCAAGTAACTATGATTATAGTTGCCCCTGGAGATGCAACACGGGCCAACTCACTCACAAACTACAGGAAGAGAGAAAATGTCAGTCACTATTGATATGCCGAGATGAAAATGGAAATGCTGCCTTAAAAAATACAGCAATTAACAGGATATAAATTTTGCCCCTACGGGTGCACAAGCTTCCATAAATACAGAAATAAGTAAGAAAAAGTTCTCTAAAGCTTTATTGTGATTGAGATAATGGAATTAAAAAGCTAGACAGTAGCAGACAATACCTTAGTTTTGTCAGGCATGTGCTCTCCACTCTCCATAGACCACACCAGGTCAAACTGGCTATCAGGGTAGGGTTGTTCCAGAGCATCGGCAACTTGGAAAAGGACCTGCTCCATTCTTATTGTTGTTACAAGTTGGCTGACACTATATTTAACTTGTATTTGACACCATATTGTTTTGTTGTGGTTTGGTGCTTGCTCAAGTAGTTATATGTGAACTGGCATCCAATGTGAGATTGAAATGGAAATTTATGTGGCCAAAACCCCAGGTTGGACCAAACAAGACAAGAATGAAACTTTAGGTGACAGTTGCAAGCTAGGAAGCACCGATACGGATACGGCGATACGATACGATACGATACGGGTACGGCGATACGGCAATTTTCAAAAAGTCCCGATACGATACATCGGGGATACGTTTTTTGAAAAAATATTTTATATATTTTTAAAACACATTTTAGATTGGTCCTAGTGTCAAAACAAACAATAAGCATAATAAAGAAAAAAAATTTAAACACCTGTAGCAATCCTAATATCCAACAACTAGCACCCTAATAGCCACCTATAGTAACTTCTATAATTTTGATAGAATTACACTATAATGACAACACAAACAATAATAATTATAAGTTATGAAATTAAACATTATAACTTATAATAGTTCCCCCTTTACGTATCGGAAATAGTTTTTTTTTTTTTTTTTAAGACAATACGCCATCGATACGCATGCAGCCGTATCGATGGCGTATCCGTATCCGATACGTATCGGATACGGGTACGGGGCCAAAATTGGCGTATCGGTGCTTCCTAGGTTGCAAGTCCAAAATCCAAATTCATCCGAGTAGAATACAAAGAACAATTATGTATTTTGAGAGAAAATAATTTAAGACAGGTAATTCCCATTTGGAAAGTAGAAAACAGTATGAAATGACAATTATGATGAGATTAAAACGTGTGGATGCAACAGAGACTAGCAAAAGGCTTCTTAAGGGAGGCAAGTTCAGCCAATAAGAGCATGGAAAAGCTAAGAACAACGCGAGGATGCACTAATTCAATGACTGAAATTTCCCATAGTGAAATGGGACAGCAGAGCTAAATCTCTGTCCTGATCCCATATAGTTTTGATGAAGTATGACCAAGGGTAAGAACATGATTATATCTTTGCACCTTGTCTGCTAAACCCTCAGCGGCAGTTAATGCTTGAGCTCGTTGAGCTTGAACAGGGCTCAAGGTGATTCCTTGGCATCTAGCACCGAATCTTTTTGCCAGGTATCTTGAGCTGCCTCCAATCCCACAGCCAACATCAATTATGCTCTTGGGCTTCTTCAAAGGATCGTCTGCAATCGTCACCATGGAGTAAACAATTTTTCAATATTCAGCAGTTGCAACATGGCATCTCAATGTAAGAAAATAGGATCCTTAAACTGATAATCACCATTGTTACTTGAAACGTAAAAGTAGATGTGGAAATGAAGCGATTAGTCCATCTGATGTCGCATTGATTTATGCAAGAGCTCATTTTATCATTGCGCAGCAAATAAGATTAGATTCTCATTTTCTTACCTACTTGATTAAGTTAGAACTCTAGCAAGGAGCAACATGGAAACATAATTTTATATTTATGAGAATGAAAGTGTGCCAAAGGAGCAGAATGATTCGCAAAATCTACTTAAAGTTTTCAATGATTAAAACAAAGTTAAGACTTTTTTATCTGAGATTAGAAAATAACTTACGAGTTATTTACAATTGGGTTGAAAAGAGTGGAGTGAGGGGAGAAGAAGGAGGAACATAGTGAGGACCTGAGACGCCGGCGAATTGAAGAGCCTCTTCGATCATGCGGATCTGAGCGGAGCGGTGGTCGGCCACGGAAACTTCGACGCCGGGGTCGTAGAATCCATGGTGCATATGGTCCCCCCATATATCCTCCCACACCCCCGACGACTCATCGTAGAATTCCGCTATCCCCTCTCTCAAGCTCACCGCTAAAGTTGGCCCCGGCCTGAGACGCGCGGAGCTGCGGCGTGGGCGCCCCAACCGCAGGTTGGAGTAGTCGGGAGGGCAGCACCACCTGCCGGTGCTCCAGGCGGCGCGATGTAGCTGGAAAAGGGGAGAGTTGGAGGGCCGGAGTAGGGTGGACATGGCGGCGCCGAGAGATGGGTGAGATGGGATTGCGTGTTATAATTGCAGACTTGCAGTTGGCAACTTGGCAGTTGCCGGCAGAAAGAGGATTTGCCGCCAACGCCAAATTGACAATGGGACTGCGTTACTAATTTGAAACTAAGGGTACGGCTTTGCTAATTTTAAACTAAGGCTTTAAAAAGGGGAATTTATTAAATAAAATTAAAAATAATACTCCCTCCGTTCCAAAATATTATATACATTTAAAAATATTTATTTTCTAAAATATTGTATATATTTTATCATATTATATGACTTTCTTTTTTCAAAATGGGAGGAAACTTAGAAAGATTGACTTGAATTTAGTTCGTGAACGAGCATATGAGTTGGATAGGATACGAGTGAGAAGAAATCATGTGATTTCCTTGCGGACTTCATAGTCCAATAAAAATAAAAATTTTCTCAAATGTACATAGTATTTTGGAACGGAGGGAGTAATTACTGATCGGGAATACTATTTAAAATATTTTTCGATTCGGTTATCTAACTAGCCATGCAGGCGCCAGTGGTTAAAAGGAGAATTTATTAAATAATACTAAAAAAATAATTACCAATCGGGAATACTGTTCAAAAGCTAACCCAAAAGACTGACACTTTTTATGTTAATTGAGAGGCGTCAATTCAACTGACATCTTTAAGACCCTTCTCCCATTTTCCACTTCTTTAAGACCCTTCTCCCATTTATCAGACAGAGGCATCGGTTCAACCGACGCCTCTCATTATAACTGAACCGATGCCTTTCGTTTGGTTTGTATACTACATTGGGCTCTGGCTCGGCCGCACGCACCAAGCCCTAACCTCTCTTTTTCGACAGCGATCGATGTCCGGCCACTCCCTCCTCTCCCCGCGCTCACCCCGGCCACCTCCTCCTGCCAGCTATGCCTCCCCATTGCTCGCCCCGGCCAGCTCTTCTTCCCCCCGTCCCTCCCCCGGCCACTGCCTCGCCTCGGCCAGCTCCTTCTCCGGCCACCTCCTCGCCCCGGCGTTGCTCTCTTCTCCTGCCCCTCAACCACTAGTTTCTCCGGACAGCCAATACGCGACTCCACCTCCGCCTGTGTCTCTACAAGTAATATATTTTTAATCTCTCAATCGAAGTTATAAATACATATTAATTCAGCTTTAGCATTGTATGAAATAGATGATGTAATATTTGAGTAATATATTCTTAGTGTTTGTTAAAGATTTTGTGAGTAGAGATGGCAGGAGAAATGGTTTCGTTTGTGCTAAGGCATGATGGCAGAATTGATAGAGGTGAATTCGAAGGTGGTGAAATCGTTGGATTATTTATTAATAAGCTAACTACTTATGAGGAACTAGAGATGCAAGTAGCCAATAAAATGGGATGGGACCAAAAATTTTGGAAAATTCGTATCAAATTAAGATGCCTCTTTTTGGAACAACGACTACCATACTACTAATTGATGATGACAGCAAGATGTCAATACCCTGACTGCCCATGGAGAGTGCGTGCATCGATGAGGAAGGGGATTAATGATTTTAGAGTGAAGACGTATGGTGGCTAACACACTTGTAGAAATGCTCAGCTAGAACTGGTCATAAACAATGTACTGTGGCGTTTGTTTGTCGGCATATATTACCCTCTATTAGAGCAAAAGTAGACATCCCACCAGTGGTTATTGAAGAGAGGATTAAGGAGACTTTTTACGTAGATATTTCATACAAAAAAATATGGATGGCAAGGAATATGACCATCAAAGCAGTGTATGGTGATTGGGTAGAGTCTTATCGATTGTTGCCAATGTACTTGAAGGCAATAGTTAATACCAATCTGGGAGCCATTTGTAAGTTGGTGACGAACCCAATGGAGATGGCGGATGTCGACAGTTTGATAAAGCATTTTGGGCCTTTGGGCCATGTATTGAGGGTTTTAAACATTGTCTCTCAGTAATAAGTGTTGATGCTACTTTCCTATCTGGCAAGTATAATGGAGCCCTTATGGCGGCAACTGCTAACGACGGGCACAAGGGTTCGTTTCCTCTTGCATTTGGCCTTGTTTCGGGTGAGGATTACCCTAATTGGATATGGTTTTACATATGTTGAAGGAGCATGTTGTCCCCACTTCCGAATTTTTGTCACCGATATTGTATGCGACACATCAAGGCAAACTTTCATAAGAAGTTAAAAAATGATGTATTGACAACATTAATAGGGGAAACTGCAATGCTGCTTACTGTAGATGAATTTGATGAGAAGATGAAACTGATCGGTGCATAAAGTTACTGTAGACGAATTTGATGAGAAGATGAAGCTAATCAGTGCAGAAAGTCCAAAAGCAAAACGGCTACTCAGTGAGGAAGGTGGATTATCCCCTCAATTGTGATCTCTTGCTCATGATGGTTTTACAACATTTGGAAAGACCACAACAAATATGGCTGAAAGTCTAAATAGCTTGTTGAAGGGGGCTCGATCATTACCCCTGCAAGCCTTAGTGTCAACCACATTCTACTGGATCATCAAATTCTTTGTAAAGCGATATTCGGCCAGGTTGGCCATGGCAGCCTTATACACCCCTAGTATTGAGTGGAAGATTAACAACAAACATGTCGTATTGGCAGCATGTGGGTTGAGCAAATCAATTCTCACGTGTATGAAGTGAAAACATTACGTGGTAGAAAATATGTGGTGGATGCCCGCCATCATATATGTTCTTACAATTACCCTCAGGTGTACAAACATCTATGTTGTCATCTAATTGTTGTCCAATCAAGGCGAAGATGACCCATCGGCAATTTAGATGGATATTGGTATATATCTGATGCATATAGAAATATGTATGCATCCGAATTCTTTCGCCTCTTGATCGACGATCTCAGGAGGAAGAGTCACCTATATTTGTGGTGAAGCCCCCAAGAGTGACATGAAAACCCGGTTGTCCACGTACTAGGAGAATACATAATGCTATCGATAGTGCGAGCATGACAACTGATGGTTGATCACACTACCATTGTGGGAATTGTAACCAAGTTGGACATAACAGACTAGCTTATCAAAACACGCCTTCTACTGGTTGGTATTTCCATACATTGATCTTTATATGTAAATTAACTTATTTATTATCTTCTTTGAACTTATTATTAACTGTTGGTTTCTTTGTAGATATTATGGACCCAGGACCAATTGATCCCTCAATCCTCACAATGCAGAGCTCGCATAGATTTGATGGCATATGGAACGGAGAGGTATGTGGGCATTGATTAGAATGAAGTATATGAGCACATTCTTGAACGGATACCTCCACGTGATGCATTAAAATGACGAACTCGGGTCAGTCTTATGTGGTTGAGAGAGCATTTCAGTCGCCTGCCATAGGATGCCACAAAGATAGACATCGAGCTACATGCACAAGCATATTTACTCCACATGCTTGGTTGCATTATATTTGCTGATAGCAGTGGCAGCCATGTACACCCCATATATTTCATATTATTAGAGGATTTGTACAATGCGGGAGAGTATGCATGGGGCAATGCCACCCTTGCCTACCTGTACAGAGAGCTGGGAAAAGCTTGTCAAGCCAGCACATTAGGGATTTTTGGGTACGTCACCCTCATCCAGGTAAACCATCAATAATCTTTCGCTACTCTATTTACCACAAGTATAATATTTGATTCATGTTGGGTGTGTATGTGTCAAACAACTATGGTTGTGGGAGCGATTGCATTTTGGACGTCCAAACATTCAGAGCAATCCACTAGATGATTTTTCTCCGTTAGGAGTTTGGTATATTTTATATATTTAAGTCATTTGATGATCTTCTATTGGCATTTTAAATAATTTATTTTCTTTCTTTTTTATGTTAGGTGGACTGCTAAGAAGAAAAAAACTGTAAATTCTCACAGTGTCCTGCTAGTCTATAGATCTGAATTAGACTATCAACGATCCGCCCAGGTAATGGTCGTTTATATTACACATGTTATGAGTATAAAGAATGCACATTTCACAAAAAAGTAAAGTACTATCTTCATATGCTGTGTAAGTAACATGGCAGCCATATCATGATGAGGTTTTAGTGCAGTTACCTGGAGTGTGTACGGATGTAGCACATATGTGGCTATCTAGGATGCCACTTATATGTTTTGACATCGTCGAGATGCATGTTCCGGATCGGGTTATGTTGCAATTTGGATTAGATAGGTTCCCCCCCCCCCTTTGTTGTGGAGTTAATTGAACAATCTTAGTGTAGAGGCCGAGGGAGTTTTGATTGGAGGTCGCATCATGTGACCTATATTACTAGATGGGACAACCGGATGACCACTCTAGTTCAGGGGGAGCCTGCAATGACTGAGCGAGATGCTTATAATGCATACATGAGGTGGTATGTGAGGATCACTAGGAGACATATCTTGCCACCCGTGCATGAGGCGGAGATGTTATATCAATCGAGGGGCGACACTGAGGGGGCGTTGGTTAGTATCTCTGACTTCATATATTTGATTTAATTCACCATTTTTATGTGTTTGCAAATAAAATATATTCTTTTTTTCTTTCTAGCCTACTTATGCGAGACAGACATTCACTCAATCTCATGGAGCTTTGGTAGACCAATCCTATGAGAGCTTGCTAGCGGCATATAGGACGATACAGAATATCTCTGAACATGTTCTTGCGAGTTTGCAATTACTTCAGCCAATCATGACAGAGATTCCAGGACTGCAGGTTGATAATCATTTTGAGGCTTATCAACCTTTATCAACTTCGCCCGACATTGTGACATCATCAGCCGACACGATGGCTTTTACCCCGGCACCAGTTGTTCCAGATGCCCCGTTCGATCAAGTTGAGAGGTATCTTTCTTCGAAAGTATATACTAGGCGACAGCATGCACTTTGTGCTCTATGTCAAGAAATTTCGTTTTTAGTTGCTATGCCTCATGTCGAGCCTGAGCAGATTCCAGCTCGAGCACGAGGACGGTGTAGGAATAGAGGAAAGAGATTTGACTAAACACTTGTATTTGTATTATGTATTATATTTTAACTATGTAATATATGCATTGATTTATTTATGTATAAGTTTAATGATTATGTGAGATTTTTAGTTTGCTTATGTTTTGTTATCAGGTGCTAAAAAAATATATATTTCTTATCACGGCTATTGGATGGGTAAAGTTGTAAGAGAAGACGTCGGTTTAAGCGACGCCTCTTTAACCGACGCCTCCACTTAAAAAGGACGAGGGAGGAAAAATGCAAAGGGTAAGCACTAAGGGGCTGAACCAACGCCTCTTACTTAAGATGAAAGGCATCGGTTCAACTGACGTCTTTCGGGTCAGCTTTTAAAAAAAAAAGCCACACTAGCGCCTGCGTGGCTGGTCCGATAACCTAATCGAGAAATATTTTGAACAGTGTTCCTGATCAGTAATTATTTTTTTAGTATTATTTAATAAATTCCCTTTATAAAAACTGCACCGGTCATCGACTCGGAATTCTTGCGGAGTAGGTTTAACCGGGTTCAATTGGGGTCAACCCGGGTTGATTCGATTGCTAATGTCATTAATATGAAAAAATAGAAAAAACTCCTTCCCCTTTTTTAAAAATTTAAATGATATGAAATTTTTGCATAATCTAATTTTCTTGTGTAACAATTTAATAAACAAAATAACCACATTACAAAAAATAAATTTTTAAATAAAAAATAAATATTTTCAAGATAAAAAATGTGGTAGGAGATTCTATCAAGATCGATGTCGAAAGAAATTGAAAAAATGTTGTGAAGAAAAAGAATTGGAAGAAATTGTGTTGGAAATGGGTTTGGGTCATAGTTTTAAGAACAAGACCGGCCTGACCGGTTCGATCTGGTTCAACTGGGCGGGTTAAACTGAGTCGACTGGGTCAATCAACCCGACCAACCAAGACGACCCAGCTCGAAAAATTTACCTAGGTCAAACCAGGTCTAATCGGGCAGGCCGCGATAGTTTTTAAAACCATGTATGAAACTTGACACTACTACTCCCTCCGTTCTAAACTATTGTGTACATTTCACAAAAAAAAATTATTTTTATTGGGCTGTGGGGCCCATAAAAAGTAATGTGACCTCCTTTGTTGTAGTATTGTAACACCCGAAAAAAAATCGGTATACTTACTAAAACTAATTGATCTAAAATAAGAAGTTTTGATGTTTATTTTGATTATGATTTGTTATGTCTTGCATTGTGGTGTTGAAGAGCACGAAGAGAGCTTTCCAACACCACTGACGGTGTGTAATTCGGAGTTCGGAGCAAAAAGTTATGCTACTTTGAATTTTAGTATGCAATTGGGATATGCGATCAATCGCCGGGGTACGCGATTGAATCCGGAAAGTGTTGTTTTTTAGAAACTTAGTTAAAGTAGATATCAAATCCTAACTAATCAAGGATGATTAAGTTTAAGACGTTCCTTGTACCTATGGAAAGTTTTTAATAAGAGGATTTAAAGATTAAATTGGGAAGAAATCCTAAAGGAAAAGTATCATAGTTGGTATAGGCAGAAGGTTTATATAAACACCCATAAGGGGGCTAACTTGTGTTTTATCACATTAGAGAGTTTGTGAACGCCGCATCCTTATGTTTCTCTCCTTCTCCCTTGTTCCAACAATCCTTTCACTCTTCTTCTTTATTCAAACCTCGTCATATACGAAGGGGCGAAGGTCTCGTGTGTAGAGAAGAAGAGGAGCTACGTTGGACGTGCAGTTTTAATTCTACAAAAGGGGTAGGGTGGTTTTTCCTATTAAGTTTGATTCTAAACTCTTTCTATCTATTATATAATGAGTTATTTGATTCCATCTCAGTAGTAGAGATTATATGAATACTTGATTTATTGAGAGATTCCATATTGATTATAATTATGAGTATAATTATTGATATCCTTGAGTGATATTTCTTCTAATATTTGCATGATGGTTTTAGATGAGAATACTATTCATCTCTTGATCTTTTGGATGTCAAAAAGTTATATTTTGATTCTGTAAAGATTCTAGTTTAATTATACCATATGATTATAGGTTGGGATTCTTAGGTTAAGATCTTCATTGTACAAAGTGGAGTATCTTAAACTGGTTTATGTAATGAAAGTTATATAAAAGCATGTAATAATTAAATTGTTTGCATAAAAAATGGATAGAATAAATCGTAACTATAGCGATTATTTCAAACCTTAAAAGAGTCAAAAGATAAATAAAATACAAATTCAAAATGCATAAAGAAAACAAGAATTCAAAGGTTAAGTGAAACCACGAAGGGTCCCACATTGCATTAGCCTAACAAAATTATAAAAAGGCTAAGCGAGACCCAATCGGTCCCGCGTCAAATTAGCCATACAAATTACAAAGGCTAAGTAAGATCCAATCGGTCTCACGTCAAATTAACCATACAAATTCCAAGGGCTAAGTGAGATCCAATCGGTCCCACATCAAATTAGCCATACAAATTACAAGGGTTAAGTGAGATCTAATCGGTCCCACGTCAAATTAGCCATGCAAATTACAAAAGGGCTCAGCGAGACCCAATCGGTCCTGCATCAAATTAGCCATACAAATTACAAGGGCTAAGTGAGATCCAATCGGTCCCACGTCAAATTAGTCATGCATATTGTAAAGGGCTAAGTGAGACATTATATGCCCCACATTAAATTGGTCCATGAAATTACAAAGGCTAAGTGAGATCCAATCGGTCCCACATCAAATTAGCCATACAAATTGCAAAAAGCTATTTGAGACATTACGGGTCCCACATCCAATTAGCCAAAAAAATTGCAAGGGTTATGTGAGACATTATGTTCCATATTAAAATTACCCCAAATAAATATCAAAGTCTAAATGAGGCTCATCATGAGCCCCACACTAAGTGTTGATAAAAAAGAGATAAATATAAAAGAAGAAATGAAAGAGAAAGAAAGAAAAAAACTTATAATGGGTTGGGCTTATGGGCCCTACATCCAAAATAAAGGAAGACTTGCTCAAAGCCCAAGTTTAGCAATGAAACGAAAAGAAATGGGCTTGTTATGGTCTTGGGAAAGGCCCAAAGCTAGCATGGCCTATAAAACAATTTCATCTTCTGGAATTACAGAATGCTCCCTGAGCTGCCAACAATCACACATTCCACCTTCTAGAATTGCATAAAGCTCCCCGAACTGCCAATAACCACCCACTTCACCTTCTAGAATTATAGAAAACTCCCCAAACTACCCACTTCACCTTCTAAAATTGCAAAAAATTCCCCAATTTCTCAATAACTGCCCACTTCCACTCAAAATACCTACCCACTACCACATTCCACTAAATACTCACTCCCTTATATATACCCCTTCATTTCCAACCGTGGAAAGGGTCTTCTCTTTAGCCATTACACACAAAACTCTAGAAAAACTTTTGGAAAAGCAAAGAGTGAAGGAGACCAAGCAAATTTCAAGAAGAAAGAAGAAGATTTTTCAAGGAAGGATTTCTCCACCAAAGCAAGCACTCAACTTTTAAATCCTTTTAATTAAAGCTTGAAGTTGAGTGAAAAAGTAAAGCAAAGGAGAATTTACAACTTGAAGTGAAGTAGAAGAATGCAAGGAAGGAATCCCTACATGGGACATTTGTAATTTTTTTTATGTTTCTTTCTTTCTTTCATTGTGTAATTGGTGTAAATTTTTGTAGCCATTGTTTGGCTTTAAATTCTTCTATCTCTATTATAATCCAACCTTCAAAATTCCTCCATCTTTGCCAATTAATCGAAGGCTTTGTAAAGGGAGGGTCATCCTACCATAAAAAAAAGGAAGTGAATTCTCTATATCTTGCAAGGATTAACTTACGAGCATAGGAATCACTAAAAATCTTTCTCAACATAAATCCCAGAAGATATAAGGATCTATAATACTCCTAGGAGGGGAGTATTCAATGTTAATAAGATTCTATTATCATGGTTAAAGGTTACTAATACGTAATTAGTATGTATGATTAAGATTTAAGGGTCTCGGCCAAGACTGTTCATGCGTCAGCGACCTGCAGCATAAAAATCATAACTAATCACAAAAAAATCAGACAAATATTCCGTTTGTTGGGTTGGAAACTAGACTTATAGGGCTATCTATTGTTAAAATTTCAGACTTAAGCTCCTACTGTGCCGATTGTGGGGACAGTCGGAATGGGGCTGTTATCATCAAAACAGTTTTATGTAATTAAGGTCTAAGTCACTAGTACCTATTAATACTTAATGTTAAAATTTAATCTGATTAAAATAGCACTAATATATGATGTAGGACATGGTATGGACTATTACTGTAGGACTATTTCATCTAAAAGATTAATATTATGGGTAAGTCATTACAACCTAGAGTCTTATTATACTAAGATTCTAATTCCAGCTTTGTGTAGGTTTGAGTTCCAATTGAAGATCAAACCATTCCAATCATTCTTTCATCTTGAATTCAGTCTCATAAATAGTATTCTCTCCGTTCCAAAATACTATGTCCATTTAGAAATATTATTATTCTAAAATATTGTGTATATTTTACTAAATTAAGTGACTTCCACTTTCCAAAATTGGAGGAGACTTAGAAGGATTGACTAGAACTTTGTTTATGAACGAGCATACGAGTTTGATGGGATATTAGGGAGAAGGAGTCATGTGATTTCCTTGTGGTTTTCATGGTCCAATAAAAATGAGAATTTTCTCAAATGTATATAGTATTTTGGAACAGAGGGAGTATAACCTAAATTCCAGAGATGTTCCTATCTAAGGCTAGACATGAAGCATGTTGTTTGAATTATGATTGTGATTTATTATTACTTTGTTGGCAAGTTACTTGTTGATCTAGACGTTGGAGTCTCAGTTGTGTTCTTGCGAGAAACTCTATTCTATTGAGATATTGATGACTTAATTGTACTCCAGAGAGTGAGTCTATTCCTATTGATGATTTATTTATACTCCAAAGAGTGAGTCTATTCCGGTAAATGATACCTTATAATCTTAGAGTGTTGCGACCTCTATTCCTTTGAAATATTGCTCATATTGTTACATGACTGTTTTCTCCACTAGAGACCTTGTGAGGCTCTCTCCAAAGTGGATTCATAGTATGCCCATTAAAGCCATTGCTAGATCTTGCGAGGTCTCCGATTATTTATGCCCGAAGGGAGGCACTATACGTACGTTAGATTGTTAACATTACGAAAGGTCCTCATTCTCCACCTATCGTGTCCGTAAGCACTGGTGGGGCCAGCATCTTAGACGCATGGCAGGGTTCCGAAGGGAGAAACCCTAGGGTGATTCTTGTATATTATTTAGTCACTTGCGAGTGATCAGTTCAGCGAGCAAAAATTGTAACTCCTTGCACTATAGATGCCTAGAGCCTTTGATAAAATTGTTATTATCTCCTTACACATATGTTTGTTCAGAGTTTTATGTTACGCCTCTTTAGCTATTAAGATATTTCATTGTTTAATGAGGCCATGTGGGCTGCAGGAATAGACTATTTTATTATTTTTGTCACTTATGTGTTATGGTCCATCAGGCCCATCAGCTAAAGGCTCAGTGCCTATATATAGGGGATGCCCTATCCTATTTGGATTATGAATGAATTAAACTCTAGTTTCTCACCTCCTTCTTCTTTATTCTCATCCTCTTCCCTTCTCTTGCTCGGAAAAAGGTTACGGACACCACAGAGGGTCCCTCGACCCAATCTGACGAGGAGGCGCCAACTAGCCAGGCCTAGGCCGCCCCCTCTACAGCCATGGATCCGGCCTTGCTCAAGGCCCTAGCAGACATCTCGGCGACCATGCAATCTATGCAGTCCATGCAGCGGACTATGCTTGAGTGCATGACAGCGCAGACACCACTACCGACATCTGGGATGGATCACCAGCAGACCGTCTGCCAGCAAGGCTCTTCCTCCGCAGCTGCACAGGGTTCTCCTCTGCAGACTCCTTCCTTCCTAGAGTACTCGTCTGCTCATCTGCATGGGCTTCCGCTGCAGCACTCAGCGTTGCAAGGCCAGTCCTCTACTGTAGTGCATGGTGCTCATCATTAGCAAGATCCTGCCTTTCCTACCTCAGGGCCATTGGGCTCTTTTGATCTGACCAATATCTTGCCACCGGGAGCAGCTGGCACCCATCTTCGTGCTTTTCCCTATCAAACCACCATACCTCACCACGCACGGATGGAGGTGTCAGCCTATGGGCCAGTCTTTGGAGGAACGGCATACCATGGCTCCACAGACTTCTCGCCAGGTAATTCTCATGGCCCACTTCCTGACACATTCGGATGGCCGATGGCTGAGCCACGTTTAGCCAGGCTGCAATTTCCTAAGTATAGTGGCGAGGATAGCCCCATTGATTGGATTTACCAAGCTAATAAATATTTTGAGTATCATGGCACATAATCAGAAATTGATAAACTGCGAATCACCGCCTTCCATCTGACGGGCGACGCATTAGTATGGTTTCAATATTTTCAGCGGGAATTGCTTAATCCTACATGAGCTGATTTCATGAATGAATTATGCATACAATTCGGGCAAAATGATTATGCTGATTTTAATGAATAGCTGGCATCTATCCGTCAAATTTCCACTGCGTGCGCCTATCATCAGGAGTTTATGCACATCGCTAATCGGCTGCCTAATTGGGATCAGGTGGCATTAGTGGGAGCCTCCATGCATGGCCTGCGGGCTGATATTGCGGATGAAATCTGTCAATTCAGGCCTAAATCCATGAAGGATATTATTGGGCATGCTCCCGTTGGAGGAATGCTTGAACCGACAATAGCGTGTGGTCTGGCCATTCTCTCGACCCCCTCTAGGACTACAGGCCCCTAGGCCGCTCCTGCTAATGGGGCGGTGGCCAGCTCTCGGCCTGGACCACCAGCAGGGTCTGTCATGAATCCTCCTATCCGCAGGTTATCCCAGGCCCAGATGGACGAGAAAAGGGCCAAAAGACTTTGCTTTAACTGTGATGAGCATTACGTTCTCGGGCATCATTGTCGCACGCCACCTACTGCTTTCATTCTGGAATAGTCCTGCCCTGAGGGGGACGAGCTCCCCGAACAGCCGATCGAGGAAGATTATGTTGATTCTACGGCTGAGATCTCATTTCATGCTTTCTCGGGAACATACACACCTCTCACTATGCGAGTGCAAGGTCAGTTAAAACGCCACCCCGTTGCTATTTTGATTGATAGTGGGAGTACCCACAATTTTATTAATGACAGGGTGGCATAGCATCTGGGCTGCCACATTACTCACGCATGTGCTTTTGACGTCCTTATTGGTGATGGTAGACACATGCGCAGTAAGGAACTATGCCCACGTGTCCCTTTGCATATTCAAGGTTATGACTTTGTTGTGGATCTTCATCTATTACCAACAAAAGGGGCTGATATTCTAACCAAGAGCTTGGGGACGTGGTATGGAATTTCAAAGACTTGGTTATGTCCTTTGGGGTGGTTGATCAACAAGTCCGATTACAGGGGTCACTTCTCGAAACCCTTCAATCGGCCCAGGCTGTGGGTTCCTTATTTCGGCACTCGGTCCATGGATTTTTGCTGCAGCTAATGACAACCCTCCTGGCTAACCATGCGTCCCTCTTTGGGGAGCCATCGGGATTACCTCCTCCGCGTGGGCACGACCATCAGATTCCCATTCTTCTAGGGTCGAGCCCCACTAATGTTCGACCATACCATTACCCCTATGTGCAGAAGGCTGAGATCGAGCGTTTGGTGGCAGAAATGCTTGTGGCTGGTATCATTCGTCCCAGCTCTAGCTCTTATCCTTCTCCGGTATTGTTGGTCTGGAAGAAAGATGAGACATGGCAGTTTTGCGTGGATTATCGTGCTTTAAATACCATCACACTGAAGGACAAGTATCCGATCCCTGTCATTGAGGAGCTTCTCGATGTATTGTCAGGTGCGAAGTACTTCTCTAAGCTTGATTTATGTTTTAGTTATCATCAGATACGGATGCACCCAGCTGATATTCACAAGACCGCTTTTCGTACACATGACGATCATTATGAGTTCCTTGTTATACCCTTCGGTTTGACTAATGCGCAGGCCACCTTTCAAAGTTTGATGAATGATATTTTTCGGCCTTTCTTGCGCTAGTCCATATTAGTCCTTTTTTATGATATGTTGGTATATAGTGCCTCATGGGAAGATCATATCCACCATCTACGGACAGTTTTTGACCTCCTGGCCGGCCACTCTTTTCTGCTGAAATGGTCGAAATGTTCTTTTGGCCAACCCCATATTGATTATTTGGGCCATATTATTGCAGCATATGGAGTTTCTACTGATCCAGCCAAGGTGACCGCTATACTCGATTGGCCCACTCCTAAATCACCGAAGGCCTTACGTGGATTTCTTGTGCTGACGATGCTTCGAATGGAGTCCTGCAGCCCAAGTGGCCTTTGACACTCTGAAGTAGGCTATGTCTTCCGCCCCAGTCTTGGCCTTGCCAGATTTCTCTCAGCCATTTGTGGTTGAAACTGATGCTTCGGATAGTGGGCTGGGAGCTGTCCTTCTACAGGCTGAGCGGCCCATTGCCTTCTTTAGCAAGGCCCTCTCAGGACGCTCCCTCCGTTTGTCAGCCTACGAACGTGAGATGCTTGCTATTGTGCATGCCGTTATGAAATGGCGTCCATATCTATTGGGTCGACACTTTATTATTCGGACGGACCATCAACCTCTGAAGTATTTTCATGACCAGGGAATCTCTACTCCAGCCCAGCAACGTTGGGTGACTAAGTTTATGGGCTATGACTATGATATGGTTTACAAACGGGGGTCCGATAATACCATGGCCAACGCTCTATCTAGACGCGATGCAGAGGTGGCCCTCATGGGCCTAACTGTCCCTACCTTTCCCTTTATGTCCGACTTGCTTCAGACTTATCAGGATGTACCTGAGGCCGTGGATATCTTACATCGTCTCCAAGTTGATCCAACTTGCTTACCTTCTTTTATTTTGCAGAGAGATTATATTTTGTGGAAGCATAGGCTATGGGTTCCTCCGAGCCCGGGCCTACGGCAGGCTATCATAACCTTCTTTCATGACACTCTGAGTGCGGGTCACGAAGGATCATTCAATACCTACAAGCGTGTTAGTCAGAATTTCCTTTGGCGCGGAATCAAGAAGGCTGTCCATTCATATGTGGTGGAGTGTGATGTGTGTTAGCACGCCAAGTCCTCTACTACTACTCCAGTGGATCTTCTGCAACCTCTCCCTATTCTTGACCGTGTATGGGAGGATGTCTCCATGGACTTTATTGAGGCTCTACCTGCAGTTCAAGGTAAATTTGTTATCTTGGTGGTAGTGGACCGTCTTTCGAAATATGCACATTTTTGCGCTCTTGGTCACCCCTATATGGTTAAAACAGTGGTTGAAATTTACATTCGGGAAGTGACCAAGTTGCATGGCATGCCACGGACAATTATGTCGGATCGGGATAAGATCTGTATTTCCCTTTTCTGGCGGGAGTTCTTTGCATTGCAGGATACTACCGCTTACCATCCGCAGAGTGATGGGCAAACCAAGGTAGTTAACCGTTGCCTTGAACAATGCCTTCGATGTTTTATTGGTGAGGAGCCTCGTCGGTGGCTCCAACTTCTTCCTTGGGATGAATGGTCATATAACACAGCTTATCACACCTCTACGGGCTTTACTCCTTTCGAAGTAGTTTATGTCACGCCCTGAAATCCCATACCTCGATCGGAGTGCGGAAGCCAATCAATGATATACATTTGGAGGTAGAGATCCCGGGCGCGAGACCGAACAGTCGATTTCACCACCAATTACGATCATCTCAAAAGGATGTGTAATCGGTCATGCCCATAATCAGTGCAATACAAATACAAACATTAATGAATACCATGGAATGGAAATTTACTTAATAACACTGATAATAATCCATTTAAGAAAGTCAAATCAAATAAACCTATAAATCTATGGCACACAATTGCCATTAAATGTCATAAGCATCAAATAAGCAAAGCAAATAATATAAACTCTAAATCTTCACGGCTCCTGCGACCGCTTCACTACTGCAACTTCCTGATCTCAATTTCCATTTGCGCCTGCATCAGAGGATGCATGAGTATTTCATAGAAACACTCAGTAGGATGTAAAAACCCACTGAATTAGGACAAACAATATGAATAGGATAAGAATAACAAAGGTTTATGAATATGTCGCAACATCTGGACTGAACCAAGGATTTATGCACCTGAAAGGTTAGTCAATAATAATTCCAACCCGCAAGTAGGGAAAACAACAATAAGGCTCCTACTACACATATGAGTAAGGAGGGAATGATAATCATACTAAAAAGCTCCAGACATTAAAAGTGAAAGGAGTACAATTTCTGCTCGCTGAACTGATCACCCGCAAGTGACTATACCAGAACCACCCTAGGGGTCCTCTTTTTGGAACCCTGCCATGCGTCTAGGATGCTGGCCCCACCAGTGCTTACGGACACGATGGGCGGAGACTGAAGACCTTCCGTAATGTCAACAATCTAACGTACGTATGTTGCCTCTTTTTGGGCAGTATGGAACCGCAGTACCACAAATATTAGTGACCCCGCAAGATCAAGCAATGGCATAATGTGAGCATACTATGAATCCACTTCCGGAGAGAGTCCTGCAAGACCTCTAGTGGAGGAATCAATCAAATAATCATGATGAATAATAATTCAAAGAAATAGAGGCCGCAACGCTCTAACCACATAAGGTATCAATCACCGGAACAGACTCACATACAGAGTATAAGTAGGAATGTCACACAAAGAGAATAACACAATCCATACATACGTTCATGCTCAGCCCTAGATGGAAATTCATATAGGTCTTATTGAAATATATAAATCAGAGACAAGGTATTAATGAGTCCTAGATGATTTGGATTCCAAATGGAACCTCAAACCGACACAAGCGCTTTATCTTCAAATACACGATTACGATTTTCTTAACATAGGTATTACCCATCTATCATATTAACCATAACCCAACCTTACTGTGATAATCATAAGGATATAGTCTAGTATTAGTTACTAGCACGTCATATCATCTTCACATCTTATTAAGTGGTTTTACTTAAGTACATAGTATTTTCACTTAGATTCTGCTCACTGTCTTATGCACAACAGTCCACTTCCGGCGGCTCCCAGACACTGTACAGTTAAGGTTATCTTCTGAAATTTTTACTGAGAATACCCTTGTGGGTCTAGTTTCTAACCCCACCGGTTTTATATTTTTCTGATATCATATGAATTAGTTATGAATTATTTACTGTCGACTGTTCGTGCAGAAACAGTTCTGGCCGAAAGTGAAACACATGATTAAACTTTAATATTCTTATTCCGAACCACTTATAGATGATAATTTACTCATGATAGATGATAGTACTCCCCTACTAGATTAATTACAGATCCTGGAATTAACTAGAATTACCAAAAGATTCCCTTTTTATCATGTTTCTCCCCATATAACACAATCTTAGACCAAATATCTTTCAATTAAGTCGATTTAAGCAAAACGATCATTAAGGCATAAGACTCAATCATTAGACATCATAATCAAAGCAATATCAGAACTTTTATCTTCTGTAAAATTAATAAAGCATCCAACTTTGATCTGATTTACCATCTAGACATGAAGCATGAAGGCATATATGCATGTATCGCAATACACATGGAAAACAAGACATAAATCATTAATCCCGCAAGATTCAAAGCAATACTCCAAAGAAATCAGTAAGAACACTCATCATATAATGTGAGAAAAGAATAAGAAGAGAGGGAAAAACCATCCTACTCTTTATCACCAAAAGACGTCGCCTTTCTACGCGATGTTCGTCTCCTCCGCTTCCTTCAAAGCTTCCCGATCCAAACTCTTGAGCAATTCCCACTAGAAGAGGTCTTCTAAGAGAGGGATGAACGTGGGAAGGAGAGGGGAAAGCCTCTAAACGTTCTAGGGTTTAGTTTTCAAAAGCACAAGCCTAGACTCTATGGGTTTATATAGAGTTTTTAGAAGATCTTTGCACAATCAATTCTACCATATCTTGGGCACTTTCCACCAATGGGAGAGTCCCTAAATCACCCTAGGAACGTGCAATACAAGTCTAGTTAGGATATGACATCTTTCCCAATCAAATCCGCCTCAAAATTAGGTTAGAATTCGCCAAACCGCAACTGGCGATCGATCGTGCAATACGGCGATCGATCGTCCTGCGCTGTTTACAAACTGCACGATGGCGCCGATCGTAGCCGATCGAAGCCGATCGATCGTGTTCCATAAGCCGATCGATCGTTTTTAGCGCGATCGATCGTGTTTATTTAATTTCCCATATCTTTTTACTCCGAACTCCAAATCACACAAAATTGGTGTCGTTGGAAAGCTCTTCTCACCAACTTTAATTTAAACAAAGCACCACACGGTCAAATCAATCATTAAGAGGGTCAAATTTCAGTTTTAAGATACTTACTAATTTTTCGGATGTTACAGTTTATGGTCGGCCTCCGCCTACAGTGATCCGATACTTGTCTTTTAGTTCTTCTGTGAGTGAGGTGGATTATGAGCTTCAGACGGGGGATGAGGTCCGACGTCAGCTTAAGGCTAACCTCACAGCTGCCCAGAATCAGATGAAACAGGTAATATGATCGCTCTCATGCGGATCGTGCGTTCTCAGTTGGAGATATGGTTTACGTTAATCTATTGCCCCATCGGCGACATTCTTTAGCGCTCGTTGCTTCAATCAAATTGGCACATCGGTTCCATGGTCCTTATCCAGTGTTGAAGCGTATCGGGCCGGTTGCTTATCGCCTGCAGTTGCCGCCTAATTCCTAGGTGCATCCGATTTTTCATGTGTCTCGCCTTCGGCAATTTGTGGGGGATCCTTCTCGCCTTTCTAGTGAGGTACCTGCGTCGTTGATATTGCCGGCGGATCCGCCTGATCTTCCTTCATCTATATTAGATCGCCGTCGGGTTTGTCGCTGACGCTTGGTGACTGAGGTGCTCGTTGCCTAGCACAATCATTCCTTGGACGATGCGACATGGGAATTGGAGGATGATTTATATACTCGTTTCCCTACATTCTCGCCTTGAGGACAATGCTATAGCAGAACGTGGTGGAATGTTACGACTCCTTAGCTATTAAGATATTTCATTGTTTAATAAGGCCATGTGGGCCGTTGCAATAGGAATAAACTATTTTATTATTTTTGTCAATTATGTGTTATAGCCCATCAGCTAAAGGCTCAGTGCCTATATGTAGGGGACGCCTTGTCCTATTTGGATTATGAATGAATTAAACCCTAATTTCTCACCTCCTTCTTCTCTAGTAAAATTCATAGTATCAATAGTAACAAAAGAAACACACACATTCAATACTCGATAATTAAACAAAGTTTTGGAAAAAAAATTGAAAAAACAGATACGAAAAAAGTAATTTAAAGCACACGCCACAAGCTGAGGAAGGAGATACAAAACAATATTTTTACGCCTTGCTTGCTACCTAGCCCTCTTGAACCACGGCCCCCCACTGGTGTAGTGGATGGCCTTGGGCACGGTGGAGGGACCAATCTCATCCACCCTGGTATGGCCTACTAGAAAGTTCCAGGAAACTGAGACGGACCCAATATCCTCGTCGTCCAGCCACATGAACCTGTGAAGAAAAGCACCCGTCTCAGAACTGACCAACTCCGGCGTGAGAGCCCTGTTCTTTGGGTGGCCACAGTTGTAGTGCACCATGGAAGACCAGTTCTTCCTGGGGAACTGTCTGCACCACCCCGTCCATTTTGGTGCTCTCCTTGGTGCTGTAGTCATGGTGAACACACATGACGGCGTAACGATCTTGGAATAGCTCGGCCAGCTCCTTGATGTCGGCCGTGTAGAGGAAATCGCAGTCGGCGAAGAGGGCCCATCCCTCGAAGTGGGCGAGAAATGGGGTGAGGAATCGAGTGAATGAGAAGTCGGTGCTCTCGCCCTTCTCGCGCCAGTAGAGGTTTCGGTCCCTGAGGTCGGGCTGTTTGATGGGGTGGACTTCCACAGGGATCGTTGCTCGGTTCAAGATTGAGTAGCGACAGGCCTCATAAGCCAGGTCTTCCCGGGGGTCGCAACCGATGAAGATCTTGAACGCCTCCTCCGGCCCCCTCCGCCGGCGGCTGCTCAATTGGCCCGGTTGGTGGGCAGAGATGGACTCATTGATATTATTCACAAGGTCGTTAGAGCTCGAATTGTCGAGTACGGTGAGAGATGACATTGTCAATTAATGCACTTCAAAGAGTGGCCTCATCAACTTATATAAGAATAATTTTATATAAACCGATCTTTTATATATATATATATAATATATATATAAAAAAATTTAAATGAAATTACTCTTATTTGGCTTATATGAGACCAATTTTATTCGTAGCCGTTAAATCTTCGTATGACGGCTACAAACAACTACATGAAACTCACATATCCCCTAATGTGACATCCACCCACTCACTGATTTGATATCCACCTTCGAATCGGAATCCAATGGCACAAAAGATTGACTTCATGCTCTTTATATAAGAGCAATCTCATATAAACTATATATATATATATATATATATATATATATATAGAGAGAGAGAGAGAGAGAGAGAGAGATAAGTTTATATGAGATCGTTCTCATATAAGGAGCATGAGGCCAATCTTTATTACCGTTAGATTCCGATCGGAAGGTGGATATCAAATCAGTGGGTAGGTGAGTGTGTCACATCAAGGAGTGGGTGAGATCATTATGTATATTGATAGCCGTCAGATCAAGATCCAACGGTTACGAATCAAAGTGGCCTCATATAAGCAATATGAGAGCGATCTCATTTAAACTTTTCCCATAAACTATATACATATATATAAACTTTTCCCATAAACTATATACATATATATAAACTTTTCCCATAAACTATATATACATATATGGGAAAAGTTTAAATGAGATCGCTCTCATATACCTTATATGAGGCCACTTTAAATCATAGCCCTTGGATCTTGATCTAACGGCTACAAATAACCATAATGATCTCACCCACTCCCTGATGTGACACACTCACCTACCCACTGATTTAATATCCATCCTCCGATCGGAATCCAATGGCTATAAAAATTGGCCTCATGCTCCTTATATGAGAACGATCTCATGTAAACCCTTCCCTACATATATATATATATATATATATATATATATATATATATACGAGGACGGTGTACATTTTTTTCATCATTATAAGAAAGCACTAAAAATAAAAAAATTAACAAAAAATGGCCAAAACAGATAAGAAATGAATAAGAAACGTATCGTTGAAATTTGTCCAATTAAAAAAGTTATTATGTAATCTATTACACGGTAGCTGAGCTGTCGTGTAATCTAGCACACGATAGCTGAGCTATTGTGGATATCATAATAAGATATGTATATTTTTTTCATCATTATAAGAAAAAAATATTAAAAATAAAGAAGAATAAAAAAATAGGTAAAAATAAATTAAAAATGAGAGAGATATGCACCGTTGAAATTTGTCCCACAAAAAGTGGGACAAACTTCAAATATATATATATATATATATATATATATATATAGTCTCTCAATTCTGACCCGTTTTCGCTTATTTTTGTTTCATTCTTCTTTATTTTTAGTGTTATTTCTAATCATCATGATATCCTAATGACCTTGATATCTTATAAAAAAATACCCAAAAATTACGATAAATAGCATATAGTAGCTTAACATCTTTATGATATAATCATTATAAGAAAGAGCACTAAAAATAACGAAGAATAAAAAAGAAAAAGGCAAAAACGAATAAAAAATAAGAGAGATGTACTGTTGAAGTTTGTCCCCACAAAAATGCTATAGTATAGACAATAACACACGATTGTCTAGGCTATTGTGTGCTGAATTACACGATAGCCGAAATAAAGAGTAAAGTGGGACAAAATTCAAATATACATCTCTCATTTCTAATCCGTTTTTACCCATTTTTTTCATTCTTCCTTATTTTTAGTATTCTTTCTTATAATGATGATATCATAAAAATGTCAAGCCTTTTCATGGTATTTTTTTCGATAGGATATCAAGGTACTTAAAATATCATGATGATCAGAAAGAACATTAAAAATAAAGAAGAATAAAAAAAATAAAAACGAATAAAAAATGAGAGAGATGTATCTTTAAATTTTGTCCCACTTTACTGATGTTCATAGCGTCCAACACACGATAGCCTAGGCTATCATGTGTTGGATTATACGATACAGTGTCTATTGTGTAATCGATTACACAATAACTCAATTACACAATAACATTTTTGCGGAATAAACTTCAACGATGCATCTCTCATTTCTAATCCATTTTTATCTATTTTTTTTCATTCTTCTTTATTTTTAATGCTCTTTTTTGTAATGATGATATTATTAAAATATTGAGCCGCCACATGTTATTTATCTTGATTTTTGTGATATTTTTTTATAAGATATTAAAGTCATTATGATACCATGATGATAAAAAAGAGGATTAAAAATAAAGAAAACCAAAAAAAAGAGTAAAAATAGACTAGAAATGAAAAAAATATGATTCGATGAAGTGTAAAACTTAAAACCGGGTTAGGGTTGAGGAGGACAAATCAGGTGCCAAAACCAGGTTATATGAGATGAGCCCGAAAAAACCAGGTATGGCATTCTGGGTTCACTAGCAAGGTAATATAGAAAAACCTTGAAACAAGATCATTGCCGTATGAGCAAAAAAAAAATGAAGAATAAAAGCCATTCCTCATTACATTGCATTAAGGTAACGGGATCCATGGTAGTAATTCTTGCCGAAAACAAAATGACTCTAGGACTAATGAGATTGCAGCTGATTGCTCAAACACACAACAGATTTTATGGTTAAATTGGCAGTCAACACTTAAACAAAGAGGCAGAGTATAGACCATTTATAGAAAAAAATGCTTATGTACATGTATGCCCTTCAATACAGGAACAGACCAAGTCTCTTCCGAATAATCATACTGGATTCAAAAAGAATGCAAAGAACAGTAAACCCACCGGAGATCTCTATTTTCTTTGGCAAACAGGATCAATATGCATAATAAAGCATATCTGAAATCTACACTCCGGATAAAAGGTGATGTTTGAATATATTAAGCAAAACATAAGAAAAAGAATACCAAGAAATATTCAAGCCATTATTTTCAATTCAAATCATCGAGCTTTGGAATAATTGCAGATGACAGTTCAAGATGTGATACACGAACAGCACCAATAAGTCGCTCAGGAAGCTCATCATATGTGTTTGCCTGCATACAGTAAAAATGACACGGCCTTGACGATAGTATATATGTTTGCACAATATAACAAAATGGAGCCTTCATTATGCTTTGATGAGATTATTACTTAAAAAATGAAGAAAGCAAAAGATAAGACAATGCTTGAACTATGAATCACATTTTAATGTAACTTACTCCATACTTCAAAATCATAAAAAAAAAAAATTTTACCAAAATGTGGCACTGTAGCAAATATTTACCGAAATGGTGTTCTGACAAGCCACGCAGGCGCCCGCGTGGCGCGGGCGCTTGCGTGGCTTTTTTTTTTAAAATTAACCCAAAAGGCGTCGGTTGAACCGACGCCTTTCGGGTTAAGAAGAAAGGCGTCGGTTCAAACCGACGCCTCTTGAAAGGCGTCTGTTCAACCGACGCCTTTTACTACCTTAATGAAATTCGTCCCATTTTAAACAGGCCGTCACTTCAACGATGCATATCTTTCTCATTTTTGATCCATTTTTACCCATTTTTTTTTCATTCTTCCTTATTTTTAGTGCTCTTTCTAGTCATTATGATATCATGAAGATGTTGAGCCATCGCATACTATTTATCGTAGTTTTTGTGGTATTTTTTTCGATAAATGGTATATGATGGCTCAACATCTTTGTGATATCATGATGATCAAAAAGAGCACTAAAAATAAGGAAGAATGAAAAAAAAATAGGCAAAAACGGATAAAAAATGAGAGAGATATGCATCGTTGAAGTGACGGCCTGTTTAAAATGGGACGAATTTCGTTAAAGGCGTCGGTTGAACTGACGCCTCTTGTTTTGAGCTATTTTAGTGGGACAAATTTCAATGGTGCATATCTTTCTCATTTTTGATCCGTTTTTGCCCATTTTTTTTTCATTTTTCTTTATTTTTAGTGCTCTTTCTGATCATCATGATATCACAAAGATGTTGAGCCATCATATACCATTTATCGAAAAAAATACCACAAAAACTACGATAAATAATATGCGATGGCTCAACATCTTCATGATATCATAATGACTAGAAAGAGCACTAAAAATAAGGAAGAATGAAAAAAAAATGGGTAAAAATGGATAAAAAATGAGAAAGATATGCATCGTTGAAGTGACGGCTTGTTTAAAATGGGACGAATTTCGTTAAGGTAGTAAAAGGCGTCGGTTTAACAGACGCCCTTGGCGTCGGTTCAACCGACGCCTTTTGGGTTAATTTTAAAAAAAAAGCCACGCAAGCGCCCGCGTGGCGCGGGCGCTTGCGTGGCTTGTCAGAACACCATTTCGGTAAATATTTGCTACAGTGCCACATTTTGGTAAAAAAAAATTTTTCATGATTTTTTATATAAATTCCCCTTTTTATATCCAAAAAAACAGAAGCTTTTTCAGGATCTTGGAAACTGCTTGCTTTTCAGACATTAAGGAACATACCAACAAACTATACATTTCAAAACGACTTTTCTATCATAAAAAAAAAACAGGAACTTCTCAAGATCCTGGAAAATGCCAACTTTCAGACATTGAGCATACCAAAACACTTATAATCATTAGTTTCTCCCATTTTTCATCCAAAAATTTGACTATTTTAACATTTGCTTTTCTACCTTAGAAATTACCATTATAACATCAACATACATACATCTCATCACTCAAGAAGATAGAACAAAAGGTAAATTCCATGTAATATAACATCATTTTGTCATTATGTACACACCTGAACAAGAAAAGCCATGTCAACCACCAATGTTGTTATTGCACCACACACAAGCCCCAGAACACCATTAGCAACTGTAGAAGAACCTATATCAACATCAATCTGCACCATGAAAATCCATCAGTCAAATAAAAACAAAAGAAAAAAGTTCTCTACTTCCTTAATCTTCTTTACGCAAGTGCAACAAACAATTACAATCTTTGTTCATCTATACAATTACTTGTCAGTACCTCCAAGTATTTTGGTCCACGAATATAGTTACAGTCAACAGCCTTTCCTAGCAAACAAGGTGTGCTTCCAACACTTTGGCGGACAATCCAAGAGCCCTGAGCAAGTTAAAAGATGGAATGAGCAACAAAATGGAATATAAAAGATGCCAGAAACAAGTGTAATTGTAATGGAATATAAAGGTGAAGATGAAACCTTGGGAACGGACGGTATGAGTTTCAGCCTACTATTCCGGAACTCATCATCCCCATCAACAAAGCGCTGTAATAGTGACCCAGGTACTAGTTGTTTTGTCACAAAATAGAAGACCATGCTGTACTGAGTTGATCCTGGAACCTGCATTATTTAACATTCCTCTAGGCTCAAATAATTCCAAAATTTACTTGTACAAGAAGTCTTATACAAGCATTAATCAAACAATTCAGTATTTATATACTCCCTCCATCCCACATTAATAGTCCGCTTTGATTTTCCAAAATGCATACGATATTGAAGTCCAAGAGCTGTTTCTTCTACTAAGAAAATCATAGTGTATGCGAAAGCCTCTTAAGAAAAATAGAACTTGCCTGAAGATTGATAGCCAACGAGAACATTCCTTTCTCTGAAGCAACCTACATCACAAACCAATACATCCACAGGCAGATAAGATAATGATATTAGCACTGAACTTCAACCAAAAAAACCTTTCATGTTTCATTTTCGTATCTTTTTACAAAATGATTATCTTAATCAGCAAAATGGGTATCAACAGAGAAACCAACTTGAACTGCACAGCCTTGACGTCTTGCAACATGGTCCATTCGCTTTGCATCCTTAAACCAATCAACTGCAACAAGTTCCATCAGATGCTTTCCAGCAGGAATCTAATGGCAACCGTACAAAAGTTATCAGAGCAAGTTTATTATCGTTCCACAATATTACTAAAACTATTCTACAACCTTAGATTTGTCATAAGAAAAACGTTTGCTCCGGACTCTGAAGTTATTTCCATCCGGTATTTTCCAACAATCACGAGCATTATCTCGGTCATCTCGTCGCAAGTTGCCAGAAAATTGAGATAAATCAATTTGATCATCAGGCTCCTCATCAATAGCGTCTATTCTCTTACTCTCATATTCAACTGTAGTTGCCTCTACCTGAAAATAAGGTAACTAGTGTTTGAATAATAAGATGTAAGATGGTAAACAAAGCATGAAAAGCAAAGATAACAGACCTCTTGTTCCGGCTCCGGAATTCGAAATTCATCTTCCTCATCAGAATACTCATCCATCATCGTGGAATTTCTACTAGAAGAATTTATTTGATCCAGTGTTGGGGGAACAGAAGGCTCTTGTAATTCTAGATTTTTTCTTGAAGTAACAGAAGCAGAAGTCATGTTCACCATCACAGGTATTCTTGGTGCTACATGGCTTCCATCTGTCTGAGCAAACCATTCACGCAACCCTGATATAAAGAACAAATGAGAAAGACCATTTCAGTAAAAAAGTCTTCCACAAATAAACGATATCTGGTTTATGCAGCAAACAGCTCTTATCACGTTTATAATGCAGGAATTGTATGGAAAACATTACCAGCAACACTATTTAGCATTTGGAGTAGACAGTGTTGCTGGAATGACAGAAAATAACCTACACCCCATCCCTTCAAATCTATTTGCATGAGATGCTGTACTTGTGTTCTAGGCCTCCCATTTCTAGATTTCAATGGAGAAATATTGAATCCTCCACCTGTAACATAAAGTTCAAGCTTATAAGCCAGCAAAACAAGATAAGTAGAAGGCTGCTCAGATGAAGATGGTTTGATATTATTATAAAAGAGACTCAATTGACTACAACAATTCTCTTTACTACATAATTCAGACGGAGATGGAAAAAGTACTCTCAATGTGAGCTCTAACAAATCCAGGTTGTGGGCCACAGTTTGGATGCTCCCTTGAACAAAATAGCACTACTGGAAAAGAAACAAGAAGAAAAACCATCAGCAGGCTACTTTTAGAAGAAGACAATCAATCTCAAAGTGAATACTGAAGTTGTCAACTACGGTACACACCATAGCTCCCATCATCATTTCGTCTCCAGTAGCGCACATAACAAAGATCACGGGGCCATGCAATCCTGTCATAGCAACTTTTATTAAGAAAAGCCATTTGTCTCCATAACATGTTAAACACTTAAAATATCACCACAAATAGCACATATTTAATGCCAGATACAGTTCAATTAAAAAAAACGAAACTAAGCTTTCATCAGGATCAAAACAATACACAGGGAACCAGTCCAGCTGCAGCCTGTGGTATAGTATTGCAGTATGGCCATCAACCTCCTCTACTAAGCTACCATATTGGAAACTACAGTCCCATCTACAGAAGCAAGTCAAAAGGAAAAGGGTCAAAGAAAATATAGAATAAACAAACCAGTGACTTGTAAGAAAAAGTTCTAACACTCCACTGTAAGAGGAAAAATCAGGAACAAAGTTGGCAATCTCCAATCTCGGTGAGATCTCAGTCTTGAATGGCCAAGAAAAAAAACAGCAAATGCTTTGAGAGATTCATAATGCATCTCAATCTGAGAGGTCTGAATGCTTTATAAAAAAATATTGCTACATCCATGTTATACGAATTTATAGGGTAGGGACTTAAAAGACTCTTATTACATGTAATTGGTGAAAAGTGCCTGCCCACCTTGGGTAAATGGTAATGCTGCTCTTGCATTCCTAGATACTTTAAATAGAGTGATAAACACGCACTAGCAATTTTGGATGCCTCTAGTTTTCTCTATCGAGAGGGACAACTCCCAGCTTTTTGGAAAATGCAGAGGGAAAATAAGAGAAATGGGAGAGAAGAGGAGTCTCAAGAGAAGACGAGTTGATTCTCCAGCAGTTGGCATCAAAGTCAAAAAATTTGGAGGTACAAAATTTCGTCTATAATTTTAGGATTGGTTGAATGAAAATATGGTTTAGTTATGGATGGGCCTTAGTAGTCATTTGTAAGATAATGTACATTGGTGTATGCTTTTTGCAGATGATGTAGTTTTAATTGATGAGAGTAAAATAGGTTTGAATAAGAAATTGGAATTGTGGAGGAATGCTCTAGAATCAAAAGGTTTTAAAATAAGTAGGACTAAGACAGAGTGCATAGAATTTAATTTTAAGGAATTTAATTTTAAGGAAGGTAGAACTATCGATAGAGCCTTAGATGAAATAGATGGGCAAGAAGTGCCAAGGCGTGATCAATTCTGTTACTTATGATCCATTATCCATAAAGAAGGGGATATTGATAGTGATGTGGTGCATATGATAAATGCGAGGTGGGTAAAGTGGAGGGCATCCTCGGGAGTGTTGTGTGATAGGCGGGTTCCAAAAAGACTTAAAGGTAAGTAGTTCTATAGGACAGCCATTAGGCCTGCAATACTCTATAGAGCAGAGTGCTGGGCACCAAAGAGGAGTCATATAGATAAGTTGAACGTAGCCGAAGTGAGAATGTTAAGGTGGATGAGTGGGATAACTAGGAGAGATAGGATTAAAAATAAATATATTCGTAAGAACCTACGAGTAGCACATTTAGGAGAGAAGCTGAGGGAACGTAGGTTGCGTTGGTATGGGCATATGCAAAGAAGACCTCTAGATGCCCCTGTGAGAAGATTAGAAATGATACATGTAAACGATGCTAAAAGAAAGAGAGGGAAACCTAAGAGAACTTGGATGGAGTTAATAAGAAAGGATTTGACTTTACTATCTCTTACAAAAGAGGTAGCCCAAAACAGGCTGGAATGGAGGAATAAGATCCGTGTCGCCGACACCAAATAGTTGGGAAAAGGCGCTACTTGATTATAATTATGATTATGAATTTTAGGATTGGTTGAATGAAAATATGGTTTTTATGATGGTTGTTGAAATTGATTACTTATGTTTTCAAGTTGTGCATTATTACATTGCTATATGTGAACAGACCATGGAGATATCTTGATTGTTTCTGTTAGCAACATCTAGCTATATATGCACAGACCTTCAAGAAATAAAATTAATGATAATATCAATGATTGTTCTTGTTAGCAAAGAAGGTTGTTAACTTCCGAGTAAGCTAATTATTGTGCTGATTATGCTCAACTGATTTCAGTATGAATTTAGAATCTTAGACTAATATTTAATGCTTTCACAAGTTTAACACTTTCTTTTCAATCAGGACTGCGCAAACATGTACATTTAAATTTCTCAGAAAACAGTTTTTTCTATATCCGAAAAGTAATATAAAAAGAAAAAAAATTGGATTCATTTAGGATTTCTTTGATGGGGCTGGGCTTATGGCCTGATATACCAGCAGCGGGTCTCCACCTTCTCTAGGCACCAATCAAAAGTCAACACTATTACTTGGAGGCCATCCTGACAAGTTAAAAATCAATAATGATAACTGGGCCCATGCTGATTGCACAGTTAGCGGATGCCACCTCAGCATGCCAATGAGTGGGTGGTGGCACCAAAATCAACCACCCGATTAGTAAACAAAATCCTACTAAAGGTAAAAAATACAGAGGATATTTTTACAGAAAATACCTCATTCGAAGACACCAAATACTTCGATTCCACTAGAAACAACTGAAAGATCACAAGATTTCAAAGAAAAAAATAAAAAAGATAAGTTGCTTATTATATAGTTTTGACATGTTCTATGTAATTTACTTGTTTATATCTTCAAAGTGAATTTTGAATTTCTAACCTTGAAACATAAACTTCTCTGGTTTAAGATTTCGATTGTATGTGACATTATTTTGCCTTTCATGAGTATATAAAAAGACAATAGGAAAAAAAGAAGAACGAAAAGAGACATAGTTACACCAAACAATTAAAAAGAGAACATAGATTGAGTTACGAAAAACTTGTCTATAGAAATGTGCGTCAGAACAGCTTAGTCCAATGTAAACATATGAAACTATGTCACAATGTAAATAACTGAAACTATGTCAATTCACATCCTGAAATCATTGGTATAATGTGAAGATGGTGACACAGCCAACTGTATTAAACCGTATGTATAGGAAAGACATAATTAAATAACCAGCGAATTTGTCCTGGCAGAAAAGTGAACTCACTCAAACCGTGTTCCATCCATGCCCATAACAAGCTGAAAAATTGCTTCACAAGATGCCTCCACCACTCCAACTGCCTTCATAGCTCTGCTACAGCTTCTTGGCTGCAACAATTATTCAAAATTCATTGGATATGTATC
This sequence comes from Houttuynia cordata, assembly GCA_039654745.1. Classification (NCBI taxonomy): domain Eukaryota; kingdom Viridiplantae; phylum Streptophyta; class Magnoliopsida; order Piperales; family Saururaceae; genus Houttuynia; species Houttuynia cordata. The sequence continues at coordinate 14,482,007 of CM077511.1, read as the reverse complement.
TTTGATATTCTTAAACTCAAACAAATGTGAAAGAACACTGTAGTGCATACAAGGTAATCAACTTCAAGGAGCTCCTCAAAAATTCTAAGGCCTGTGAATTTGCATTAACAATTATCAGACAGTTAATCCTTAAAGACAATGAGAAGTAGTTAACCATGTTAAGATAAACCATAAGCAGAAACTTACCATTTTGACATCTAACCAAGCGCCAATGCTTTCTAGAGAAAACCTGATCATTATTGCTCTGATTCGACAACCCTGAGTCAGATTCACGAGTCCAGTCAAGTACTGAATCAGGGGGACCTGCCATCACATGCAGTTTGATCATGATACTTCTGATTCAACATAAAATAATACATTTATAAAAAGTGCATCTTTGTTCACCATTTCCAATTGTTGTTCTCCGTAGCAATGTTGGATGATTGCAATCATCTTCATCTTCTGGAGCACTGCATCTACAAAAATTCAAAGAGGTTGGACAGTGACAGACACTGTTTAACTACAGCTTAGTAAAAGGAATCCACTCAGAGAATTAACTCAAAAGAGAAGATAAAAAAGACAAATGAAAAATTGTGGTTTATCTATCATCCTCTACGTCTTACCTCAACTGTCTGGGATCAGTCACACAGTTTCTTTATCTCTACTAAACTTTGCTACCCTAATAATGATGGTATGAACCTGAAAACATACTGGCAAAAAGTTTCACCAGTTTGTAACCGAGCAAAAAAAAAAAGAAAAAAAGAGTTTTACCAGGTGTTTGCAATTCCTAATGTAACCTTCTATTTACTGGTGGTCTATTACACTTAGAAACCTAAATAAGGTATAAATGATCTAACTGATATAGAGGAAGCCTATAAAAAATACAGCAACAAAAAAAAAGATTGCACCCCCTCCGCCCTGCCAAAAGAAAGGACAAAGATATAAACAAAGGAAGGAATTCCATCATTAATTTTGCTTAAATGTTGCAGATGTCAGCCCCACATTGTTATCTCTGCTAACAATTGTGCTACATTTACTTCATTTTTTTCCAACATGGCAGCATTTGTCTATCATTTTCTAAATTTTATGTGCATATGTTATTTGTGGTTTTGGAGAAAACGACACCACTTTCAGAAGGCTCTTTGCGCATTCTTCTACCGATAATGTGCTCACAGACGCATTAAATTTGCGAGATCATTTTTCTCTTGTCTGACCATTTCAACTACCAACTTTTGTCATGCATAAGTAGATACTAAGTTCTCCAGCAAGTTTTGTACTAAAGGAAGGTGAAGAAAAAAGAAGTATTAATGTATTTCCACCAAAGATCTGCAAATATATATGGCCAAATATCCTTTTCTGAACTAACTAGAATTCATTCAGAGAATTTAATTTAATGACACTTTCAATTTTCTACCTTGATCTAATTACCACGTACAAACAGCATCAAATCTTTATTGAAAAGAAAAAAAACCTTAATAGCACAAGGACAAGGTTGAAGTTGTAAAATAGAGTGATGTTTAATAACACTGATCAAGATAAAGATACTCTAAATCACTTACTGACTTTCACGGTCCGATGAGGAAGCATTCCTTCCATTATCAAGGCCAGATTTGTATTCAAAAGAAGTGTAAGATTTGTTCCCATTACCAACCAGCGAGTCTTGATGCTGGAGGAAAGGCAAAGATAGCCAACTTATTACCGAAAATCAACTTCAAACAATAGAAGTCTCTTCTCTTTAGAAAAAATTTTATTAGCCAAAAAGAGTATCTCAGAAACTTAAACTTTTACAAGAATCAACAGATTTTCCATCTCAGAATAACATGCAACATAGGCCATCCAGTTTATTAGCTAGGGACAGAGTACCAACCTGATCTATGACTAACTCAATTTTTTCCTTCCATATCAACGCCTCCTGGATGTTAAAGGCAGCCATCTGATTCAATAACAACATCAAACATAAGTGTTCCATCATAATCAATTCATACGGGAAAAATTAGGATGACCCTTCTTTTTCTCAGTTAAAACTGGAACAAAAAAACTAGGGAAGGGCATGAAGAAAATTAAGGCAACCTTAAAAACCGGACTTTTGTACTACAGATCCAATTCTTCACTCACATCAAATTGCTACGAGCTCTCCTGGTACACATAATTCGTATTGTAACTCAACTTATATTTATGCTCCATATTTGTTTTATGTTACTCTTTTTCAACCTCAAAATATGCCTTATAGCAAAATACAAGCGTCAGAAATGTTTTAGCTTGGTGACCAGTCTTTAATATGCTCAAAATCATAATCATAATCAGAATCAAGTAGCGCATTTTCCCAACTATTTGGGGTCGGCGACATAGATCTTACTCCTTCATTCAGGCCTGTTTTGGGCTACCTATTTTGTAAGAGATAGTAAAGTTAAATCCTTTTTTATTAACTTCATCCAAGTTCTCTTAGGTCTCCCTCTCCCACTTTTAGCATCGTTTACATGTATCACTTCTAATCTTCTCACAGGGACATCTATTGGTCTTCTTTGCATATGCCCATACCAACGCAACCTACATTCCCTCAGCTTCTCCCCTAAAGGAGCTACCCCTAAACTCTCATAAATATAATCATTTCTAATCCTATCTCTCCTAGTTATCCCACTCATCCACCTTAACATTCCCATTTCGGCTACATTTAACTTATCTATATGACTTCTCTTTGGTGCCCAACACTCCACTCCATAGAGTATTGCAGGCCTAAGGGTTGTCCTATAAAACTTGTCTTTCAGCCTTTATGGAACACGCCTATCACACAACACTCCCGAAGCTGCCCTCCACTTTAGCCACCCCGCATTTATCCCATGCACCACATCACTATCAATATTCCCTTCTTTATGAATAATGGATCCTAAGTAACGGAATTTATCACAACTTGACACTTCTTACCCATCTATGGCTCTACCTATAGTTCTACCTTCCTTAAAATTAAATTCCATGCACTCTGTCTTAGTCCTACTTATTTTAGAACCTTTAATATGCTCAAAATCAGGTCGATAATTCATGTAACATAGATCTGCAAAGATCTCTTGTGTGAATAGCTCACCCTGACGCAAGCGTGTTGGAGGCAAGATACATCATTCATTCATTACTACAGGCTAATAACCTATATATTAGTTTACTAAAAAAAGGAATTTTCCATCATTTTCATCTAATCAAGGTAATACTTAGCATATAACTATGTTTGTCACTTTTCTGGTAACTAAACTCTCGTGTGAATTCCTTGGACAATGGCTTGAGAATTTGAATATAAAGAATAGTTCACATAGCCAAACCCATTTGACAACTAAATTTCCCAAAAACCAGAAAGAAAAGGACAGAGGAAATGATAGTCAATGATCTCAAAAAAAAAAACTGTAAGAAGATGAGAAAGGTTCACATACCGAAATTCGGTGGTACTTTTCTTTCTTGTTGTAAACAGATAGAACATAAACCATCTGGTAAAGATAAAGAAGTGGAACGCGGGAGTTATACACAATTTTCAAACTCATCACATCAGCTACACATGTCAACTCAATTTCAAAACTATATAATCAATCTAGATGAGCAATATGTTCTGCAATTTCTTTTAAGATATCTATGTGAACTAAAGATAAGATATAGTGGGAATATATCGGACACATTAGGGAAAAAATATCGAAGACCCAGTAGTAATGTTTTCACCTGTAACTTACTAATCTAAACACATATTAACATCTTAAAGCCCTAATACTAATCTCAAACATTCATAATAACATGTGAATCCCCTTATACTGACATAAGCTACATCCATTAAGTAGAAAGATCATGAATGACAAAGAAGGACGAGCTTAAAATAGTGTCAATGATTAGGTGGAAAACATGATATTGCACGTATAAATAAAGCTTGAAAGATATAACAAGTGTATATAGTGGTGAATATGATGGTGTATTGGTCTGCAGTACTGGAGAAGGATGCTGGAAAGTTCCAAACGCTGCGATCGATTGCTTGGAAGGGCGCAAAAGCTAGGCAGTTCTCTACTTTGTAGGGTAGGTCCAAAATTTCAGCAAGTAAATAAGATATACTTTTAATATCTCAGATATAACTGAAATACCACAGTTATATCTGAGAATCTGGGGAACATACATTTTCCCCTATATCTTGTATTGGTCAAGTGAAAGACACAGGATATATCTCAGTTATAAATATAGAGGTTTAGGGTTATAGCTCAAGATATATCTGAGATCTTGCAAACAATGATGAACATGATAATGATTGTGCAATTAAATGTTAGAAATAATTGCAGCTCAGGAATTAGGTTTTATCCAAGCTGTGGACAACGCTCAGTCAGGTTTCTTAGAATAAGCTGTCATGGCAACAAACATTTTAGTTTGTCTGATGGAATGGCAATCAGGCAAAACCTTTCTTGGGATCTAAAGCAGGAAGGTACTGACCAATAAATGATCTAGGTAATAATTCGCAAGCAAAAAAAAATGGTGTAAAATAAAAAATAAAATGCAAGGACAAAACTCATTGTGAAGTTTCCTTTGCCGATGGAATAACTGGCCAAGCTCAATCCTATCCTACCTTTAAACTAATACCTCTTACTTTTAATGTGAGAAGTACAAGTTCCATTACTCATTTATTTATGCAGGCTACTTTTTATTATACAGGAGATCCAGGCTACTTGCTTCACTAGCTACCATGATAAATCATCCCAAGGGATTGGTACAATCGTGTGATCAAAACAATACCCTCAGTACTAGTGTCCTACAAAAGACCATCTGTAATCATTCTTTAACGTTAAAAAAATAACGCAACAATAAACTCAAACTAGCAAAAAAACCCATCAAACCAAATGAATTTTCTTAAAGCATATGACTGAAGCAAACAAAACCTTTTACCAATAGAAAACTGAAGATTAAAATCACAATGAAATAGCTAAACATCTCTACTTCCTGGTATTCAAAATGAGGAGTGTAGTAAATTGCAATATGTAATAATGGATTAAAGGTGCAAAGCAAAAGATGTGGCCATTGACATGAGAGTTATTAATGTTAAAACACTTGATTCAAACTCACATGGCCATGGTGAGTCTTCAGGCCTCGATCCTCAACTCGACAGTTCCCATCAATGAGGAGGGTCTTTATTGGAACCTACATATAGGCAAGACAGCATTACTTGTAAATACTCTTGATTGTCACATAGCATTTCATCTAAAAGCAGTATCTGAAGCTTATAAAGAAACTAGCATTTCATCTAAAAGCAGTATCTGAAGCTTATAAAGAAACTATAATCCAATTATATAACACTCGATATTAATTCGTTAATATGCACTTAACCGAGAAAAAAATCATCAAATGTAATGGAACATCAGATGCAAGACGAAATGCAAATCGAAATCCCAACCTAACAAGAGAAAAAAAGCAGCGCAAAAGCAACGCACCACATTATCCTGAGACTTCCTCTTATAATAAGCAAGAAGGCGAGACTCAAGAACAAAATAGCGCATGTGAATAAAGGAACGACCGATCTTCCTGCGGCCGCATCGGACCATCCAACCTTCGTGCACGACCTTGGACATATCAGCCCGACCTCGGAAGAGCTGGTACAGAAAACTTTGAGCTCCACTTTCTCAGAGTTCACTGTGAGAAGAAGAACCAGCAGAGAGCAGAATTGCCGTACAGAGACTCGATCAAGTTAAATCGAAATGAAAAGGAAAACAATCTGCATCGCCTTGTGACCAAAAAGCAAATGGAAAATAGTTGGGGGATCGCAAGTCTATAAATTGGAAAGCGAAATCTAAATCCCCGGCGCTTGAATCAAATTGCAAAGGCAAACAAAGCAAAAACAACAACAGAAAATGGCAAGGGGGATTCGGAAGATTTTAAATAGGAACAATGAGCATACAGCGAGGAATTGGAAAGGGATCCGTGGAGGGAGAGAAGCACCGGATCCAAGCCCACTGTGTTGCTCTTTCGTACCTCCCAAGGGGAGAGAGAGTTGGAAAGGCCGCCGCGAGCTGCCCCAGCTCCTCAAAGGAGGAGTGGACAACTGATGACGATCATCATCATCACTATACCCTTCGTATTGACTCTACTGCATGCATTAAAGACATTTTTTTCTTCTCTAACAAAAGAAAAAAAAAAGGGGGGAAAGGGTTTAAAAAAGAAGCCAGAAAGTGGAAAGGAGGAAGGAGGAGAGGCCGCCGCGCCCGAAGATGGTGTGCCCCCGCCGTTCGGTTGGTCGGTGAATTTTAACGAAACTGGCCGTTTGGATCGTAAAAAATGAGAAACATCCACTCTTCGGGTGGATTTTTGGGATTATTCACTGTCTAGCTGAAACACCTCACCGAAGTGGATGTATCTCATTTTTCACAATCTAAACGGCCAATTCGGGCGTGAAAAATCAGCACCATCCAGCTGAAAAAAATTCAACTGGTTAAGATTTTAGGATAATCTACTAACAAGCTGAAACACCTCGTACGAAAAAAAAAATGAGGTGTTTCAGCTAGTTAAATCCACCAAGAGTGGATGAAACTCATTTTTCATGCCCCAAACACCTCATAAGAATTTATTTAGAATGAATGGGTATAAAATAGGAATGTAATTGGGTCGCTGAATTGAAAATTTATAATTTATTTTTAATTTAGTCAATCTCGTCAGAAGGAGATTAGCAAATTAAACATAAATGGGGAAAAAAGCAAGTGAGGGTAACTAGTGGTGGAGGTGGCGCCAATGGAGGTAGAACCGGTTCAGGAAACGTCGACCGAGGCTACGGCTGCGGGGAGGATAAGGGTTTGGAGGCGGAGGCGGAGACTGCGGATGGAAAGGCGAAACTGCGTCGTGAGTTCTTCTATCTTTGTTTTTTGTTATTCCTCAATTTATTTAGTTCTACTTCTAAATCGAATTTGTACTGTGGTGTTCTAATTGGTTACTTTAGTCCATTTTCGAATTTTATGTAGAATCTAACTATGTAAGTGTAACACAACCCGTAATCTTTTAATATATAGATAGGACTGTAAAATGATTCTTTTTATTTCAACCAAGGGCCATAACTTACGGATCGACTGGACTGCATTTACTATTAGCTGAAATGATCTGGAATCTGAAAGCGTAGGCGGCTTTTCACCAGCAAATTCGACGGGTGGTAGAGAAGTCGTTGGTTGAGTAGGGTGAGTCAGTCATATAGAATTGGAAGTGTGACACAAGTCTATCCGGAGCTCACGTAAAACCCTGATTGTTTGGTTTGTGCTTCAAAATTATATATATGCACGTCTGAAGCATATGCCGTTCGAGTCCGATGGGAAATGCTTTGAGTCAATTGTTTGATTTGTATTCGTGGGTGAGACTGAGGAATGAATTACCCCGTTCTATTCTCTCCATCTAATTTTGCTTACCGACTTACTGCAAGCATGCAAGGTTTCTCAAGCCCAAAGTCCGAAGTGCAAACCCAAGCCTGCAAGGTCTTCCATCTTTCTTTAACTCCCGAAGTGTCGGAGCGGGTCTTTCTCATGGCTTCCGTCACTCGTGCCGCGTTTTCCACTTATTTTTTTTGTTTGTTTGCCCCCAATGCTTCCACTTTTCGCATGACGCACGGTGTGATCGCAGCTTTACTATTCATTCATTTCAGGCTTTTCAGCCTAATTGACCCATTCTCTTTCCCAGTCCCCCCCCCCTCTCTGACGATCTGTGTGTTTCTTCCCAAATCTGCTAAAAAGAAGTTGATCATCATAAAAATCTGATACTGACCGGGTACCGCAGAATAAGAGGACAATACTTTGGTTTGGAATCTGAAAGAACATCGAGTTGGAAGATTCCATCGTTCTTACCTTGTTTATTCATTCCGAGCAGTAATTTACTAAACAATTCCATGCTATTACGTATGCCATGCCGTTTGATCACTCACCTCCTCTTGGGTCTTGTCCTTTTTTCCCTCTTCAACAGTTCACTTCTCCACAAACGGTCCTGCTCAAAGCTTTGATGCTTATGTGACTGCCGACGCCTTACTTATAGCAAATTTTTGTTCATCTTGACAGCATTCAATCTCGTTCTCTTCTACAAACCCCAGTCTATTTTCCACCGATATTTTGATTGGCTTTTTGCTCCGGGAGAGGGTCAATATGCACCAAGCATTACATTCAACCAAAAAGGAAGGAAGGTAGTTTTTCTTTGCAATAGTTGGAAGTTGAAATACCGATCTGAGTTTGTTGCAGAGAAATTATCAGAAGGAAGTGACAAGGTTCAGACAAACTCCCATGGAAGCAGAAGGAAGGAGCTATTCAGAGCTATATAGAAATTCAAGTGAAGAGATTTTCCTAAAATCCATTATGGAGAATTCAATTGCTATGCCGGCACCAACGATGGAGTCCTTGGGTTTTAAGAACATATCTCAGAGTTTTCGTGCAGATAGCGAGGAACTCTTCAACAGCTGGCTTATGAGTGGAGAGGCAAGACATTGACCACTTTCATTTCTTTTCTCTGTCCCATCTGTTTAATTCATTTATCCGTTTACGCCTTACCATGGAGGGAAGTGAAAGAGACCATTAGCGAAAAAATTTGAAGAGTAAAGTGAAAAGTTACTCACAAGTACACGTTTTCTTGAGGGTAGTGAACTTTGTAAAGATGGTGATTTCTGGGAATGGATGATCAGGATGTGGGAAGTCAATATTTGAAGGGTCCTGTCGATTGGATATATTTAAACACCATTTACAGCATCCAATTTTCGAAGTATTTGATTTGAATTTTATGTGTAGTTACTATTTACTGAACTAGGACTTACTTTTCATGGCCTAACACACTCCTTTCAAGTCTTTAAATCAGATTTGTGTTGATGATTCTCATCACACGATTATACAGAGCTTTAGAGTGCTGCACATCCAGAGAATTGGAATAAGAATGAACATTCTAAAATGAAAACTTGCATTCTGTATTGATTTGTTTGCAAACACTGCTCCATTACTTATTTTGTACTTAAAGACCACAATAATCCCATCGATAAAAAGCCCACACTAATTGTGTGTCCAATGGCAATACCGATTGTTGAGCTGGACTATCTTTCATGTGTCTTTTTTATTGGATGAAATTCTGTGTGTTTTTTTTAACATTGAACAAAATTTGAAGTTTCTTTAGCAGACATTTTGATACTCTTACAGATATTATCAATTTCTTGTATGCAGAGTAATGGAAGTATTGCTCACCGTACTCGACAATCTTCTCGAAGGTCAATCGCAGACTTTGAAGTTATTAGTATCTACTAATTAGATACAAAGTACCACATATAATCTTAGGAATTTAAATGATTTTAATTATTTGACAGGCAACCTATCTCTGCTACTAACTATCTTAGTCGACTAATGCAGGATATCCACCGAGCTTGCTGCCTTGTGCAGTCAGAAAAATGGAGGTGCATTTCAAACTAAGCTCAGTAACAGTAGTGTGTGCCAACGAAGTCTGGGCGTTGCTGAGGACAGTGTAAGTGACAGCCAGCGTTCGGTCAGGTGGGTTCCAGATACTTTTTGTATTCCTTAAATACAAACCCGCTGGAAAGAATTGAGGTGCAAATATACTTGCTATGATGATAGACCACGTTCATCACCTTGTTCAACTCACCAGTGGTACATAACAACTGCCCTCAGTTTAAGTAAATGTGCAATGAAGGTAACTGAGAGGCCCACTAATTTTGATCAGTCGGGACTTGTCTAGGTAACCTCTGTGAAGTAACTCCAGCAAAATTGAGCTGTGTGTAGATGGTAGCATATGGTTAGCTGTAATTATATGATCATTAAGCCTGTGGAACGTCATTAGTTGCAATTATATCTAAAGCATAGCTGTAAACCTGGTGTCAAATTAAATTTGCACCCTGAATTTCAGCGATTGAATTCAAAGATAATTATGTGAATTTTTTTTTGGTTTTCCTTTCAGAAATGTAGTTGAAAAAGGATTTCAAGCTAGTAATTTATTCTTGGCCAAGGTAAATTTTCTTGAACACCAAATTGTGTTTTGTTTTACAAATATAATGCTTCTTTATATTCCATGAAAGATATTCAAGTTATCCTAAATTTTATTGATTCAGGCATGGTTTCACAGTTCTCAGCCAATGACAAGGAGCCGGTCTTCTGAACTACGGTAATACTTGTAGATTTTTACATATAGTTACGCTGAATATGCAGCAGGCTAGAACGTAGGCTGCGGCTGAGAGGTCTTTAGTTGGGAATGAAATGATTGGGCTGAGACATGGCAAAAATGTATGCGTGTTTGACAGGAGGAGATACGCAGCTATGCAAAATTTTCAAATGTCAGAAGCAGCTGCCAACCTCGCACAGAGTACCATGGCAAGAGGAGTGGACATTGCGATCCAAAGTGGGTTAATTTGTGATGTCACAAATAGTGATCGAATGACTAACCAAATTCCGACGTTCATGTCTGCATCGTCTCCTTTCACGTCTCCGCCGATGGCATGTTCTGATGCCGTTTCTTCTGTGGTGAGCATGTTGAAGGGTACACTGGAGCGCAAGAAGCAGCTTAACAGCCACACTGATAATGATAACATGGAAGATGATTGCTATGGTAGTTATTACGGGGCCCAAGAAGTACTTATGACGAACATGAGCTCCACAAATCAAGCAGCAACCCAGATGCAAAACTATCCAGGCCGATCTGAAATGCACGTAAATAATGATTCCATGCATCCCGAGAACATTGATGAGTACTCTGTGGTGGTGGAGGAAGATGGTTTTGGTGCTCCGCCAGGGAATCCGATTCAGATGAGTACAACAACAGCGTCCCAGGAGCCATCCCAAAGTGAATCATCTGCTGTAGCACCTGCTCCATCTAGCGGTTTTGAAGTGTGTGACGGGCCGGCTAGCTCTGGGCAGAACTTTTTGTTAGTAATGGGTGTTAGTGGTAACCCATAATTGGGTATTAAAGAGAGTGAACTAACCCATGTTTAAAACCCACTTACTATGAGATGAATGAGTGAATTGGGTGAAGGATGAATAGTCCCACATCCACACCAAGGATGGGTTGTGGATGGTATATAAGGCTCAAGATTGGCCTTATAAGTTAGGCCCAAGGGCCACCCCACTTTTGTGGGGGAGAGAGATGTTGGACCCATGCACCTAGGTGGGCTAACCCACACGCGCGCCGCCGCCGCCGCCGTCCGTCCGGCCGGGTTGGGTTGGGTTGGGTTGGGTTGGGTCAACATGATAATATTATTTTGGGACAAATTCAATTGGTTTGGTTTTCTAATTATTTTGGTTCAACCAAAATGGGTCCAGTTTATTTTCTTATAACCGTTAACGGACGGACGCGTCCGTTCAACGGGAAAGGGTGTTTTCAACGGGCCTTTAACGGAATTTCTATAAAGTCTTGAAAAACTGATTTTTCGTAGGGAGGGCGAATTCTGTCTTAAGGACAAAGTGTTTCGCTTGATTCGATCATAAACTCTTCTTCTTTATTATCATCTTTGCAAAACGTACACTCAGTTCATCCTTAATACAGTAGCAGTAAGTAATTTTGATAACAACTTAAGACAGAATTTTTGTTACTGTTACTGTGATTACAATTAGTATACTGCTTTCTGTAACTGTGTATTTTGTTTTGCTATTGTGGTTTCTATCTCGTTGTACAATGAGGAACCGTGGGTCAAAATCTCTCTGCAAAGGAAGAAGACTATCTGTGTCAAAAGGATGACGGCGAGACTCCAACAATTTCGAAGAAGTGCTGCACGTTGAGATCGGGGCATTTGAGCGAACAGAAGGTGGGCTTTGAGGATGGTACCTGCAGGACGGTGGTCATTGAAGAATTCCTAGTTCGTGACCATCACAGTTTGCAACAGCGACACCCGGTGCGGCGGCCCCGGCCCAGACATTGATGCGGCGATGGAGAAGCGGCAATGTGTACAAGCGCGGCAGAGACTGGCAAGGGATCCCCGATCGCTGCATTCTTCGCCGCCGTCTTCTCGTCGTCCGGTGTGGTTTCCTCGACTGGTCGCGACTTCGATCCCCGCCGCCCCCCT